>SJYT01013936.1:169410-411920 GCA_006410635.1 Cephalophus harveyi
GACCCTTTCTGTGACATCCTCCCTGCTCCTCTTCCCAGCTCCCACACACCCCTACCACCTCCCACCACCTTTGAAGTGCTGTGATCTGATTCTGGGGGATGTCTCCCTTCTGTGGTGGTGTCTCCCTGAGGTTTAACTTCTTTATGTGTGTCTAGCAGCCAGGAGGCACCGAACACCAAATATAGGTGCTCAGTAAAAAGTCTTCCAAAAAAAAAAAAAAGAATGGCCAAGACACAAACTATAGCACAAGAAAACTCTACATGTTTAAGGAAAGTCTCTGAGTGCCGGAAGAAACAAAAAATCCAGTATCTCTATCATCGTATATTTGTGACCTAGAGGATTTAAATATTATTTAAATACTGGCTGAAAAATCTGTATTAAATATCCTTTCAGTTTTGAGCCCTTTGGAAAATAAATGATTACCCTATGAAGATGATAAATTGTACCTTCTTTTTAAAAAAATCTTAATTTCCCTTGGGCGTCATCACATGTAACATTATATTTGAACTCAACGGTGGCTTTTTTGGGGGGATGAAATCAAATGATAATTTGCAAAGTCACAGAAATAATATCTTCTCAACATTTAAAATGATACTTGAAAAACTTCTTGTTCTATATCATCTCCCTACTGTCTCCGAAGCCGTGGGACAGGAGGCTTGATTGTGGTTCCCAAGCCTTTGTTGATGGTGGGTGGCAGGCCAGTAAGTGATGGTATCAGGTGCTTCAAATGTCTGGCCGCTTGAAAGGGAGGCCCCGAATGTCTCAAAAATTCCATTCCTTTCCGCACACCTGGGCCCTAACAATTGCCCCAGTCAAGGGACTGGAGGATAGTAAGCAGGACCCCCTCCTGCCTTGAGCCACTCAGCCCAAGGAGGAAGGGCACGGGGGTGGTTTAAAGGGTGGGCTCCATTGGTAATCCCTTCTCAGTGGTTTGCACAGAAAGCCCTGGAGCTGGAGAAGGGCAACTGGCAATCACTGGGGACCAGAGGTGACAAAGCCCCCCCACTCAGACGAGTATGATCTGACTACATATGTGCATAAGAGACCAGTCTGCAAGTAACTGCCCAGGACCTACTCCGTGAGAAGCACTGTTTTAGGCCCTGTGGAGACAGCAGAAAGACGCTACGTGTTTGCATGCGTGTGCTAAATCGCTTCAGTCATGTCTGACTTTTTTGCGAACCTAAGGACAGTAGCCCGCCACGCTCCTCTGTCCATGGGATTTTCCAGGCAAGAAGACTGGTGTGGGTGGTCATGCCCTCCTCCAGGAGATCTTCCCAACCCAGGGACTGAACCCTAGTCTCTCAAATTGGCAGGTGGGCTCTTTACCACTAGTGCCACCCAGGAAGCCCATGTGTTTAAAAAAAAAGATCCAATTATTGCAAAACCAAACAGACCAATTCAAACGTGATTTGATACTGGACTAGCAGAGGCATGAGGTGCTCGGAATACATTTATTTAAAACTGCATCATGGGCTTCTGTGGGCACCTGTTTCATACCTGTACACCCTTTCAACAAATAAATATTTTTGATAAAAATATGGATCAACTCTATACTTAATTGTGAGGATTTGTCTTACGAATTTTTTTTTGAAAAGTGTGAGATGACTTCTGTAACTGCCACTGAAAAGAGAATATTTCTCTTTCCTGCTGTTTCAGAATTTTGCTAACCTGCTGCTAATAAGTAATGACTGTGCTACATACATATTTTATGTAGATTCCAGGGCTGGGGTTAACCTCTAACTTCCTCTGCTTGAACACTAGATGCTATCAACTCACTCATGTCTCTAACCAGAGGCAGGTGAGGGCTGGCATTGCGTTCATTTGAAGAAAGAACTTGAGACATTCAGGTCGTCTGCACTTTGAATTTGGGAATCAGTCTGGTGCTTTATTAAGAAGATGAGGCTAATAATATTGACCAGGTCACAAATATTAATACGTATTAGGTAGGATAACAGAGGGCTTCTCAGGTGGCGCTAGTCGTTAAGAAACTTCCTGCCAATGCAGGAGATGTAAGAGATGCAGGTTTGATCCCTGGGTTGGGAAGATCCCTTGGAGGAGGGCATGCCATTTCAGTATTCCTGCCTGGAGAATCCCATGGACAGAGGAGCCTGGTGGGCTACCATCCACAGGGTTGCAAAGAGTCAGGCATGACTGAAGTCACTTAGCACGCAGAATAACAGAAACTTCCCCAAACCAGATGGCAAATGAGTGGATCAGAGTGGGCTGCTTTGTCTCTACCCAAATCTGGTAGCTAAGGTTTCTTCTTTGGAAGGAGCCTTGTTGTGGCTTTCTACATTTGGCAAGCCCTGCGTTCCGATGATGCAAAAACTGCCCAGCACACGCGGAGACTGGCAGTCTGGCGTGGTACAATGTGTCTGAAGCCTGACCACTTAGGACACAAGCATGCCACTGACTCTGGGAGGGAATAAAATGAGTAACTCCCACAGACTGTGCCCACGAGGAACAGAGGCTGCACCAGAGGGCACAAACCAGTCCACCCTAGAGGACATCAGCCCTGAGTGTTCACTGGAAGGACTGATGCTGAAGCTGAAGCTCCAATACTTTGGCCCCCTGATGCGAAGAGCTGACTCAATGGAAAAGACCCTGATGCTGGGAAAAATTGAAGGCAGAAGCAGAAGGAGACGACAGAGGATGAGATGGTTGGATGGCATCACCGACTCAATGGACATGAGTTTGAGCAAGCTCCAGGAGTTGGTGATGGACAGGGAGGCTTGGCATGCTGCAGTCCATGGGGTCGCAAAGAGTCGGACATGACTGAGCGACTGAACAACAAAAGGGTGTTCAGATGAGCCAGTCTGACGAGGGTGACAACACCCTGCTACTTCTGGAACAATCCCAGGTTATGTCTGCTTTGCAGCATAATTAGTAACATATGGTCGCCACAACCTTAATCTCATTCTGCCATCATTTCTGAAAATGACAAAAAGAACAAAGCTAAAAGGAAATCTAATAATTATGACTATTAAGCTTCGGGCAAGTAAGAGGCTCCATGAAGGCTGAAAAGCCCGTCGGAAAACCTGCCCTAAATTTCGGTGTTCTATGCTACTGAATCTCGTGACCATTTCATGTCAATCTCAAATCAAAAAGCACGTCTGGGATGTATAAAGTTTGTAACGTGACACATAATTTTAACTTGCCTGAAAAATCTGTCAAAGATTATATTTAGGATAGCTGCCTCTCCCAGTAACCCCGTGGATGAAGACACCATGAATAATATCTCCATTCAAAACCGCAGACCAAAAACCATTTCCTTTCTGAAGTGCTGTTTAAAGTACAGCCTTCTTCAGCAGCTTAATAACATCGGCCAAATGAGCGACCCTTATTTTGTCTTTTCCACAAAAATGAGAAATCGGAGTGTAACATCTAAAATTAATGGCGGTGTTTAAAAACTAATATTAAATTACTTCTGACAAAAAGGCAGTTAATAATTCAGCCTTCAGACCAGAAAATTCTTTAAAAAAAAAAAAAGAACGGACTTCCTTCATACTACTCTAGTTTTATCATTTTACTTTCAGCACGGCCTTGGAATTTGGGCTTTGTCCGGCAAAAGTAAAATAAAATGCAATAGAACACAATAAAGAAGAAAGTGTTTGGAGATCTTGACTTGGATTTGCAGGGAGTTCAAAGCATTTTCTTTATCACGGCTAAAATTTTGTCAATATGGTTCCATCAGATACTATGGAGGATCTTTGGGGAAATTGCTGTAAAATAAAATGAAAGATAAGATTGTGCTCCCAAACATAATAACTGACATTTTTCTCCTTTTTCCTTGAGCAGGAGCCCAGCCCCGTGTGGCTGGCGGAGGGTCAGTGAAGGATGCGGTGGCCCCGGCCGGGAAGCAGAATCTGCCGCCCGCTACTCACTCGGGGATCGCTCATTCCCATTCTCCCCACGCCGCCTCTGATCCCCGGGGGTGAGGTTAAAAGAAGCGAGTCCCCATAGCCTCCCCAAGCAGGATGCGACCTCCTCGCCTCTGCCAGCCCCCAGGCCTCAGGAAGACGAGTCCTCCCCTCTTCTTCCCGCCCCTCCTCCCTGCAGAAGGTTCTGGCCATCCATGATGCTCTCTTAAATGCACTCTCGCCAGCTGCCCCTGCCCACACTCCCTGTGATGTCCCAGCAGCGGTCCCCAGCACTTTCTGGCAGCAGAGATCGGTTTTGTGGAAGACAGTTTTTCCACAGACTGGGGGCTGGGTTGGGGGGTGGTTGCTGGATGATCCAAGTGCATTACAACTATTGTGCCATTTTTTCTCTTTGGTGGCAATCTCAGGATATGCTGCCTTGACTTGAAGGTTAGGGTTCGTGCCCCAGTGTGAATCCGATGCCACTGATGATCTGACAGAGGGCGAAGCTCCGGCGGTAATGCCAGCGATGGGGAGACACAGGTGAAGCTTCCCCCACTCGCCGGGAGCCCACCTCTTGCTGTGCAATGCGGCTCCTAACAGTCCCGGGACCACTGGGGACCCCTGTCCTACAGCACAGGGGCGGCTGGGACCGGCCAGCTGTCTCCTGCTCATTACTGGGGTTCTGTCACTTTTGGGGGATAGAGGAGACTCTGGGTCCCAAGGTGGGAGCGCTTTTAGGGTTTCCCAAAAGGTTTCCCACCCCAGGTTCCTCTAGGTCCTCGGGGGCTAGAACCCAGGTTAGACGCCCGCAGTCACCCCGCTCCCACAGGCTCAGACCCTCCATCTCCCGGCAGCCAAGGGCTCTTGGGAGCAGCGGCTCTTCTCAGTGCTCTCTCTGGTTCCCAGCTCTGGCTCAGAAAAGGAAGAAATCAGGGGATGTGCTTTCCTCCTTTTTCCATGAAATCCAAGTTCATTTTCTCATTCTAGATCTCAGGGCACTTTTTCCCAGGTGAAGGTGTCTCTTCTGTCCTTTTCAGAGACTGACCTTTGGAACGACAGGTGACTGAGTTCTAAAAACATCCAGGGGGTAGGGGGCAGCGAAGCATGCTTGGGCTTCCTTGTCTGCCCGGATGTTTATGTAGCTGGGGCAACTCAATGGATTTCTGCCCTTATTTCTTGAGGGAGAGTGGAAAATGGAAAAAAAAAAGAGAGAAGATACTGATATTTGTGAAGAGAGCTAGGGACTTACAAGCTTAATATGCAAAATGGGCACAAGAATGGGATTCGGTAGGCACTCAAAGTGGCGAATCTGCGCCACCTCGGCTACTCGGGAATTTAACCAGATCCGTTCAGTTGTGAAGAAAGAGATCAAAACGATGATATGGAGACAAAGTGCAGAGAAGCAGGCTGAGCTGAGGGATAATTTGCAATTGCACAGTACTTCCTAGCTCTTGGGAAAAGCACAGCCTAACACCGCTCTCTCATGAGGCACCACAGACACTGTTCTTACAAAGTCAACACATCACTATCATTTTTCTGGCCGTGCTGCGAGGCTGGCAGGACCTTAGTTCTGGACAGGGGATCGAATCTGTGCCCCTTACAATGGAAGTGCAGAGTGCTAACCACAAATACAACTTTAATACATGAAAAAGATCAGTAACAACATGGTATCTCTGAGTGTCTAACTGTATCTGACTCCACGTTGGGAGAGTCTTGGGAGGGAGCCTGTTTGCTCAAGCCGTGCTCGTGTGGGCAAGGAGAAGGGGCGGGAAAGACCAGGATCCAGAGCCTTGTTCTGGGTTCGAGCCGATGAGAACATGCTCTGACTAATGAACGTTGCAATTTGCTCAACACCATGAGACTCTTAAGCTATGGTTCATCCTACTGTGGACACTTCACGTGTGTGAGTAATTCCAGTCTCTACTGGGGTGACATCTGCTCTCCAGGAGACGGGATAGGCTCTGTGGCTTCCCCATGACTTGACCCGGCTGCTCTGAGCTGAATCGGGTCTCCTGCAGTCTCGGTCACGTTCTGCCCTGTGTGGCAATGGGCAGGATGGGCAGGGAGCCTGGTGGTGTCCTGACTCTGGTCTCTGTTTGCCCACCAGGTCCCAGGTCCCCTACTGCCCACCCCTAGCCCCGGCCCAAAGCTTCAAATCCCCACGCCCACCCCACCACCTTGCTCTGCTCCTCCTGGCTCTACCAACACGAGTCAAGGACCACACTTTCCTGACCACTTCAAGTTACAAGCTGAACACAGCTCCTAATGAAGTGCAAGTGGAAATTCTCAAATGTTCACCTCTTCACCTGGGTTCTTCCTAACTACAGAATTCATATTTGGGATCAGTTCAGTTCTCAGACAGTAAAGAGTCTGCCTGCAATGTGGGAGATCCCTGGGTGGGGAAGATCCCCTGGAGAAGGAAATGGCAACCCACTCCAGTGCTCTCGGGCAGGCTATAGCCCATGGGGTCGCAAAGAGTCGGACACGACTAAGTGACTTCACTTTCTTTCCTTTTTTTCAGTTCAGTTCAATTGATCAGTTGTATCTGACTCTTTGTGACTCCATGGACTGTAGCACGCCAGGCTTCCCTGTCCATCACCATCTCCCAGAGCTTACTCAAACTCATGTCCATCAAGTCAGTGATGCCATCCAACCATATCATCTTCTGTCATCCCCTTCTCCTGCCCTCCATCTTTCCCAGCATCAGGGTCTTTTTCCAGTGAGTTGGTTCTTTGCATCAGGTGGCCAAAGTATTGGAGCTTCCGCTTCAGCTTCAGTCCTTCCAATGAATATTCAGGATATTTGGGATATTTTACATAAAATATTTGTAAAGTATTTTATGTAAAATATTTGGGATAACTTTATGTAAAACATTTTAATAAGTAGTAGGTATTCAGTTCTGAATACTGAAGTGAGAACAAGGGGGACGAGTTGGATCTTAGATGACTCCCCCACCCCACGATGCTTTCCACTCAGGCGCACACACACCCAGCCCATCTACACACACGAGGTCCTGCCAGCTGTGTGACCCGGGCAGTCATTCAGACTCTCTGAGACTAGAGCTGCAATAGCTTCGGGAGGCAGTGTGTCTAAAGCGCTGGCTACAGGGCTGCGCGGGGCGGATGACTGGTGCCTTATGCAAGCCTGTGGGGAGGCTCCCGGGCCGAGCCTGATGGAGACACAGCCCGTCCTGGGCCCTGGGGCAGAGAGGTGAGCTAGACGGAATCCTCACCCTTCTGCGTTGCTGTGGTTTCAGTCACTAAGTTGTGTGCGACTCTTTGCGACCCTAGGGCCCGCCAGGCTCCTCCGTCCACGGGATCTCCCAGGCAAGAATACTGCAGTGGGTTGCCATTTCCTTTTCTCCAGGAGATCGCCCCAGACCAGGGATCAAACCCGAGACTCCTGCATTGGCAGGTGGATTCTTTACCACCTGAGCCACCCAGTCCTCCCCCTTAAGATGTTTCAGCTCTAGCGGGGAAGACGACAGATAATAAAATCAACGGGTGAGTCACAAAGGTTGGAAGGTGGGACGTGGTATGGAGGGAAAAGAGCAGAGAAGGGAGCTGAGGGCCTCCTGGACAAAGTGGTATCTGATGGGGCACAGGGGTGGGGAGGTCACATGGGTGTGGGAAGAGGTTCCCCAGCTTAGCATGGGACAAGGCCTGGAAGCGGTGGGACCACACACGTCATGCTGACGTCGGTTCATAGCATGAGGGCGCCTACAGCGTCTGTAACGTGTTCCCCGGCCATTACACGGAGAGCAGCGGTAACAGGGCGATGTGGCAGCCCACCAAGGGCTATACTGTAACTTCCTTAACCACTCCTCTATTGCTAGTCACAGAGAGCACAGAAACTTACACGTCTGTGATGAAAGCTGATTTCCAGCTTTCGGAAATAAGCAGGACCACAGCCCCTGGAAGGGTACACATCCCCCAGACTAGACTAACAGTTTACTGCAGGAGGTTTTATCTTCTGTTTGTTTTTAGAGCAAAAAGCTTCTTTGCATTTTAAATTTTTCTAAAGTGTAATGCTTTATAATTAGGGAAAATAGAAAGTTACTATCACAAGAATTAATGAAGGGATAGGTGAGTTAACCCGCTTGCTAGAAGGAAGAAGGCAGACTTCCCAGAGCAGGCCGAAACACGCGTGGCTGACACCCATGTGACACTGGGCTCTAGCCGTCTGATGCACAGATGTCATATCCATTGGTGACACTTTCACACCAGCATATCTATTATTAAGGCTTCTAGAAATCAAAGAATTTTAAAAATGAAAAACAGTACAATGAATACTATGGGGAAAAAAGTGAATATTGTTTGAAAGGACGAATAATTTCTTAAAAAAAAACAAAACTGTCCAGGAATTTGTATTCATGTGATTTGATGGCTAACACTTGGTTTATAGTTTTGCCAGTACCCTGGAAGACAGACGTGTATAAAAACCAGGGGCTGGTTCAAGCAATAACCCCAACCTTGACTGCTTTAGATGGTATCACAGGATGATAATTTTTCCAGAATGGGTGGCCCGGATGCATGCTGCCGGCTTACAAATCTCATCTAGGGGCCTGACCCACGTGTCTTGCTGGCTCTGCTCTGCCTCCTGATTGATGGCGGCCTGACGTGCCCCCAGCCTTCAATTTCCCTCTGCACCCCCACCATAAAGGCGTCTCTCCTGGAGACGGCAGGATGGTGCTCCTGGACACCGGCTTCCCGGGACAGTTTGATGTCAAAGGAAAACAGCACTCAGACAGATTTCTGATGGTTGTTTTGGGCAGTAGAGATGGTTATTTCACCTTCTGTATCGTTGCGAAGCTTGAGATGAAAGGAACCAAGAAGCCAACAGCTGGCTGCAAGCTGAGTTTACAGATCTTGTGAAATTAAGTTGAAAATTTTGCAGTACATTTTTCTGGCTTGTAATTATATGATACATCGAAGCATTTCTAAAGGAGCAATGCTTCCCTCAGTTATAACTTCAGAGACCAGATAAGGACTGCATATTTATAAACACCATGAAAAACAGAGAGCCCATGTAAAAAGGTAATTGGCACGGTTGCGATCATGGCCAAATGCTACAGAGAGAGGATTTCCTGTCGGAGCTGAAATCCTGAACGGTGGCCAGGGAAAGATCAGGTGTGGGAGTTGTATAATGCATTTATCAGTAAGACTGAGCTCTTGGATACTGTATTTTAAATGTAATTATAATAATTTTCTTGTAAATAAGAACACATTTTAAGAGACTCTGAAATATATAGAGAAACATTCCCCTGCTAATGTAATAAGATTTTAAAAATCCCACTGCAGAAATAATGTAGCAATTAAAATAGCATTTATAACTAAATATGTTTAAAATGTTTCTTCCTATAAAAGAGCAAAATTTTAAGCCATTTAAAATAACCATCTGTTTCCTTGTGATATAAAATTTTTAGTATCCTTGTGTAATTAATATTAATATCGCTTTCTGTTAATAACCTTATCTGTCAGAGTAAAGCAAAGATATAAGGGAAGATATATTCACTGAAAGAAGTTCAAGAATGCAAAACCAACGTAATGTACAAATACTAAAGGAGTAAACACACAGAGAGCTTGAGGATAAGCCTGATCTGCACACAGCTCTCTCTCGACAATCTATCAGCTGTCTATCAATCTATCACCCATCACTCTACCTACCCACCTACCTACCTACCTATCTCATTTAGCCAGCCAGCCAGCCAGCCACCCCAACCTGTCTATCTCTGCTTAACGATCTATCAACCACCCTACCTACCTACCTAATCTCATCTGCCCCTCGGTCCATCCATCCCCCTCGCCCACTCCCAATTTATCTCTCTATTGCCATCTATCATCTGTCTATCTACCTATCTACGTACCTACCTGCTGTTGCTGCTGCTAAGTCGCTTCAGTTGTGTCCGACTCTGTGCGATCATAGACGGCAGCCCACCAGGCTCCTCTGTCCCTGCGATTCTCCAGGCAAGAACACTGGAGTGGGCTGCCATTTCCTTCTCCACCTACCTACCTACGTATCTCCTTCTAACCATCTTACAACTACTTGCATTTTTACAATCACTCCCCTCTACCACCACTCTCACTCCTGTCTTTCTGTTGGTATTTACAAACATTTTAAGCCCTCGAAGCATGTATTTGTAAATTCTACAACAGGAAGCAAGGGAGGGCTGGAAAAAGATCTGATCAAATTTTATTCTAAGAAGTGAAAAGTTCGCCAGGGAGACAGTATAATTAAAGTTCCTTAAGTGACTTGATTCCTAGGTTGAGAACCTGAGCAAAGTAGAGGAATACAGAATGAGTATTTTTCTGTCCCTAGAGTGGTATAATGCCATGAGAAACTCCTATATTGCTTAAAAATACACAATGTTATAAAACCAGATGTTTTAATGTTGCAAAAACCTCATTGAAAGTTTTATTTCATTTCTTGGAGAAAGGGCACATATATATTTGATGAATCTTTTCACACTTGGCGGCGGGGGTGGGGAGGGGGAGCGGTAAGTGATGCTTTCTCTCTCTTTTTTAAAAATTACCCTAAAATTGAAAGTTTGCAACTAAAACTGCTGGGACCAAACTAACAAGCAAGAAACTAACTGTAAAATTTAGTTTTTACAGTAAAACTAAAACTGTAAAACTGTCTGTGAAACTTCTAGACTTCCAGGAGAATAAGGGGTTGAGGGGCCTAGACTCCCTGACTCCCCCCTAACCCACCTCCCCCTCATCTTTCTACACTGATGATCACCCACGCGGACTCAGGAGTTAGCTTGTAAAGGCAATTACTCCTCCCTGAGAATCCGAGGTCACTCGACTGCCCAGGTTCAAGCCCAAACCTTTTGGGGACGCTTTTTCTAATCATCCTTCCTACCTGGGGGTCTCCCCTCCAGCTAAGTCCTTTCATCATTCACCCCGCAAAGCTCCCCACACACCATGCCTTTCCCAGCCTGGGACACACACCCTTCCCTCCACCCGGTAGGCTCACGTACCCTCCTACCAGCCTTTCAGGCCGAGTAACACATCTGTCTTCTCCAGGGCCATTTCCAAACACACCGTGGGGACTCACCACGCATGGTGAACTGCACGATGTTTGTTGAATGAATGAATGAACGGATAGAGCACTTTTACAGTCTCAGTGGGAAGGAGGAGTAGTAACTCACCTATTCACTCAGAACCCCGTTTCTGAACACAAACATGTATATCACAGCTACCTCTTACTAACCTCACTTTACTTCTCACCACTTGACCAAGTACATTTCAGTCTGTTTATTGATTATCTTTTTCTCTTTTCTCTTCCAGAGACCCAGGAATTCCTTCTTGATCCCTGGCTCCATTGCCAGGCTCAGGGCAGTGGCTGACACATCACAAGTGGTCAATAAATATTTGTGGAATAACTGAGGTTAAATATAAAATTAACTAAATGCCATGAAATGCATTTTCACAACCTAACCTAGAGTATCCCTACTTACTTGAGCACTGATCTTATGATTCTGAAATGGCTTGAGATCACTGAAGGAAGGAGGCTCAGTTTTAATCTCTGACCATCAACTGATTTAAAAATTTGCACAAGGGACTTCCCTGGTGGTCCAGCGGGTAAGAATCCACCGTGCAATGCAGGGATGCAAGTTCAGTCCCTGGTTGGGGAACTAAGATCACACAGGCTGTGGAGCAACTAAGCCCATGGACTGCAGTGACTGAAGCCCACGGCAACAGCCAGAGAGTCCACACGCCGAAATGAAAAACACTGCAAGACATAACAGAGATCCTGCCCGCCGCCGCTGAGACCTGACGGAGCCAGGCAAATAAAGACACATTAAAAAACCTGCCCAGGTGCGCGCACGGCCCACTGGGAATGCTTTAGCCAGAAACTGAAACATTTCCTCCACCCTCTCTGTTCCACGTGAGGGGCGGTGGCTTTGCTAGGAAACAGTTTCCAGAGCAGCAGGCAAGGCGTTTGTTTTAAATCTTAAAAAACTCAGAGCATTTTTATCTCAGGAGACTGGCAGAAAGGCCAGGAGCTCACTGTGCAAGCCCATCACACCACCCCTGTCACCACGGGGTCCGCCGCTCTTTGGGGATGACCTAGCGATGATCCAGGTGGAGTCGGGAGGAGGTCAGCGCATGTGGTGAGTGAGGAAGATGCTGTGAGGACGTGCGGGCTGTGGTTTCAGGGGTCTGGTGAGACAAGGGGCTCGGGGAGGAGACAAACGAGAAAGCCAGATGGGATGACTCTGGACACGGTCACGGGATGGGAAGGGACAGGGACCTGCCGCAGCAGGCAGGAGACGAACAGACAAGTGGTGCGGTGACAGCCAGGTCTCAGTCAAGCTCAGGAGACATCTGGGGGAAGGTGCCGGGCCACGTGGACACTGGTCCTGAGCGGCCACGGGACTCGCCCGGACCCGAGCAGAGCACATCTGAGCCACGGAGAGGGAGCCAGGCGGGGGCGGGAGACCTGACAGAGAGACATCAGGCCCAGACCAGCTGTCCTGGGCGCCAGAAACAAAACCAGGAAGACCACGTGCAGCGGGAGACACGGGGTGCCGCGTGCAGGAGTGGCAACGGGGGCTCGTGTTGCCTTTCTTTCAAAGATGAGTTTGGAAGACTTTAGGGAAACAAGAAAAAAGGCAGGAGATGGGGCAGGGCTGCGGGCCGAGTGGTGGACACCAGGGAGGGAGCTCGGTGTGTGAGTGGCCGGCACGCGCCCCAGGAAGTCAAGTCCCTAGAACTCAGCACAGGAACTGGTCCTTCAGGGTCAGGCTAAGGGAAGACTCGTGCGTGAGTGCCCCTGCGTCTGCGACTAGAGCCGCCGGGAAGATGAGACGGTGGGGAGGCTGGTGCGAACACGGTTTCTAGAAGGATGCCTGGTTCTGCTGTGAATTTAACGAGCCCGAGTGAACCGGTCAACAGCCGTGCGAGGAGGCCGCTGGCCACGTGTGTGCAGTGGAGGAGGGGGCGCCAGGCTGGCTGCGACCTTGGTGGCCTTCCCTGTTCAGAGAGCTGGCTGGGCCCACTGGAGCAGGGCGTGGGATGAGGAGAGAGGCTGAGTCCTGAGCAACATCACCGATGTCAACCCTGCAGGCTGACGACGCAGACCTCTGGGCGTGGCAGCAGAACCCAGAGAAGGCAACGTCAGAGGAGCCAGGACAGGAGAGAGCGTCCAGCACGACGGAGCCGGCAGCGGGCTCCCCTGAGAAGCAGATGGCAAAGGGAGCCGTGGAGCGCCTGGGGTGGACGGGGCGGGTGGCCTGGACCCTGGAAGAGAGCGGGGTCCAGCCGTGCGGGGAGAGGGCGAGACAGGGATGGGCCAGAGAGAAAGCACTCGGTGAGTAACCGGGGACAGCGAGTGTAGACAGGGGTTCTGGGAGGGTGTGAGGAGGAGCGCTGAGAAGGAGTAGAAAGGTCAGAGGGCCATGGAGCCAGGATGGGAGACGCCCGAGCGGGCCTGTGTGCTGAATCGAAGGACCCAACACCCAGGAGGATCTGATGGTACAGGAAGCAGGTGGGGTACCTGCAGGGTCAGAGGCCTTTGGGAGTGAGAGGTGATGGGTCCAAAGGTGTGTGGGGGGGTGGGTGACGCTTTACAAGGGACGCCCTGTCCTCCGTGAAGGCTGTGGCTCCAGCTGCAGCGGGGTGTGGGGTTGGTGAAGCTTAAAGAGGGCCAGCAGGGGAGGGCGAAAGTGAAAGATTCGAAAGCATGATGTTTGAAACGGTATGCCAGAAAATTATGCCGTATCTTATTTATGCTACTCTCTGTGTCAAAAACAACGGCAGAAAATGAAGAACTAAAAAGCCTCTTGATGAAAATGAAAGAGGAGAGTGAAAAAGTTGGCTTAAAGCTCAACATTCAGAAAACTAAGATCATGGCATCCAGTCCCATCAATTCATGGCAGACAGATGGGGAAACAGTGGCTGACTTTATTTTTTGGGGCTCCAAAATCACTGCAGATTGGGATTGCAGCCATGAAATTAAAAGACACTTACTCCTTGGAAGAAAAGTTATGACCAACCTAGAGAGCATGTTGAAAAGCAGAGACATTACTTTGCCAACAAAGGTCCGTCTAGTCAAGGCTATGGTTTTTCCAGTGGTCACGTATGGATGTGAGAGTTGGACTGTGAAGAAAGCTGAGCACCGAAGAATTGATGCTTTTGAACTGTGGTGTTGGAGAAGAAGGAACTGGTCCTTCAGGGTCAGGCTAAGGGAAGACTCGTGCGTGAGTGCCCCTGCGTCTGCGACTAGAGCCGCCGGGAAGATGAGACGGTGGGGAGGCTGGTGCGAACACGGTTTCTAGAAGGATGCCTGGTTCTGCTGTGAATTTAACGAGCCCGAGTGAACCGGTCAACAGCCGTGCGAGGAGGCCGCTGGCCACGTGTGTGCAGTGGAGGAGGGGGCGCCAGGCTGGCTGCGACCTTGGTGGCCTTCCCTGTTCAGAGAGCTGGCTGGGCCCACTGGAGCAGGGCGTGGGATGAGGAGAGAGGCTGAGTCCTGAGCAACATCACCGATGTCAACCCTGCAGGCTGACGACGCAGACCTCTGGGCGTGGCAGCAGAACCCAGAGAAGGCAACGTCAGAGGAGCCAGGACAGGAGAGAGCGTCCAGCACGACGGAGCCGGCAGCGGGCTCCCCTGAGAAGCAGATGGCAAAGGGAGCCGTGGAGCGCCTGGGGTGGACGGGGCGGGTGGCCTGGACCCTGGAAGAGAGCGGGGTCCAGCCGTGCGGGGAGAGGGCGAGACAGGGATGGGCCAGAGAGAAAGCACTCGGTGAGTAACCGGGGACAGCGAGTGTAGACAGGGGTTCTGGGAGGGTGTGAGGAGGAGCGCTGAGAAGGAGTAGAAAGGTCAGAGGGCCATGGAGCCAGGATGGGAGACGCCCGAGCGGGCCTGTGTGCTGAATCGAAGGACCCAACACCCAGGAGGATCTGATGGTACAGGAAGCAGGTGGGGTACCTGCAGGGTCAGAGGCCTTTGGGAGTGAGAGGTGATGGGTCCAAAGGTGTGTGGGGGGGTGGGTGACGCTTTACAAGGGACGCCCTGTCCTCCGTGAAGGCTGTGGCTCCAGCTGCAGCGGGGTGTGGGGTTGGTGAAGCTTAAAGAGGGCCAGCAGGGGAGGGCGAAAGTGAAAGATTCGAAAGCATGATGTTTGAAACGGTATGCCAGAAAATTATGCCGTATCTTATTTATGCTACTCTCTGTGTCAAAAACAATGGCAGAAAATGAAGAACTAAAAAGCCTCTTGATGAAAATGAAAGAGGAGAGTGAAAAAGTTGGCTTAAAGCTCAA
Source organism: Cephalophus harveyi (assembly GCA_006410635.1). Classification (NCBI taxonomy): domain Eukaryota; kingdom Metazoa; phylum Chordata; class Mammalia; order Artiodactyla; family Bovidae; genus Cephalophus; species Cephalophus harveyi. The sequence goes on from SJYT01013936.1 coordinate 184,547, forward strand.
CATTCAGAAAACTAAGATCATGGCATCCAGTCCCATCAATTCATGGCAGACAGATGGGGAAACAGTGGCTGACTTTATTTTTTGGGGCTCCAAAATCACTGCAGATTGGGATTGCAGCCATGAAATTAAAAGACACTTACTCCTTGGAAGAAAAGTTATGACCAACCTAGAGAGCATGTTGAAAAGCAGAGACATTACTTTGCCAACAAAGGTCCGTCTAGTCAAGGCTATGGTTTTTCCAGTGGTCACGTATGGATGTGAGAGTTGGACTGTGAAGAAAGCTGAGCACCGAAGAATTGATGCTTTTGAACTGTGGTGTTGGAGAAGGCTCTTGAGAGCCCCTTGGACTGCAAGGAGATCCAGCCAGTCCATCCTAACGGAGATCAGTCCTGGGTGTTCATTGGAAGGACTGATGCTGAAGCTGAAACTCCAATCCTTTGGCTACCTCATGCGGAGAGCTGACTCATTTGAAAAGACCCTGATGCTGGGAAAGATTGAAGGCAGGAAGAGAGGGGACGACAGAGGATGAGATGGTTGGATGGCATCATCAACTCGATGGACATGAGTCTGGGTGAACTCCGGGAGTTGGTGATGTTCAGGCAGGCCTGGCGTGCTGTAGTCCATGGGGTCGCAAAGAGTCGGACACGACTGAGCCACTGAACTGAACTGAACTGTGTCAAAACTGTCCCAATTCCTGTGCTACACAGTAGGTCCTTATTGGTTCCCTATTTTACATACAGTAACGTGTGTCTTTTCAATACTCTGTAAGGCCCTCTACGGGAAAAGAATCTAAACTGAGTGGGTGTGCATGCATTACTGAATCACTCTGCTGCACACCTGAACCAACACATCTTAGTAAACCAACTCTACTCCAATACAGACTTAAAAACATGGTCATGACCCTCCCTGCGCCCTTGGCCTGCTGCTCTGAGCTCGGTCCTCTGGACGTGCGGCTCCTGCTTGTCACCTTGACCGCTGACTGCATGTGCTGCTCACTCCCCCACCCTCCAGCTCCAGAGGAGTGGGTCTTAACCCCAGCTGCACCCGAGAAGCCGCCTGGGGACACCGAGGCCCAAATCAGGCCCCCTCCCCCGAGGCAGTGCTTTGGAAAAGCACCCTCCAGAGCAGGACCACGGACCCCTCCCCTGGCCCCAGAGCCCCTCCTGCCTCCCAATCCCTCCATCCCTCTTTCTCTGATGGGGGTTCCGGAGCCTTCTCGAAATACCCCTATCCACTGCTGTGGACACTTCCCCATTTGCCAGTGACCCTCTGGAAACATGGCCCCATGAAAGAGGCCTCTCATCTCTTAGAGAAGAGTGAAAGTGCTAATCGGTCGGTTGTGTCCGACTCCTTGCGACCCCGTGGACTGTGGCCCGCCAGGCTCCTCTGTCCGTGGCATTCTCCAGGCAAGAAGACTGGAGTGGGTTGCCGTTCTCTTCTCCAGGGAATCTTTCTGACCCAGGGATTGAACCCGCGTCTCCTGCATTACAGGCAGATTCTCTACTGCTGAGCCACCAGGGAAGCAGAGAAGTCTCAGCATCTCAGGAGACGGGCTATGCCTGGGTCTGCCTGTCGACGTCAGGCTCCCATTCAATATATGCATAGCTGGTTGGCTGAGCGTGAACGCAGAACCTCTTTCTCTCAGCTTCACTCTGTGAGCCTGACCCGCTTCGTGGCCTCTGAGTAGGGAGGACACTGAGATGACGCCTGCCACCATGTGTCTCCCATGTGTCCTCAGCACAGGCCCGCAGACAGCCCCGGCCACCCCGGGTCTCCTTCCGGCAGGGTTCTCGGGGAGGCGGCGGGTGGTTCACAGAACGGCACAGTGGGTGGAGGTTAAGACACAGCCTGAGATGGATCCAGCCTTCTGCTACTTCTGTTTTCTCACCAAAGTGGGGATGACACTAGCCCTCCGCCCCCGCCCACCCCGGGGTCCTCGTGCCTGGCAGGCAGGGGGGGCTGGACGGACGCCACGTGACGGCATCATGGGCAGTGGCGGCAGGACCACCGTGGGGCCAGCCACGTGCCCTGCCTTCTGTCTCGAGGGGCCGTCTGGGAAGCGGAGTTGAAAGCGTTGCTGTGGGCAAGGCACCGCCATGGGTTGGCTGCAGTCATTCTCTCAAGAAAGGAAGCAGCCTCCCTTGCCTTTGCGAAGGATGAGCTGGTGGCTGGCGGGGCCCAGGGAGCCCAAGTCTCCGTGGTCAAGACCAGGGTTTTCTGCCCTCGGCGCTCCTGACTCTGAACAGGATGGTTCTTTGTCTTGGGGGAGCTGCCCCATGTTCACCAGCTTCTCTGCCTTCTACCCGCCTTGATTCCAGCAGAAAACCCCTCCAACCCCGTCAGCCACGACAACCTAAACTGTCTCCAGACACTGCCAAATATCCCCAAGGGAACAGCACACAAAAATCACCCTTGGTTGAGAACCTCTGGTCTAGATGAAGATACCGAGGGCCAGAGGGCCCCAAAGACTGGGACCAGGCATCATGGCGACTGGCACGAGCATTCTTCTCGGCCGTCTGTTTAAAATGATTTCCAGACGTTTGCCAGGCAAGTCGAGAATTGCTGGCCCGTGGGTTCGGAATCTTCTGCTCCGTGTCTGATACTGGGGGCGGCGTTTCCCCGGGGCCAGCACCTGCTGCTAGAAATAGCTGCTAGGGAAGAACTGAGCAAGCGAAGTACAAAGTAACAATGCTCTGATTGGGAGGAAAAAAAAATACACCTTTCCCCCCTGTGGCCAGATACCCTAGGAAGCTTCTGCTTTCTCCTCGGTCCCACGCAGAGAAAGGGAAGCAGGTTCCGCATGTAGAAGGAAACGGGGGTTATTCCTTTAATTAGGCCGACCAGCCTGGTGGGGGGAATAGACCGCGGCGGCTGAGCCTGGGACTGCCCAACTCCGAGATGAGAGCCCGCGGGCCCTTTAATACTGAGCAGAGCCGAGGGTTGATGGCAACCCCCAGGGGATGGCTTCTGAATGCCAGCCAAGATTTGGGAGAAATGATGAGAAAGGCAAAGTTCAGGATCAGTGAGAGAGGGAAAATGTCTGTGTATCTTCCCTTAGAAAGCAAGCCCGATGAAAAGATAAACAATTTTTATGATATGTTGTTTCAATACCAAGAATTCATTTCTCCTTTAAGCAAATAGCAGAGGAGAAAACCATAAGCTTTGGAATGGGAAAGCCCTGGGTTTGAATTCTGGCTATTAAACGAGTGTGGTCTTAAGTTTCACTGCATGGCAGAATACCCTGGGTCTGATTCCTGGGTTGGGAAGATCCTCTGGAGAAGGGAAAGGCTGTCCACTCCAGTATTCTGGCTTGGAGAATTCCATGGACTGTATAGTCCACGGGGTTGCAAAGAGTTGGACACGACTGAGCGACTTTCACTTTCACTATGAAGAACAGTTTGAAGGTTCCTTAAAAATTAAAAATATAGCTAACATATGACTCTGTAATCCCACTCCTAGGAGAATATATCTGGAGAAAACTCTAATTTGAAAAGATAAATGCACTACAGTGTCCATAGCAGCACTATTCACAACAGCCAAGAGACGGAAGCAACCTAACGTCCACTGACTGACGAATGGTCAAAGATGCGGCATGCATGTGGAATACTACTCAGCCACAGAAAGAATGAACTAATACCACTTGCAGCAACACGGACGGATCTGGAGATTATTAAGCTAAGCGAAATAAGCCAGATAAAGACAGATATCATAGGATATCACTTACATGTGAAATCTGGGAAAAAAAGAGATACAAATGAACTTATTTACAAAACAGAGAAAGGCTCACAGAGGAAGAAAATAAACTCAGGGTTAATAAAGGGGAAAGGGAAGGGTATAATATAGGAATTTAGGATTAACAGATACATACTACATATAAAATAAACAAAAAGGAACTATTGTATAGCCCAGGGAACTATAGTCACTAGCTTGTAATAACCTATAATGGAAAGGAATCTGGACAAGAATAGATATATATGTATAACCGCACTAAAGACCCAAAACTAACACAATATTGTAAATCGACTATTGTGCCCTCGCTCAGCTGCTAAGTCATATCTGATCCCATGATTCCATGGACCGTAGCCCACCAGGCTCCTCTGTCCATGGGATTCCCCAGGCAAGAATACTGGAGTGGGTCTCCATTTCCTCCTCCAGGGGGATCTTTCTGACCGAGGGATTGAAACCCCACCCCAGTGCCCCAGCCTCACCCGCATCTCCTGCACTGGCATGTGGGTTCTTTACTGCTGAGCCCCCTGGGAAGCCAACTATATTTCCGTTAAACTCCCAGGTGAGAGTGGCACTGTCACTCACTACCGCCACCTGCTGGTCACATGCTAAAATTGCTAGCACAGAAGCCAAGGAGAGAGAAAGTGCTCAAGTTGTCGAAACTAAAATCAATGAACTGACAGAAAACATCCCCAGAACCCACATGTATGGCATAGTCTCTGTAATGTCAAATTCAGGGCTGCCTGTCCCTCCTGGAGCTGCCTCTATGGGGAGGGAGAAACAAGGACGTGCAGGACGGGAGGGCCAGAGCAGAAACGTGTGTTTCTAATGGCGTGTATGTGTTCAGTCGTGTCCGACTCTTTGCGACCCCATGGACTGTAGCCCGCCAGGCTCCTCTGTCCACGGGAATCTTCCAGGCAAGAATACTGGAGCGGGCTGCCATTTCCTTCCCCAGGGGATCTCCCCCACCCAGGCATCAAATCCACATCTCTGGTGTCTCCTGCATCAGCAGGCAGGTTCTTTGCCAACTGTGCCACCCGCAGAGCCTAAAGTCCTGTAAAAAAATGTCCATGATGAAAAAAAAAATATTCGAAAGTTTGCAAATATGTAAATTTTTGCTTCAGATTCAGGACTGGTTGTCCAATAGCCACAGATCCAGGTGGGAAGATGCGTGGTTACACGGTGTGGAGGGAGCAGGTGCGCACACACACACCTTCCACTTGGAAGCGTGAAAGACAGGCATGGCTTTTGTACTTGGGGTTGACGAGGTCGCACAGTGGCCTGGTGCAGGCAGGCTGAAGTGAAATGTTCAAGCGGCAGTTGAAGCAATGCAATACTGCCGGCAATATCGGGCCAGCCAGGACAGCAGAAGATTAACTGCCGGAGTGAAGCAATCGGGGATGGGGTGGAGCCATCGGAACAACCTGACAGCCGGGAGGAGAAGGGACAGGGACTTTGGCTGCCACGCTGACAGGCAGGCGCTGGCAGGAGATGCTGGCAGGCCTGCAGGCTTGCCGACGAGACACGCAGGGACACTTGCAGACGGTGCACGGGGCTCATGGCATTGGCTCAGGCCGGCAGCACAGGTGGGACACACCTCTAAATACATTTTGCCCCGGAGCAAGGTAAGACCACCAAATATACTACAGACAACCCCTGAGGGTCCTTGGCTACCCACAGTCATGCTAACTCTTGGCTAACACTTCTGGAGAAAATGACCTATAGAGAAAATGATTAATCAAAAAAAAAAAAAAAAAAAAAAATCCCAGGCTTCCAACAAGATTCCAGAGACTCCTCAGCCAATAGTTGTTGCAGAGATAATTGTTCTGAATCTATCAATAAAGCCGAGATGCCCCTTCATTGACTGCGAGCACCAATTTCTTTCACCCAGGATTATAAGTTGGTGTTCACGGGCTTACTCCTGCCATTATGGTGACAAACAGTTTAAACCACAACAGGGTCTGACATGTAGATCAATTCTGGGTCCATAAAGAATCTGCACAACAGGTTCTGGGACAGGAATTTACAGCCGCCACTTTTTATTCTCTCTTGCTGCAAAAATTACTTCTGTCAAACACTTAGGAGAGTGAGGAAAAATGTAAAAAAATTAATTTTTCATGTACTCCCAGAGCAGCCTTTCTCAACGCCGAAGCTCAAGATGAATATGTTTCTGCATTTAAAAAATTACTTGGAGCTGCATGCGGCGCTGAGTGGGAGTGGGTCCCAACCCTCCACGCTGACTGAGAGCCGGCAGACAGCAATTTGAAACCCTGAGCCAAGCTGTCTGCATTTCCTCTCGGGGCAGCTGTGGGTCTCACGTTAGCAACGCCAAATTATATTAGACATTTAATTTTAAACCTCAGGTACTTAAATGTAAAACCTTGCCACAGTAATAGTCATAAAGCAGTGGGGCATTCCACCTCACAGAATGGATTCTTCTTTCTCCTGCACCCCCCACCCCTTGCTTAATTTAACCAGGACCCCCTGTTTTGTGGTTCTGCACACCACAACATCATCTAGCTAATTAGGAGTTTGCTCACAGCTGCTTGAAAAGCAGAAACCCCCAGGGTACCTGTGCATCCAGAGGGGAAGACTTGACAAAGTTCTCTGGAGCCAAAGTCTTAATTTAGAGTGGACGATGGGGTAGAGGAAAATGGAACCCCCACGTTATGTATTATTATGTACAGTAAAAACGTGGGATAATAAAAAGGCATATTCACCAACCACGGGCACTCAGATTCAAAAGCTGCTCCTGCCCCCCTTCCTGCAGCTACCACTGGGTAAGCTTTTCTATGACTCTGACATCCAAGCTAAACGGAACGAAACCAAACGAAAAAGCAGGTGAGTTCCAGAAAAACATCTATTTCTGCTTTACTGACCACAACAAAGCCTTTGACTGTGTGGATCACAATAAACTGTGGAAAATTCTGAAAGAGATGAGAATACCAGAGCACCTGACCTGCCTCTTGAGAAATCTGTATGCAGGTTAGGAAGCAACAGTTAGAACTGGACATGGAACAACAGACTGGTTCCAAATAGGAAAAGGAGTCCGTCAAGGCTGTATATTGTCACCCTGCTTATTTAACTTCTACGCAGAGTACATCATGAGAAACGCTGGACTGGAAGAAACTCAAGCTGGAGTCAAGAAAAAAAAAAAAAAAGTGGAGTTTGTATTTCACTGAGACTTAAGAGAAAAAACATGACAGAGTGCCCTTAATCACTGTTTCTTTTGTGGTTATTTTCCAAGTGTGGCAGGGAATGCAGATGCCAAGTTGAGGTCCTGAAATCCATACATAAATGTGCTTTCTTGAAGTCAGCCAAATGGCAATCCACTCCAGTATTCTTGCCTGGAGAATCCCATGGACAGAGAAGCCTAGTAGGTTATAGTCCACGGGGTCACAAAGAGTCGGACACGACTGAGTGACTTCACCTCACCTCACCTGAAGTCAGCCGTTGGATCCTGTGCCCTGGTTTTTATTAATTGCTTGGGGTATGGCAGGATGGTGCCAACGAGAGGGAAGCCGGGATGTACTCCGGATGCAAGTGGGTCCCAGTTGCCTAGAGTTCTTGACAATGTGCGCTCCGATCCAGGAAGTCTAGCTGGAGCCTGGGACTCTGTGATCCTAGCCAACTTCCAGGGGCTGACAGATACCACTTAGTCCGTGGACCACACTTTGAGAAGCAAGGATTTCAAGCGACGGTTCTCAGACTTCAGCCTACAGTATCATTCCACGGGGAGTCTGTTAGCACAGAGGCTGCTGGGTGCCACCCCTGAGTTTTAGATTCAGTGGGTCTGGGAAGATCCCCTGGAGGAGGAAATGGCAACCCCACTCCAGTATCCTTGTCTGGAGAATCCAATGGACAGAGGAGCTTGGTGGGCTGCAGTTCATAGGGTCTCAAAGAATCGGACACTCACGCATGGCACTGGGATGGGACTTAAGAATTTGTATTTCTAACCAGTTCCCAGGCGATGCTGCCGTCACGGGTCTGGGCAGCTTATCTGAGAAGTGCTGATGCAGAGAGTCTGAGGCCTGGAATCAGGCCACCTGGGTTCACACGGCAGCTTCACCAGGATGTGACTTTGCATAAGCGATATTGAGCCCTTCTGTACCAGAGTCTCCCCACCCGGAAATGGAGCCAAGAGCAGTGCCCACTCCAGGGGGAGCAAATGTGACGATCCACACGAGGGCCTCAGTATCATTAGCTCTTTTTTATCATGACTACTGTTTCTTGTTTCATTCATATCTTGGGTGTGACCCAGCCATCCGTCCTCAGGAAATACAGATGTGAAGGAAAATCCCTGTGAAACTGCAGGAACCTTACTTCTGTGAAACATTCTGTTGTCTCTCTGGACCTTTGCTACTTAACATGCCAGCTCTAAGTTTTAAGCGAGGTGCTAATTAACTCTGCAATTAAAAATTATTTATTTATCTGGCTGTGCTGGGTCTTTGTCTCCTTGCGGTGGGGGCTGCTCTCTGGTTGCGGGTCAAGGGCAGCTCGCTGCAGCGTCTCTTAGCTGTGGAGTTCAGACTCTAGGCACACGGGCTTCAGCTGCTGCGGCTCCCGGACTCTAGAGCACAGGCTCGGAAGCTGTGGCTCACCGGCTTAGCTGCTCTGCGGCGTGTGGGCTCTTTCCAGACCAGGGATGAAACCAGAGACCCTGGTACTGGCAGGCGGATTCTTAACCACTGGACCACCAGGGAAGTCCTAATGTTGCAATTTTGACCTCTTATCACTCATCTCAAATAGACGGGGAAACAATGAAAACAGTGAGAGACGTTATTTTTGGGGGGCTCCAAAATCACGGCAGATGGTGACTGCAGCTGTGAAATTAAAAGATGCTTGCTCCTTGGAAGAAAAGTTATGACCAACTTAGACAGCATATTAAAAAGCAAAGACGTTACTTTGCCTACAAAGGTTCGTCTTGTCAAGGCTGTGGTTTTCAGTAGTCATGTATGGATGTGAGAGTTGGACTATAAAGAAAGCTGAGCGCTGAAGAATTGAAGCTTTTGAACTGCGGTGTTGGAGAAGACTCTTGAGAGTCCCTTGGCCTGCAAGGAGATCAGTCCTGAATATTCACTGGAAGGACTGATGCTGAAGCTGAAATTCCAATACTTTGGTCACCTGATGCAAAGAACTGACTCACTGGAAAAGACCCTGAAGCTGGGAAAGATTGAAAGTGGGAGGAGAAGGGGACGACAGAGGATGAGAGGTTGGATGGCATCACTGACTCAACAGACATGAGTTTGAGCAAGCTCCGGGATTTGGTGATGGACAGGAAGGCCTGGCGTGCTGCTATTCATGGGGTCGCAAAGGGTCGGACACGACTGAGCGACTGAAGTGACCATTCTTCTCTGCTCTTCCTGCCTGCCTTCATTTTGCTGCATTCCAACTAACACCTGGTTCTTGAAACGTTGCTCAAGTTTGCACTTCCGTGTGGCCCCTCAGCTGTTCTAAGCTCCCCTTTCCTCCTCTCCGAGTCTTGGTCCAAACAGCTTTCATGTTTAGAACCTCCTTTTGTGGTTTTGCATAAACAAGGAATCCATCTGATTCCTGAAATGCTGCTCAAGTTTGATTCTCTTTGGGAAGTTTTCTGTGATTAACTCTCTCATCCTTAAACCAACTGCGCAGTTTCAGCCTGGGCTTTCTCCACCCATACCCCACTGCAGGCTCACACTGCTTTCTCATCTCCTGTGTCCAGGCTTCACACTCTGGGGGAGCAGGAGGCCTAACTAGTCTTTCACAAACATGCTACAGGAAGGAACAATGGGCACCCGGGTGTTAGTGTGAGAAATCGCTTGGTACATTTAAAAACAGCATTCATCTGGAGGTGACCTCAGTTGTACAGCTACTTTATAAAGGTGCCTTTACAGACGATGAGATGGCTGGATGGCATCACTAACTCAATGGAGATGAGTTTGAGGAGACTCCGGGAGTTGGGGATGGACAGGGAGGCCTGGCGCGCTGTGGTCCACGGGTTCTCGAAGAGTCAGACACGACTGAGCGACTGAACTGCGCTGCACTGAGCTGTACAGACCGAGGCAATCACCTTCCGTGGGGAGAGGCTTCCACCCAAACCAAGCGTCTGGAAACTGGGGAGTCTGATGAGACAAAGTGTGGGGGCGCTTTGGCTCACACCTGTGACCAGAGGCAAAGAGCTACTGGGTAGAGGGGGAGTTAGCTAGCAAGGTGTTTTTTTGGGGGGTGGAGGTGGGAGCTGCACTCTGCAGTATGTGGGATCTTAGTTCCCTGACCAGAGATCAAACCCGTGCCTCCTGCATTGGAAAGGCAGAGTCTTGAGCACTGGAGTTCCAGGGAAGGTGCCTAGCGAGTTTCTGTGCAAACAGAATATTTGTAAAGAATGGATTTTAGGTTCATGTGCTGCTTCCAATGTTTTTCCTGAAAAAATATTCTGAGCATGTAGGAGGCCAACACGTGGGGTGAAACTTGTTCTTCTATATTATTACACAGTTATACTCCCCAAACATAACTCTTATGGCACATAAAGAACCAAGCCCAAAGGCTGCTGCCCTCATCAGGCTGCGCTGGGGGCTCAACGGTTCTCATCAGACGGGGAGAGCTCTGGCCGGGGGCAGCTGCTGGGCAAGGCAGGGCCAGGGCGGTGTGTGCCCCAGGCCCCGGAGGCCCAGCTCAGCTCCTCCTACCCTCAAACACGAGCGTGCCTTCTCAGAAAGAGGGCGATGACATAAACCCACTAGGACAAACACTAATGCTAACTGAAAAATGGATACACTGCAGAGAACTGGCCAATGCAATTAAGCATGTGATAGAGAAGGAAAGGGCAACCCAGTCCAGTATTCTTGCCTACAACTTAGCAATTAAAACAACGAGTATGTGGACTACTTGCCCCTCCAAAAAAAAAAAAGTGCCCGTGGCAACGAGAGCACATACTCAGGCAGAAGCCACGGGTGGACGGTGCCCTGCACACCCATGGACCACACGAGGGCGGGAAGAGCACACCCATCTGAGGTAGGAACACAGAGGTCACCTGCCAAGGCCGTCCCGTCGGCAGGGGGAGCGAGGAGGGGGTCTGCTTGGAACACAGCCCCGTCTGCTGAGACACTGGGCCTTCTGCAGCCCCCATGACTGAACGCACACGTGTCACATTACAAGGGAATAAACTGCAGGCGGCTGATGTACGACGACTTCAGCCCCGTCACTGAGCTTCTGGAGGTGCTGCCATGACACCAGACAAGAGGCAAGAGGCCCAGCCCCTGGAGAGGCTGGGGGCAGAGGTTTGCTCTCCACCAAAGCATCTCGTTTTGCCTGAGGAAGGAGAGGGGAGCAGGGTGCTGGGCTCCGGGTGAGGCCGTGTGTACGCCCCAGGCCCGCGAGGTCATAGCACCTTCGGCGCTGCCTTCCCAGACCCTGCTTCTCCTCTGGGGCCTGGAGATGCCTCTCCTTAAGGCCTCTGCTTGGCGGCCGCTGACGGAGGAGCGTGGGTGGCTGGAGACAAGGATGCTGTTTACCCAAAGTGCACGTCCTGCGGCAGCAGCTGCTGGGTCTACAGGGAAGACCTGATGCTGAATCTTTTAATTAGAACAAATTATGCTAAAATTACTCTAAAATCCTGTCTGATAGATGGCACAGTACAGTGGGAATTCCTTTAAATACCGGTGAACAGGCCATAGACCAAAGTGCCACAGGCAAAGCATGTTGCAGGAAGCGGGGCCTCGATGCTGCATAATTCATGTGCTCACACATATGTCAAGATGGTTTCCCGGGAGCACATTTGTTTCCCAAGAAGATGTCCACACTTGGAGAAAAAAAAAAAAAAAAAGCAAGAGGGAAGACTCTCCCCAACTTAAGAGGATATACCAGGAACCTGGGACAACGGATGAGGAAGAATTATGTGCTTTGATTTGATGCCAAAAAAGTGAAGCCTAACCACCAACAGTGCGCACTGATGATGGATCACGAAGGCCACGCCGTGGCGGGCCGCGTGGGCAGGGGCACGACCTCTCCCAAAGCCTCAGTCTCCCCATCCGTCAAGTGGGGCGAACCCCCGCCGCATCCCCGCACCGGAGCGGGGCACGAGGTGACGTGGGTGAGGCGGCTGATCGAGGACGCAACTGCTCCACAGATGGGACGCCGTCGGCAGGGCGGCCGCGCTCCCAGCAGAGCGTCGCCTCCAGCCTCTGGTTGACAACCGAGGACCGCGAGGCGGCCGGGGTCCGCGGGGCCGAGCCTCTCTTACCACTGCTGATGGCTGAGTTTGCAATGACCGTAGCCTCGCTCCACTGGTCGGCACTGGAGACAGAGTAGGACCGCTGCTGCACGCCGTCCGCTCGGCTGGAGAAGGAGCCCAGGCTGACGCCGCTCGCCATCTGAGGCCCAGGCGCACTAGTGACATTCCCTAGGAACAAACAAGTCAGGTGAACGCCAGCGCGCACTGCACGCCCGAAGCCGGCGCGAGTTAGTCCAGGAGCTACGCGCCTGCGCACCGTGGACCTGACGCCGCGCGCCTGCCGCCCATTCACGAAAAGCAGCGGCAGCACGAGAAGCAACAACGTGTCCGAGGAGGACACGAAGCAAGCCTTCCGGTGCTCAACAGAGGAAGCCAGGGCTCCGGGCGGCTGCAACCACCGCAAGCCAGGCCAAGCCGTGCACCACCGCCTCCAGACGGAGCAGCCGGGAAGACAGGAGACCCACTTTCAGGGAAAAAACCCCCAGCAATCTACTGCCGGTGGGGCCTCCCTGGTGGCGCCAGGGTCAAGAATCCACCTGCCAACGGATTAGCCTCGGATCGATGCCTGGAAGATGCCCGGGAGAAGGAATCCAGTCCAGTATTCTTGCCTGGAGAATTCCACGGGCAGAGGAGCCTGGCGGGCTACAGTCCAAGGGGTCGCAAGGAGCTGGACACGGCTGAGCGACTAACAACAACGATATTCCTAGCAGGCCAGCGAGACAAGGCGGGTCCTGGCCGAGTCCTGCTGCGTCAATGTATTGGTGCAAGCGAAAACTATCGCCAAGCGGATTCCACTGTCTGGTGCCAGAGAGTTACTCTCCTGGGACAGCTATACTTTAGGATCAACGCAAATCAAAGTTTCTAGATGCGACATGGGTGGCAGAGTCAGGCTCTTAAACCAGATAAGTTTACTGTTCGCCTTGAAAAGAGACTACACAGAGGGAAAATAATCTTGGCAACTTCACAGCATGCAGTGCGGTGGAAAAACGGTTCCATTGTATACTTAATGATTTGAATCAGTTGCTCAACATCAGAGTGAATTATTATCTGGTCACCAGGATTTCAAACTCAAAAATATAATTAAGCGCCTTTCTCTAAAGCTCAGCAAATCACACCTTGCTGCTAGCAAGTTTGTTGAATCTGTAAGGAGATCTCTGAAGGTATTAAACAGTTTCTTTTGATTTTTAAACATTCCTTTTTTTTTTTTTAAAGTTTAAAACCAATTAAGTTCTAAATTGTTTCCATAGGTTTTCATAGCGCATGATTTTAAATACATAGAGCATACTAGTAGTTCCCAAATCTGGCCAATTACCAGAATTATCCATGGAGCTTTTTAAAAAATAGCAGCTGCAAAAAAAATTCAAATTTTGATTCCAGTGGTCTGGCGGGTAGAGCTCGAGGGAACACACATTTCTCAGAAGGACTTTGGCAGTCCTGGTGAGCAGCAAAGAGGCGGAAACCAGGGCCCAGCCACAAACAAGGCCCTCACTGTCATCGCACGAAGCAGAAAGATCCTGCTCTTAAAAATATATTTCTACCTTAAAAACAATGCCAGCTCTATGCCGCTGTGGAAGCTGGGTGCATCTCGAATATCACAAGAGAAATAAAACTACAGTGGAAGCTTTCAGCAGCAAGGACACTGAGGTCAGAGATGCTCCTGAGAAGTGCACTCGCCCTGGCTCCTCGGCCGGGCTTTGGGGATCTGCAGCCAGCCAGCTCCCCACCTACCTCCCGGCTCGGATGTTCTGATTCTAGGACTTGCTCAAGCCCCAGGAATGTGGAAAGTCTCTCGTCCTGAATAACAGTGTCAAGACCAGCGCCAGCGCCCGCTCCAGCCCCGTCCTCACGGCCGCCCCCCGGGGCGGCAGGGGGCCAGGTGTGCAGCATCTCACAAGGACGGGGGCGCCCAGGCTCAGCGAGGCTTTGCAAAGGGCCACCGCACACGCTCCTCGGGTCTTCTCCACCTGCCATCACTTAGGGAGCGGTCCTTGGGTGCACTTCGGCCAGATCCCTGCACAACAGGGCGGTGTAACAGCGGGACGAGCACGCCCTGGAGCTGAGCGGGTGCTCCCCTCGGGCGGCTCGGCAGGGTCTCCCCTGGGCCGACACCCGAGTCTCCCACCACCTTCTGCCCTCTCAAGGAGGATACCCACCAGGCGGCATCCATCAGCTCAGGTACCTCTGGCTCCCTGTTTGGCTGGATCAGGTGGGAATACCGGAGTGTGAAGTGGGGGTGCGCATGTCTGGGCTCCCGGGCTCCTCTCCTGGGCTCCCTGTGCTGGAGGCTCGCTGGGGGTCACCTCTTTTCCCTTTGGGTCTGGGGTGGTCCTGGTGCCACCCTGCCAGCCCTGCCACCTGCACTACCTCCTGGCTTCCCTCCGCCCACACCTCTGTCCCTCTGTAAAGAAACCCTTCTGACCAGAAGGGTGTGGTTCTCAGCCTTTCCCTTCCCTGTGGGGACGCCGGTTCCATGCACCCACCATGTAAGAGAGGGTCACATCCCCTCCTGAGGTGCTGAGGCCCTTTCTGTTTTCAACAGCAGAACTCAGAAAAACGCTAACAGTTTTGGAACTTCCCTGGGGGTCCAGTGGTGAAGACTGCAAGCTTCCAATGCCAGGGGGGTTGCAGGCTGGATTCCCTGGTTGGGGAACCAAGATTCTCACATGCTGGGCATGTGGCTATGAAAAAAAAAAAAGCTAACATTTTTATGGTGGATGAAAGGAAAAGAAAGAGAACAGGAGGAGAAGCACAGTGATAATAAGATGCGTGTGGGCTGCGACCCCAACTCTGAGCCAGGACCCCCCACCTCAAGCCCTCGCTACCCACAGGGATGCCTGCTGTCTGGTGAGAATGCTAAGGCGACGCCTCCATCCTCCCTTCAGTGCCCATCTGCATCCCTGACAAGTCCTTATCAAGTGTGGGCATGAGTGCCCTCAGTCATGTCCAACTCTTCCTGACCCGTGGACTGTAGCCTGCCAAGCTCCTGTGTCCATGGGATTCTCCAGGCAAGAATACTGGAGTGGGTTGCCATCCCCTTCTCCAGGGGATGTTCCTGACCCAGGGATCAAACCTGCACCTCCTGCAAAGGAGGTGGGTTCTTCACCGCTAGTGAGACTCCAGTTTGGCTCCTTGGGGGCCCCCTCAGGAGCTGGACCCTGGGGCAAATCCTCCTGGGAGGCGCTAGTGGTAAAGAACCCGCCTGCCACGGCAGGAGATGCAGGAGATGCAGGTTCGATCCCTGGGTTGGGAAGATTCCCTGGAGGAGGAAATGGCAACCCACTCCAGGATTCTTGCTTGGAAAATTCCATGGACAGAGGAGCCTGGCAGGCTACAGTCCATGTGGGGTCACAAAGAGTCAGAGACCACTGAAGTGACAGACACACGAAAGAATGAAATTCTGGTATTTGCAGCAACATGGCTGGACTTGGAGGGCATTAGGCTGAGTAAAATAAGCCAGACAGAGAAAGACAAATACAGTATGATATCATGCACACGTGGCACCTAAAAACCACGACGAAGTGAGTATAACAAAGAAGCAGACATGTGGGCAACAGAGGAGCTGTTACCAGTGGGGAGAGGGAAGGGAGGGGCGAAGAGGAGCACAGGCACAGACTCTTAGGTATAAAATAATATAACATGGGGAACACAGCCACTCTTTTATAACTCCAAATGGAGTATAACCTTTAAAATTGTGACTCACTATACCTGTCACTTCCATAATCATACTGTACTTCAGTAAAAAATTTTAAACAAATTTAAAAGGATAAAAAAAATCATACAGACATGCACCAACAATCCACCAGAACAACATGCGTAAGAATGTACATAGCAGAATTACTCAGAATATTCCATGCTGAAATGGCTGAAATGTCCATCCATCCACCACGGGCACCTCCTGGGAGATCCACAGCAGTAAGATGGAGTGGAGTCTGACATGGGCCACCTCAGGACAGACATCAGACAGGGTGTGGACCCACAGAAGACAAAGCCCAGGGCACCGCCAGTCCTGGTCCCACACAACCGTACCACGGGGCAAACCCAGCGGCGGAGCAGGAAATGAGACGGGGCTCCCCCGCCATGAGTAGGGGGCGATGCGGGCACTGGTGGGATGGGGCCCAGGGGGCTTCCTGGGCTGCCCGGCCCCCTGCTGCGACTTGACCTCCACGCTGGTCAGCTGGTCACCCACGTTGTCGTTTAGTTGCTCAGTTGTGTCCGACTCTTTGCGACCCCCGAGGACGGTAGCCCACCAGGCTCCTCTGTCCACTAGGTTTGCCAGGCAAGAGTACTGGAGTGCATTTGCCAGTTCCTTCTCCAGGGGATCTTCCGGACCCAGGGATGGAACCCACATCTCTGTGTCTCCTGCACTGGAGCTGGACTGACTCTTTACTGTTGAGCCACAAGGGAAGCCCCATACACTTAGCTAGAACTTAGGATTTTACACTTTCTAAGTGTATATTCTGGAGGAAGAAATGGCAACCCACTCCAGTACTCTTGCCTGGAAAATTCCATGGATGGAGGGAGCCTGATAGGCTACAGTCCATGCGGTTGCCAAGAGTCAGACACGACTGAGCAACTTCACTGTATATTAAATTAATATAATTTAGCACCACCCCCCAAAAAAAAACTCTTAAAAAAAAAAAAACTCATTTGAATGGTTTGTGAATGCAAAGGTCAGATCAGGAAGCATGAGGTAAAGTTATCCAGGAGCAAGGAGACAGTTTCACCAGCGTAAAGTCCCAAAGAGTGGTCCAGCCCTACAAAGTATGGGATGCTGGCGTCCAGAGGAAGCGAGGCACAGGACCGCTTTGGTATCGTCTCAGTATTTCCCCCCAGGGTCTGCATTATCACGACAGACATGGTGGACTTCCTGGTCCATTCTGAACTCAGAAGCCTGTTCCCTCAAAGACCTCTTCTCTGGATCATCTGGTTGCTGGCCTTGATGGGCAGGGGCGGCTGCATTACAATGCTAATCCACGGAGCCTCACGCCAGCCCCTTGATATGGAGATGTGTGTGCCCACTGGGCCGGCTGATTAGTGCAAGCTTCCATGTGTCAAAAGCACCAAATTCTTCCCCAAGAATAATTTTAGCTTTACTTACATCCCTAAAGTGTGAGAGTTGATTTGAAAGGTACTTACCTCCACCATATGCTATTTTTCTTTAAACAATTTGCATTTCAAAGTGAATATGGCATTTATAGCTGAATGAATATCAGTATGTTGCCTGATCTCACACAAGCATGAAAAAGATGCTGGTTTTCTATTGAACAAGAATGTTTTCATTCGCCAAATGACATCAAAGACAGAATTCCTCTTTTAAGCTATAGGCTTATTACATTAAAATAGCCTGTCCTGATTTAAAAAAAAAATACCCTGAAATAAGGCTTTTCATAGCATTCAAATAGAGATTCATCAACAATCTTTTTTCTTTAATACAGAATTCTGCTCACTGCATGTCCTGATTTTGGTTTATCTTCAATAACGAGATTTGAGCCTTCCTACCAATGCTTCAACTGGGAAAACAATACTTGGAATTTGACTTAACTGGTGAATCAGCCTGGAAAAGGGCAGAAACTCTTGGTGATGGTGATAATGAAGTTTCATGCAGTCCGAGAGTGGAGAAGAAAAACCCAAAGAGGATTCTATGAGTGCGTGAGTATGAAACAGACCTTTATTTCCATTGTAGGACTTTGTAATTTTTTAAAAAAAAATCATAATTACAGGAAAAGATTAATAGGCACTCACTCTTTCCCTCGGAGGTCTTTGAAATACAGACTGCTGTTGGAGGCCTTTTTTTCATTCCTGTGTGGCTTCAAATCTTATTTAAAAAACTCAAGAGTTCAATGTTACCATGCAAACCTACGGCTATGCCCCGGCCCACTCCGAGCATGGGAGGGAAAACCAGGTTGGCTGGAATCAGGACCGGACAGCGGAGGCCTTCCTAACGGCTACATCACTTCAAACTAGGCCTTCGCCATCTGTTGTGTCCTCTAATTATAAACCCAAAAATAATATAATTCACAACACTACCATAAAAAGTGAGATACAAATGATTTAAGTGCCTGTGAGGAGGGCCCATTCGCCTCACTATTTGCATTGGAAATCTGCCCTCCTTTTGGCAACCAGGATTTCAGGCTAAGAGGATTCTTTTTTTTTTTCCCAAGGACACCTTCAGTAGCTTTTCTTAAAGATGCAGGCGTTCAGGACTCAGCACTATGTGACAGTTGTTTTGTAAAAGAGCACAATTCAACACATTTACCACTGAGACAGGAATCTTGTGTTTCTCAGAATGCTTTGCATTTTGTTTATTTTTGGGGTATATATTTTCTGCAGTATGCTGACTGGAGAAAAAAGAATGTACAGAGTCCAGACTCAGGAGTAATGACAAATCTAATTACTACTAAATAAAACATTGTGGCCATGCCCAGAATTGAAAATTCTGGAATTAAGACAGTCCATGGTTATTTCCTAAAATGTGGAAACAGCTCATTTTATTCTGATTTCTCCCTGTTCTACAGATGATGCCAAGGGGAAAAAAAATATGGGAGTATGCTTTGTTGTAGAAATTGCTTAAACTTATTTTGCAAGGCTATACAGATACACAGATAATGTAAATTAGAAGTCTACCAAAATGCATCTAATAGATCAACTCATTATTGGACATGTACATATTTTTCTTAGTTATGACCACAGAAAAGATGTAATATTCTATTATACTTCTTTAATATAACTTCCCACCCATTTCTCCTTATTGTTCCAAAACCTTCATGATAATTTTAGATCTAGAACATCTTACTGATTTAATGGAGATGACTCACCCTGCCATGTTTTTACCTCTGCATTGCTTTGACTGTTTGAAATTTCTCATTATCATAAACAATGTTGCAAGGGACGCCTTCTATTTTTAGACGTTTCCTTAGGCTGATATCCTATAAGAGTTATTATTGATTGGGTCAAACAGCATTAACATCTTTCTGACTCATGATATATGCTATGAATTAATTTTCTTAATGGACCAGTGGGTTAAAAGAAGATGGAACCTGAGCAAACAAGTCAGGTCATAATTTGTAAAATGGACACAACAGTAACAATGATGATGATCATAATGATGAGATAATCATAACAGCCCCCTGAGGTTAATACAAGGACCAAATTACACAAAACACTTTGTCAACTGCCAAGCTTCTGAAGATACTAGTTGTTATTAATTTTGCCAATGGTGAGTTTTCCTTTTCCCTACAGTTTAATTTTTTTTTTCAGCAAAAATGGTGATACTGCTAATTTTGTGTTTGACTTTAAAATCTAAAAAGTCTTGATATTCTACTCCTGTTCCCCTTGTGGTGGTGTCCTGGTGTGTGTAAGTTGCTCAGACCATTTGCCTTGTATCTGTGCTTTGCTGTTCTAGTCAACACCTCCCATGAGCCCAAGCACTCTCACTGGATGATGCTTCTTGAACCCCTGCTCCTGCATATGGGCCAGCACCAGTGGTTCGTCTTGGGAAAACTTGACGACACACGTCCCACTCTTCGTCTCCCCACCAGAGGAAACGCCGAAGTCATCAGAAGTAGAGTAGATAAAACGAAAGACAGAAAGAGGAGAAATCACGTGCTTGGGGCTGACGCAAGCACAGGATGAAAGAGAGGACCTCCCGGTGAGGAGAGGTGAGCTGGAGCATCCGAGGCCCATCCCAGCTTACATCCCTTCGCAGGGATGCCACACCATCTTGGGGACAGAGAGAATTTGATGTCTGCTACAATTTAGGATGAAACCCTTAAGCCCATCAGAAGGTAAGTTCTAATAACTGGAAATGGGTTTAAATATTTACTCCAAAGACAAAGCCTGCGTCTTCTAGCTGTGTGGTGTGGCACTCATTCTTGCCAATGACACCTGCACTTCTCATCCTGCCCGTTTATATGAGAGTGATGAACACCTGGCTACTATGCATTCTGAAGATGCTGACAGAGAGCAACCACCACTGCTAATTTACACAACGCTTACTTAGCCGCAAGCCATTTCTCGGTACAGGTTATATGAACAAGTTTACGTGCGGTAGTTATAATGAGGTATGGCAACACTGCACAAAAGGAGGTTAACACTCAGGATTTTCTTTTAAGTAATAAAAACATGAATTTAACACTCACGCAGTCAGTCCAGTTGCTCAGTCGTGTCCGACTCTTTGTGACCCCCATGGACTGCAGCCAGGCCTCCCTGTCCATCACCAACTCCCAGAGCTTGCTCAAACTCATGTCCATTGAGTCGGTGATGCCATCCAACCATCTCATCCTCTGTCTTTCTCCTCCTGCCTTCAATCTTTCCCAGCATCAGGGTCTTTTCCAATGACTCAGTTCAATAAAATACAGTTTTATAAAATACAAAGTCCAAGATGCTCATATCTTGTCTTCTAGCTCCTTATTTGGCTCTATGCCCTCAAGAACTTAGTTCAATTGCTCACTCCCTTCTTTAACATATTCCTTCTCCTCCATCTGATATATGCAGTAGGCATTTTTGCACAAAATCCCCCATACCTGAGCGGCGCCCTGCTTTGAGGGCAGGCGTCTCTGGCTCTCACTGCATCTCCTGAGCCCTTCCGAGGAGGCGGCCGTGATGCCCACGCGACGGCTCCATGCCCAGGCCTGTCCACCTGGACTTCCTCCTCTCCTCCCCAGGTCTCACAGAATCATCTCTTAGGACTGAATAGAGGCCTTGTCTGTAAGGAGTGAGGGCACTGGGCAACTCCATGTTTGAAACGGTGAGGTGGTGAAGGGGGCTACTTGTTTGTGAGTCAGGACATTTGGGGGGCTGACTTCCCACTAGGAACATTCCAGAGAGAGGCAAGGTCTCTGCAGGCGTGGTTACTTGAGATGCTGGGCCACAAGGTTCAGAGCTGGTGAAACGTCAGGATGACTTGGTTCTCCTCTGCCAACGCGGGAATGTTTACGTAGCAAGTAGGCCAACCATGGACTTGACTGGCACAGAAAGGCTGTAACCTGAGGCCCCGGTCCCAGCTGAGGCCCCGGCCAGCCTTCCTGAAGACCGTGGGTCACGCACTGACGTCTGTCCCAGAGCTCCGCCTCCCCAGCCCTTTCCCTATAGCTCCTCCATGCTGACTATTTTGCTGATCATGGAAGCATCGTATCAACAGCTGAAATCCTACTCTCCACTGAACACACACATTTTTGAGAGGGGAGAAAGTCTCTACAGCAACTTTTATTTACTTATTGGAATATCTGTTCCCATAGAGATGTACAACTTAGTATTGCCAACATCCCTCGTATGTCTATAATGAAAATCATCAAGGATTAACTTGCTTTTGTCAGTTCTTACAGAAGGGAACACTCCATTTGGAGTTTAAACGACTGAAGATGTTTTCCTTATACTGGAAGGTATGGCTTTGATTTCTATGTGAACTGTACCTCAAAGGTCTCAACCATAGAATACTGCAATGGAGGAACTGTTATCAGAAAGCCAACATAGTTACCCTCAATATTTATCACTTACATCTCACATGACAGGTGATATTCAAGAATGTTTACTTTATGCAAAAATAATTGCCAGGTCATGACATTAGGAGAGGATAACAAAGGAAGAGAAATAGTGGTCTACATCTCAAAGAGTTTACAATTTAATACCGGAAACAATGTAGCACAGATTTGCCTAAACCTCAGTGGGAAAAACGTGTAAACAGAAAACTAACAGTAAGAAGGCAGAAGAGGCCGAATTAAATAATAGCTTGAGTCATTTCACTTCAGATGTCACCAACTTTCTCAAATTCTAGTCTTAGAGAAACCCCACGAGACATGTTTAACCTAAAAATAATGAATTACTACTTAGCCATCAAAACCTAGCCCGCTGAAATCTGGTTTATGGAAGCAGACCTCACCATGTGATGCTGATTTGGGGGAGTATTCT
Organism: Cephalophus harveyi; assembly: GCA_006410635.1. Taxonomy (NCBI): domain Eukaryota; kingdom Metazoa; phylum Chordata; class Mammalia; order Artiodactyla; family Bovidae; genus Cephalophus; species Cephalophus harveyi. The sequence goes on from SJYT01013936.1 coordinate 206,388, forward strand.
CAACCAAGAAGGCGAGCGTCTGCAAGCGTTCCGCCAAGTTACAGGAGTTTAGGCGAGGCGTCCAATTGATGCACCAGCGGGGTCACGCTGTAAACAGAACCCAGGGGGTGGACAATGATCGGGTGGCCAAGGCAGGGACGGGGTGAGAGGCCAGGCTCTGAAGCCCTAACAAGCCCGAGACGCGACCCACCGGGAGGGGATCGCTCATCCGGCTCACGGAACAGGCTCTGGAGTTATTACCATGTCTTCTAGACCATCTGAAACTAAACAAAGAAAAACTTTTGTTTCTACGAGACAACCACGGATCCAGTTTTGATGTCGCGTGATTTTTTTTTTTTAAATAGCTATTACCACTGTGGCAGCAGCTTAGCGACTCGGCGTCTGCAGCGTGAGCAGTTTTGATAAACAGCCTCTGCGGGCCACACAACGGGGATAATGTATCCTTAAGTACCGCCAATGAGCTGCCATTCTGCACAGCCAATTACTTCTGTGCGTCTGTCACTCAAAGGAAAAATGACTGAGCCCATTAGATCAAACCTTTGTCACTGTTCCTAATGCACTCTTAGGCCTCATTAATCTCCGGGAGCAGCAACAGAGCCGCCGGTGTCTCATTGCCTCCCCCGATCAGGCCCACGTGAAGCCTCTCATCTCTCCCCCAAGTGCTCCGCGTTAATCAAGCTCTCCTTATTACCCCAGTCCCTGTCACACCAGGACTTGTAGCCCACCAGGCTCCTCTGTCCATGGGATTCTCCAGGCAAGACTGCTGGAGTGGGGTTGCCACTTCCTCTTCCAAGGGATCCTCCTGACCCAGGGACTGAACCCATGTCTCTTACGTCTCCCGCACTGGCAAGCAGGTTCTTTACTGCTAGTGCAGCCTGGGAAGCCTGGCAGAATCCTGGGGGGATTCACTTTATGATATCAAAGAAAAACCAATACATGTGTATTTCATATAAGCAATCGAGTTCAAGTCCATCTAATTTTAGAAGAACTACCAAAGAGGCCAGTGTGCGGGCTGCAAGGGAGCCAGGGAGACAGGAGCAGCGAGCCGCTTCCTTATAGCTGCCCGTCAGCAGGGCCAGCAGACGCAGGGAGAGAAGGAGGCGATGGTCCAGCAGCGAACGGCACAGCCAGAGGGGCCAGGAAAGTTGGTCAAGGCGTGTGCCGGACGCTTGAGAGGAGACACGAGGTGCCAGGGCTGTCTCTTATACACATCTGGACCACAAGAGAGCTGACATCTCAAGATTGCATGTCGTAATTGGGAGCTGGGGAGAACACAGGAATAAAGAGAGGATGGACACACGGAACCGGAGTGGGGTGCCCATGGAGCTCCAGGGACGTCTTGACAGGGATGCCTCCTGCTGCCATCGTGGTGGGAGCTGGGGGGCGGGGGGCATGGGTTTAGTAAGTCTAAGCCACAAAGTCTACCCAACGGCTAAATAAACACTTCCTGGCACCTGCAAAATTAATTCAAAGACCTGAGTTCTCAACCCTCTTCCTTTTCTTCACTGGTGATGAGCAGGACTATCATGACGGATTCCTGACACAGTGCTGAAGAGTCAGGCTTTGGAAAGGCACGGCTTGTGTTATCCTTACAGGGATGGAGGTAGGCACTGTTCTCTCGTTTTCGAGATGTGGAAGCTGGGGGTTTAGAGAAACGTGCTCAAGGTCCTAGGATGGGGGAGGCGGGATTCAGTTTAGTGTCTGTGACTCCAAAGCCCTCACTGTGGGCCCTTATGTTTCCTGGTTTCTACTGAAACATCAAAATAACTGTCAGAGCTGAACTCTATTCTGTCACATGTGGATACAGTTCTACCAACCTGGCCCAAAACCCATGTCAAAAAGTATTTCTGGACATTTGCCCACCTTCTCTGGAAAAGATTTTTTTTTAGAAAGTTTAGTTGCTCAGTCATGTCTGATTCTTTGCAACTCCATGGACTGTAGCCTACCAGGCTCCTCCGTCTATGGGATTTTCCAGGCAAGAGTACTGGGTTGCCATTTCTTTCTCCAGAGGATCTTCCCGACCCACAGATCGAACCTGGGCTCCCACATTGTAGGCAGACGCTTTACCGTCTGAGCCAGCAGGGAAGTGGAAGTTCTTCCACCCTCTCTGGAAGCATCCCTGAAATGACAGTTGGGTAGATTCTCTAAAGTGTGACTTCTGATGGGTTCCCTTAGAATGGCAATGTAGGACTTCCCCGGTGGTGCGGTGGATAGGGATCCACGTGGCAATGCAGGGGACATGGGTTCGAGCCCTGGTCCAGGAAAATCCCACGTGCTGCAGAGCAGCTAAGCTGGTGAGCCAGTTACGGAGCCAGAGCTCTAGAGCCTACCAGTCACATAAGCTGCAACTACTGAAGCCCGCGTGACTGGCGCCTGTGCTTCCCGAGAGAAGCTGCAGCTGTGAAGAGCCTGTGCGCTGCAAGAAGAGCAGCCCTCGCTTGCTGCAACTAGCGAAAGCCCGCAGAAAGCATCAAAGATCCAGCACAGCTGAAACTGAAGACAAATAAACAGAATGGAGAAGGCGGATGCTGCCCTGGAATCCTGAGAAACTGATCTTGGAGGAAGGGAAAGATGTGATGGGGAGGGGGGAATTGAATCAGGTCTGAATGAACAAACATCTTCTGGATTTTCTGTCTTCTTGCTGGAGTAGATGCTGAAGTAATTTTTTCAAAAACCCATTGAGAGGGAAATGTTCCATATCCATGTATGTTATCCAAAAATGTTTTCTTTCTGCCTTCACACTTGATTGATAATAGCTTGACTCTACATAAGCTTCTAAATTCAAAATGATTTGTCCACATAACAAATACAAGGTGTTGTTCTTGAGAAGGCCAAGGTCTATAAGAGTTTTCTTCCTTGATAGGTTAACCTCAGTCGTTCCTTAACTTGGATGCTTTGAGGAACTTGTCCATGTTTACAGAGCTTACTCTCCTATCCAATTTGATACCTGACTCTTCAAATGGGAAGACACTGGCATTTTCTTGGTCATCTCCAGCATCCTTTCTTCTGTTACATCTTGGATTGCCAGCAGTATCTTTAGCTATGTTCTTTATAGTTTGTAATCCATTTACCGAAATTTTTATTTTTGCAATTTTCCCCCTTAATTTCTCCTCAGAGCTCTTTCTCCTCAGGTTTTTCATCTAATCTGTTTGCTTCATTTTGTGAATGCAAGAACCAACCTCTTAAATCTTTCTGATGATGTAATTGTTGTTGCTTAGTCACTCAGTTGTGTCTGGCTCTTTTGCAACTGTAGGCTGCCAGGCTCCTCTGTCCATGGGATTTCCCAGGCAAGAATAACTGAAGTGGGTTGCCATTTCCTTCTCCAGTACATGTTCCTGACCCAGGAATAGAACCTGTGTCTCCTGGTTGGCAGGCAGATCCTTTATCACAGAGCTACCTGGGAAGCCCTGGTAGCAGCTGTAATTTCCTCTTACAGTAGAGCCGGGGGCCTCCCCATCTTCACTGCAGGCCTTCTGCTCTGGTTAACTCGCAAGTCCCAAAATGAGACCCAGGCTGGGTCTGCAGTATGAAGGTATGACAGTGTGTTTTTCCTCCTCCTCCCCAACCCCCTGGCAAAACGTGATGTTAACATCATCAGATTTCCAGCATTTTAATGTCTGAGATATAGTCAGCATTCCAACACTGGCAAACCACTCCCCAATACTAGGAATAGCATAAGACTCAGCCTTCCCCCAAGTAATTTTCTACCCTATTGCCCCGTTAGACCCACCAGCTCCAATGGTCTTATCTGTGTGTTTATCGTCTGATTCCTCCAGCCCCTACTGGAGTGTACAGCCCGTGGAGGGAGGGTCTTGTTTCACCCCCCGGAACTCCAGAGCATTAACAGGGCTGGGCAGGCACTGATTCAGTAACGATGGTAAGGGAATGGTACAAGAGGCGGAGCAACACAGTACCCAAATCATTACACTTGTTGAGACAATCTAAAAGTCAGCATCGACACAGTAAGGCCTCATGAGACTTGAAACGTGGAATGCATCATGACTGCAGACTAGAAAAGCAAGAGACACATCTGGATAATTATTTCAACTAAGAAAGAGTTAAGATGGCCGGATATAAAAAATACAAACATTCAGAGCTTTCTTATCTCTTACCAATTAGATGATATAATAGACACGCCCCCTAAAATATAACTTTCACATTTCACCAAAAATTATAAAGTAATAGAATGGATTAACAGTAATCTGATCTATCCTAACAGTAATAGAATAAATAACATACAGAGGGGTATATAATAAGTTTGACTAAATGGGAAAGAACTGTGTTAGAATAAGAAACTCAATATAGCTAAGATGTCAGTTCCTCTACCACTAATTCATAGATTCACAGCATGACAATTAGAGTCACAATGAGATTATTTTTAGGGGGAAGAGAAGGTTTCAAGTTATTCTGAAGTTTATTGGAAAAAAAAATAAATGGGTGGCAATAACCAAGAAAAACTATAAAATCAAAGAGTAATAAGAAACTATGTTATAGGTTATATTACCAGGTATAAATTGAGCCATGAATCTAAGACAGTGGAGGAAATCTACACAATGTGGAGAAAGTAGGTCAATGGAATAAATTTTTAAGCCCAGAAACATAACTAATTTGATTAAAAGAGTTAGTTGCACAAGAAAGGAGACAAACAGTCAATAGGAAAAGGAAATAATAGAGAAAGAACAGTTAGTTATGTATTTGAATAGAACGTTTAACTAGATTTCCTATTACATATAATAGACCGAAACAAATTAGAGCAGACTAGAGGTTAAATATAAAAAAAGGGAAAGGGACCAACGGTAAAATTTAAAGCTCTGAAATAAATATATACGATTTATGATCTTATTTCAGGATTATTAAAGGATTTATAAATACCTACAATAGAAACTATGGAAGTACAAGTCTAATGATTTTACTATATACCAAAGAAGGAGAACCTCTATATGTAAATAAGACCATAAAATCAAAAAAGCAAATAGTAGCTGCAAAATATATTACAAAGTGTTAATACCCTTAATATACAAAGAGTTCTTACATGTTTCAAAGCAAAAGACTAGTACCTAGTGAAGCAATGGGCAAAGGACACATCTAAAGAATACAACGTAAGAAACACAGGTGACCTAAAGACATATGAGAGGCTCAACGTCAGCATGAACTGAAGGAATCCAAACAAGCGAAGCATCAAATGCTTTTATTGCTTATGAGATTAGCATAGATTCTAAAAATGTGTAAAAGTGAAATGAGCACTCACTCTATACACAGAAGTTTATTTTATATAAAACCTCTTTAGAAATGAATTTGGAAATGTGTAACAAGAATCTTATAAATGTTTATATCTGTTTACTGAGTCACTTCAACTCCAGACTTTTATTCTAAGACATTAGTAAGTTATGCACAAAGATTTCAGAATAAGTGTGTATCAGATCAGGCCTATGTGAATGTAACAGTTATAGAAGGGAAGGCACACAACATGGATCTGATTCAATAACATGGATCTGATTCAATAACGTGGAGCTAGAAAATGAATAGAAACAAGCAATCAAAAAACTACAAAGAAACAGCAGCTCATCCAGAGTTCCAAACCGAAGTGGCAGAATTCTAATGAGCTGACAGTGAAGGAGGAGGTTAAGTACTGTGGTAAGTTCTTTGTCAAGTAGCTCTATAATAACTAATACCCATTTTTCAGCTAAAAAAAAAAATCCATCACTTAAAAGCAGCAATGATTTACTTTGAACTAAGTTTGCCGGGCTGGAATTCTTCCTATGAGACAGTTCTACGAACACCAGAGTAGACGTCACTCTGGCTGGACACTGGTTGATGACCCTGTCCAGGGCTTGGCTGAGGGGCACCACAGCCCTGAGCCCTGTGGCCACGAGCGGCTTTCCTCCCCCAAGTGGTGCTGTGCTCCGGCGGACGTCATATTCCCACTTCCGAGTCCCTACTTGTACTTTTTTTTAAATTAATTTATTTAAATTGGAGGGTAATTCCAATGCTGTGACGGTTTCTGCCGCACATCAACATGAGTCGACCACAGGTATATAAGCGGCTTTCCTCCCCCAAGTGGTGCTGTGCTCCGGCGGACGTCATATTCCCACTTCCGAGTCCCTACTTGTACTTTTTTTTAAATTAATTTATTTAAATTGGAGGGTAATTCCAATGCTGTGATGGTTTCTGCCGCATATCAACATGAGTCGACCACAGGTATATCTGTGTCCCCCCCATCCTGAGCCCCCCTCCTCCCCACCTCCCTGCCCTATCCCTCTGGGCTGTCCCGAGCACCGGCCCTGGGTGCCCTGCTTCAGGCACTGAGCATGCACTGCTCGCGCCCCTCCCTGTGATCTGAGGAGGATGAAAATCTACTGGGCTCCCCGCACGGCAACGCACGCGGTGTAGGTTGATTACCCGCTTGTAACGAACCGAGGGTGTGACCGTGGAAAAAGGACTTTGTTTGTGCCCCAAAGCCTCCCATTCACCCAACAGCAAGACTCTTAAAGAGAAGGCAACTGGACACTGTGGACTCAATCCCTAGGCTGAGGCCCACAACATAACATCTGGAGATGTGATAAGGTTTATATGGCATTGGTGTGTTTTCTATTTGTTAACAAACACAACATTTTCCTTAGGACAGTAAGTGGCAGTTAAACTCCAAAGAACACAAATCTCAAGATGACATTCAAACCCCAAATCTGACATAGACCACACAGCTTCAAATTGTCAGGACTCTTTCCTCGTCCTACTTGCTGGCAAGTTCCCACCCACATGGGAATCCCCTGGAAGCCTTGTCCCGCCTCCTGGGGTGGAGCCAAGCGCATGGCCTTGGGCTCTCACACCCCCTTACCCGCCCGACTATGGGCCACTGCACTGAATCATTTACGCATCTCTCCCACTACCCAGAGGCTGAGATTCCGGAGGGCAGGGATAACATCTCATATTTCTGTTCCCCCGGAGTGCAGGACAGTGGCCAGCACACATTAGAAACTTCATATGTGCTTGTTGATTTGAATAAATAAATGGAGAGATGTGGCATGACGGTTGGTTAGAAGGGGACATGGAAAATTGGTGACTTTCCATAAAGGGTGACTGCCTTGCATGGAAGTTCTGGAGGTTAGGAACTTGGGATTCACACAATGCACAATCCTTGGCATGGAATAGATACTCAGTACTTTTTGAACAAAAAAACAGTTTAAAATGAAGACATCAGCTTTTTATTCACTACAGAAAAATTATTTTTTCCTTTTCTCTCTTCCCATAGAGTTAGCACACCATCCTGAAAGGGAAAATTCACATATCTCTTGGAAGGTAGGTCAGTAGGCCATGAGACACATAGGGTAATCTTATCTGCTTACTGGAATGAACTAATGTCTCTGTTACGAGAAAGCCCAGTTTTACTTTGATTAGTAACAACAGCTGACGTTTGTGTTGTGTTTATGAGTTTCCCCAGTACCTGCCATCACACCTCTGTGACGGAGGCAGGCCAGGCCGGATCAGCCTCATGGGAAGTGCGGTCAGTTACCTACCCAACACTTCGCAGCCCCCGGCAGCAGGGCACAGGTTGGAGGACCCCAAATTCCATCTCCTTTTTATTAGCCTCCTTTGGCCAACAACATCATTCTCACCGTGGAACAATGGGGTCAGCATCATTCCTCTTTCAAAGCATTTAGCATTTCAGAAAGGAAAAAAGACAGCGTGTTTAAGAGGCAAGGACACAGGCTAGGAATGACCGCAGCACAGAAATCTATTTTGAGAAAATCGGATGTAAGTTGGAGATGAGAAAGGAAACGACTGAAATCTGGTAAGGGATTCCATTTGTTGGAGGAGTCTGAGTTTGTTGGTGGGAAGACTTTAAGTCCTCACCACCTTTCCTCTGATAAGAAATCACGGAAGGCAAAAGCGACAGCATGGTTTGCCAAGACTCTTACACAACAGTGAACCACAATACCCTGGAGGGCTTGTGCTGTACACCGAGGCTGGGAATTTCTCAACACATCTATTTTGAGAAACACTGATTTTCTCTGATGCTGAATGAAAGACAAATCCTCCTTTAAAAGCGAATGCAGAAAACCAAAGCTGTGTTGAAGAAGACATAACAGTTACAATACAAAACCGAGAGTCTGAAATTTTGTGCAGGTCCAATGGTTTGCTTTAAATCTTGCTCCAAATTGGCGTTTCCATTTTTCTATACACATTTACGACAAATTAGTTAGGACTAATCCTTGACACTTTAACAGTGAATTGATGTTTTTCAGAGGGCCCTTAAATCCTCCATCACGTGTAAGATGCAACTTTCAACCGCCCAGCCCTGGAAAAGCCTAGTGGTCCATGCAGCTGTGACTCAAAGTGCCCCAGTTTGCTTGTGGGCAGTCCTGGGACCCAAAGTGTAGGGGGAACAAGTTCCCATGGAAGACATGAGAGTGTGTCCGTTAGCCTACAGTCTAATGGGCAAAACCGCCATTCAACCCGAGAAGCTCAGCACTGTCTCCCATATCGGGGCCACCCATCGCTGGAGTCGGGCCGGATCTCTTCGGCAGGTCAGCTGTGAGCTTACCTGAATTCGGTGAAATGTGCAAGCTGCTCATGTCCTTGGACAGACCGTTGGTTTTCGGGCTGGAGATGGGTGCGCAGGCTGACGTGGCTCGGGGGGGCCTCTTCCCTGGGACTTTCACAGTGGTCCTCAGAAGATCAATCTCTTTACCGTGAACATTCTGCATGTAATCCTGTTCAAAATGTTAAAACACCCAAGAGAGATTAAAAGGGAGACCTTCTACAATCTAGGACAAGAGGATCTATGAGACATCATGAGATGAAAATCTACTGGGCTCCCCGCACGGCAACGCACGCGGTGTAGGTTGATTACCCGCTTGTAACGAACCGAGGGTGTGACCGTGGAAAAAGGACTTTGTTTGTGCCCCAAAGCCTCCCATTCACCCAACAGCAAGACTCTTAAAGAGAAGGCAACTGGACACTGTGGACTCAATCCCTAGGCTGAGGCCCACAACATAACATCTGGAGATGTGATAAGGTTTATATGGCATTGGTGTGTTTTCTATTTGTTAACAAACACAACATTTTCCTTAGGACAGTAAGTGGCAGTTAAACTCCAAAGAACACAAATCTCAAGATGACATTCAAACCCCAAATCTGACATAGACCACACAGCTTCAAATTGTCAGGACTCTTTCCTCGTCCTACTTGCTGGCAAGTTCCCACCCACATGGGAATCCCCTGGAAGCCTTGTCCCGCCTCCTGGGGTGGAGCCAAGCGCATGGCCTTGGGCTCTCACACCCCCTTACCCGCCCGACTATGGGCCACTGCACTGAATCATTTACGCATCTCTCCCACTACCCAGAGGCTGAGATTCCGGAGGGCAGGGATAACATCTCATATTTCTGTTCCCCCGGAGTGCAGGACAGTGGCCAGCACACATTAGAAACTTCATATGTGCTTGTTGATTTGAATAAATAAATGGAGAGATGTGGCATGACGGTTGGTTAGAAGGGGACATGGAAAATTGGTGACTTTCCATAAAGGGTGACTGCCTTGCATGGAAGTTCTGGAGGTTAGGAACTTGGGATTCACACAATGCACAATCCTTGGCATGGAATAGATACTCAGTACTTTTTGAACAAAAAAACAGTTTAAAATGAAGACATCAGCTTTTTATTCACTACAGAAAAATTATTTTTTCCTTTTCTCTCTTCCCATAGAGTTAGCACACCATCCTGAAAGGGAAAATTCACATATCTCTTGGAAGGTAGGTCAGTAGGCCATGAGACACATAGGGTAATCTTATCTGCTTACTGGAATGAACTAATGTCTCTGTTACGAGAAAGCCCAGTTTTACTTTGATTAGTAACAACAGCTGACGTTTGTGTTGTGTTTATGAGTTTCCCCAGTACCTGCCATCACACCTCTGTGACGGAGGCAGGCCAGGCCGGATCAGCCTCATGGGAAGTGCGGTCAGTTACCTACCCAACACTTCGCAGCCCCCGGCAGCAGGGCACAGGTTGGAGGACCCCAAATTCCATCTCCTTTTTATTAGCCTCCTTTGGCCAACAACATCATTCTCACCGTGGAACAATGGGGTCAGCATCATTCCTCTTTCAAAGCATTTAGCATTTCAGAAAGGAAAAAAGACAGCGTGTTTAAGAGGCAAGGACACAGGCTAGGAATGACCGCAGCACAGAAATCTATTTTGAGAAAATCGGATGTAAGTTGGAGATGAGAAAGGAAACGACTGAAATCTGGTAAGGGATTCCATTTGTTGGAGGAGTCTGAGTTTGTTGGTGGGAAGACTTTAAGTCCTCACCACCTTTCCTCTGATAAGAAATCACGGAAGGCAAAAGCGACAGCATGGTTTGCCAAGACTCTTACACAACAGTGAACCACAATACCCTGGAGGGCTTGTGCTGTACACCGAGGCTGGGAATTTCTCAACACATCTATTTTGAGAAACACTGATTTTCTCTGATGCTGAATGAAAGACAAATCCTCCTTTAAAAGCGAATGCAGAAAACCAAAGCTGTGTTGAAGAAGACATAACAGTTACAATACAAAACCGAGAGTCTGAAATTTTGTGCAGGTCCAATGGTTTGCTTTAAATCTTGCTCCAAATTGGCGTTTCCATTTTTCTATACACATTTACGACAAATTAGTTAGGACTAATCCTTGACACTTTAACAGTGAATTGATGTTTTTCAGAGGGCCCTTAAATCCTCCATCACGTGTAAGATGCAACTTTCAACCGCCCAGCCCTGGAAAAGCCTAGTGGTCCATGCAGCTGTGACTCAAAGTGCCCCAGTTTGCTTGTGGGCAGTCCTGGGACCCAAAGTGTAGGGGGAACAAGTACCCATGGAAGACATGAGAGTGTGTCCGTTAGCCTACAGTCTAATGGGCAAAACCGCCATTCAACCCGAGAAGCTCAGCACTGTCTCCCATATCGGGGCCACCCATCGCTGGAGTCGGGCCGGATCTCTTCGGCAGGTCAGCTGTGAGCTTACCTGAATTCGGTGAAATGTGCAAGCTGCTCATGTCCTTGGACAGACCGTTGGTTTTCGGGCTGGAGATGGGTGCGCAGGCTGACGTGGCTCGGGGGGGCCTCTTCCCTGGGACTTTCACAGTGGTCCTCAGAAGATCAATCTCTTTACCGTGAACATTCTGCATGTAATCCTGTTCAAAATGTTAAAACACCCAAGAGAGATTAAAAGGGAGACCTTCTACAATCTAGGACAAGAGGATCTATGAGACATCATGAGGCGTCATCCTATGACCCTTCCACGGTGGCGAGCGCTTTAAAAAATAAGGAGGCTTTGATCTGTCTTGTCCTGATGGCATCATCATTATACTGAGATCAGCTCTGCCTGTGTCCTGAACTAGCCCAGGCTCTGGAGATACAGGAGACGCGGCAGATGCTTCTATGCAGGAGGATAAAGAAAATAAATACGGACATGAAATCCTACTCCGTGAGTTGATACTTATCAGACGGCACAGGAGGAGCCTGGGCTCTTCCTGTGAGTTGCAGGGAAAATTCCATGGAGTAGGAACTATTTTGTAATAATCTTTTTGTCTCTGATGGTGATACCCTTGAATGTCTAGCTAAGACTGAAGTTGTCTGCTGGGAACTCAGGGAAACACTCTCAGAGGCCAAGCGTTTTGTTCAGGAAGATGTCTGAGGGGTCAGTGGTAGGGTGCTGAAAAAACATAGACGTCCCTGATGGATGGACAAGAGCTGGATGTTCAAGTAGAAAGCACATTATTTATATTCAGTGTGAGGTTTCTTCAAGGGATTCGCTGTACTCAGAAACAGTGTCTTGCTGGTATCTGTGTTTTGGAGGTGAATGACTAGCAGTTGTCATGGAACTAAGGTGAAGTCTAGGTACACAGTGGGCCGTCATCCAATTCCACGTGGAGGAAAACAATACTTAGGAGTCAGCTGATGGATGGGCAGAGAGGAGACGGCGACTGAGAGCCAGAGTGAGGGGTCTCTTGGTGCATTAGGAGTTATTGATCTTTTCATGCGTTTTTATGGGCAATAAGCCCCCTTATCTCTGCAGACATATCATTAAACCAACGTCGCACACTGAGAAACGATGCAGTCTATCTAAATCACTGTTGGGTAAATAATATTTCAAGTGTTTTAAGACGAACCAGGGAAGGAAATAAACAGATTCCTTCCTTGGCAGAATCCTTCATGCGTGTTTGCTAAGTAGCTTCAGTCGTGTCCAACTCTTTTCGACCCCAGGACTTGTAGCCCACCAGGCTCCTCTGTCCATGGGATTCTCCAGGCAAGACTGCTGGAGTGGGGTTGCCACTTCCTCTTCCAAGGGATCCTCCTGACCCAGGGACTGAACCCATGTCTCTTACGTCTCCCGCACTGGCAAGCAGGTTCTTTACTGCTAGTGCAGCCTGGGAAGCCTGGCAGAATCCTGGGGAGATTCACTTTATGATATCAAAGAAAAACCAATACATGTGTATTTCATATAAGCAATCGAGTTCAAGTCCATCTAATTTTAGAAGAACTACCAAAGAGGCCAGTGTGCGGGCTGCAAGGGAGCCAGGGAGACAGGAGCAGCGAGCCGCTTCCTTATAGCTGCCCGTCAGCAGGGCCAGCAGACGCAGGGAGAGAAGGAGGCGATGGTCCAGCAGCGAACGGCACAGCCAGAGGGGCCAGGAAAGTTGGTCAAGGCGTGTGCCGGACGCTTGAGAGGAGACACGAGGTGCCAGGGAAGCCAAGAGAAGGACCCCACTGGCTTCCTTTAATTTCAAGACAAGGTCCATATTTCAGGAGGCGAAGCAGCTGAGAAACAGGGACTGGTATATCCAGAAGCAGGAATTTTCCAATAGAAATTATGGCCCCAAAAGGAATCCAAAGTCCAAGATTCCAACCCAGGGCAAGGGCTCAAATTGAGTTGTCAGGACAGACAGAGCTGTCCTCTCTCTGCCATATGCAGGAGGGAGGACCGGCTGAGCATCACACCTCCCCCTGGAACCTAAGCAGCTGAGGGTCGTGGCCACGTGGGGGCCACTCTAGACTCAGGAAAGGGGCGGGAGAATTCTCAACAGAGGAGGAGGAAGTGCTGGAAGAGGAACTCCATCACGTGAGGGCAGCCTGTGATGGAGAATACAGAACCCCAGAAGGTTCGCCGAGCACCAGCCCAGCAAGAGAAGATGCAACGGGGTCACAGGCGATCGCCCAAGGACAGACCTCAGACGGCCAATTCTTAGCACAGAACAGAAGCTCAAAAAGCCGCAGCTAGACTCAGGAGGAACATGGGACTGCAGACAGATAGAGGAAGGGTCAGGGGGTGCACCACAGTAGGGGCGAACTCAGACCAGCTCCTCCAGGGAGGGGCGAGGCTGGCCCTTCTTCAGCGATGATAAACCATCCAGACGGAAGCGCCCACACCGGCTCGTACGCCGTCAGTCAGGGAAGCTGGGGGCATAGGCGCTGATACCCGGGGCTGGACCAGCCGGGCATGTCATCTCCCATCTCTTGTGGGGGGACATCTGCCAGGGTTGGCCATGGGCATATTGGAAGGAGAGTCATCATGGGTTTAGGGAAGGGAGGTGCTGTGTCCAACTGGGAATAGACTAAAGACTCCACTTGAAAGTTAAGATGCTTAGAAACTGCTAGAAACTGCACCCCCTGATTCCCACCACAAATACTATTTACTATGAAAAAAATTGTGATTTCAAAAGGATGAGGACAAAGGATAGAAAGAAAGTCGTTATCCTTAAATTAGGCTGAAGGATAAGGCAGACAGGAGGAAACACTGAGGTCTCCTGACACAGCTCATCAAGAGGATGGCAAGCAAAAAACACATGGAAGAAGTGACCTTCAGTCAGCACAGGACCAAGGGTCAAGGTCACTGGGAATAAAAGGTTGTTCTCAAGCAGTTTTCACTTACTTCCACTGATTTCTACTGAAAAGGGGTAAACCTCAAGTTTCGGAACCAAAGTTGGGACTTGTAAATAATGAATTCCTTCTTGCATAGTTACTCCTTTAAAAATATCAACTTGCTATAACTTTCTTCTTTAATGCCAATTCTTAACAAATTAAAATACAATAACAGGAGTGTAATTGAGCATTTATGGCTTATGGGCTCTGAAATGAGCCTAATCAGAGAGTGACTAAGCCTCAGCATGGCCTCCTTTTTAATAGGCATGTTTTAACATACAATAACCAGGATATTTTATTTAAAATTATTATAGAAATTACCAAGTGCTGGCTCTCCAGATCTGAATGCGGCGAAGGGACCCATTTATCTTTGGCTCAGCACAGGCTGAGGGGTCTGTTTTTCCTGCCTGAGTTAGGCACTTCAAAGCACAGATGAATTAGTTCTTAAGAAATTCAGAGGGTAAGTTTGGCAGTTCCTAAATTTCAAGCCTCTAACATTGCTAAAACCTTTACAAGATACATTTCCTAGTCCACACAAGTCTTTTAGCTTGGTGTTTTCAGAAACAGGTGGATACCGGAATCAGTGGCTTCTAGCTTCTCCCAAGAGAAACGACACGGGAGTTTTCTGGTTTTGAAAGAATTACCCTTTTCATCTGGCCCCAGCTTGGGACTTGAGGAATTGAAGCTACAACCTCTAAATAATGTCGCCTCTTTAGAAGTGGGACGAGGGGCCCAGTGGTCCAAAGTAGGGACCTCGCAGGGCGAAATAAAGCCAGCCAGCTTGATTTTGATATGCAAATGTTCCAGATACATCCCTTCCCCGTGTTCCTGGTAGAAAAATGCTGATCGAGGATAAAAGGGGAAAAAACCCTTTAACAAGGCATGAGGGTAATTCAAAGCCAAGTACTTTTAAACAGCACTTAACAAGTCCCTGGGGCCCACTCAAGAGCCCGGCCCCCCAGAGGTGCCATCTCCTGCCCCTCAACAGCTTGAAAAAGTAGTAATTGCAAACCTATTTGCATTTTTCTTCTCAAGTTGTCCGTGCTCATCGCCTGGATTATTTTTTGCAAGCAGGCGCCGGAGCGGAGGGACCCATCCCGGACCGGGTGGATGGAGCTTGGTAACCGCGCCCAGCGCCCCCCTGCCACCCGGCTCCCGCACCTTTGCCATCCCTTGGTTTTTACATTTTCCTCCTAATTATGTTGCATCTATTGCCGTACACTTAATTAGCTGCATTAATGTGATTTCTTTTCACATAGTCAAGCAATTAAGAGCTATGATTGAGTTTCATTCAATTAGCCTCAACAAACATGCTAATTGATGTCCCAGATGCAAATGAGGTACAGTGAGGGAACCTGCTAGCAACTGAGAGCGTGTCAGGGACCCGCAGCTTCCAGCTTGCTGACGGCAGCGTGGCTCCGCGTGGCTCCCACCTTCCTCGGGCGCCTCTGGAGACGGCGCGGAGCCCTGGGCACCTTGGTGGGTGCACCAGATCCCTCCTGATTGGCGCATTAATAAATGCGCTGCGGTAACTATTCTGTCCTAAAATCTCATGGTTACGACTTACCAGGACCGGAAGGTCATCACTGAAGAAGCACTGAGTTCCAGCCAGGAGACTGGCGTCAAGTCCCTATCAAAATACTGCAGGAGGCTGCTAAAAAAAAGCCGTCCAGGAGCTCTCCCCAGACAGCCAAGGGAACAATGTGTGGGTGTCGTCTTGGCCATCCCAGAGCCCTCTGTGTGCCTGACGCCCTACAGTTCTCAGTAAATGGTGAGTTCATCTTAGTCAGCTTGGGGGCATTTGGCCCTTGAAGTTAAGCTCAAAATACAGCAATCCATCAATAGTCCCTAAAAATACTCTTACTATATTGATTCTCACTGCTTCCCATCCCTTTGTTACCTTTGGCTGTCTGGTGAAAGATGATTTGCTTCGTGCGTTCATAGGGTACCGAAAAGCAGTTTAACAAGATCTTAGAGAGAAACCCAAATGCATCCATGATGTGGCTGGCATCTCAAAGTCAGATCATCAGAATAAAACACACAGCTCTGAAATGCAATCAACATCACCCCAATTTCACATATACTTTTTAAAGGTATTAAGACGATTCGTTTCCATAATTACATGACGGAAAAAATTACAGGAATCTGTGTTCCAATTAGGTTTTCTCAATAAGTTCTGGTTCCTAACTGTACATAAAATGTTGGGAAATTTGCACTTTCCTATTACTCTCTGATGTTTTGTCTAAGTGAGACAGCCGTTAGGCAGACCAGTGCTTTGCTTCGGTCTTTTGTGTCATGGCTAATCTAACCAAGCATTCTCTCTTTGCATAATCTACGTTCAGCAATCCTCAAAGTGTGGTCTTCAACACCCTAGCGGAGGATTCACAAGGTCAACACTATTTTCAGAACAACCCCAAGACATCGTTTGCTTTTTCCCTGGGTTGAAATTTGCTTTGATGGCACAGAAGCAGTGTGAGTGATAAACACTGACGGCGTCTCAGCGTGGAGCGAGACTGTGGTAACCTGGTTGTGCCCTGCACACCGTCTTTATTTTACTGATTCCTATGCTCTCAAAATGCAAACAAAACAGTTTCACCCAAGGATGTTCTTAATAAAACAAAACCTACCGATTAAAAACGGCTGTAACCTCTGAGCCTTTAAGTTTCCCGGGTGATGCCCCGGCAAGCACACTTCAGGGTTTCTGCCGCACTTTGAAAGCAGGAAAGCTCTCCCCGAAGCGCTTCATTCACAAGCTGAATTTGTCACTTGTGTGCTGGGGCAACACTTCTACTTGAACGAAGGACTATGTCAGACACTAACTGTGGTGATTCAGTCTTGGGTGCTGGGCAGATATTTTCTTGAAAATGAACAAAGTTAGTGCTGCAAGGAAAGCAGCTGACAGTATTTGTGGCCAGTGATAGAATTTGAGCTTTCTAGTGATGATGTGAAGTTTGAAAACTTGTAACTCTCACCATGAGATTGATACCCTCCAAATACCTAGAGACTTTTCTCTGACAAGACTGGTGGTGATATTAATGAATGTGATTTGGGGGGTATTCAAAGACCCTGATTTAGAAAAGGCAGAGGGACTAGAGACCAAATTGCCAACATTCATTAGATCACTGAAGCAAGAGAGCTCCAGAAAAACATTTACTTCTGATTCACTGGCTACATTAAAGCCTTTGACTGCATGAATCACAAGAAACTGTGAAAAATTATTAAAGGGATGGAAAGACCAGACCACCTGACCTGCCTCCTGAGAAACCTGTATGCAGGTCAAGAAGCAACAGTTAGAACCAGACATGAAACAACAGACTGGTTCAAAATTGGGAAAGGAGTATGTCAAGGCTACATATTGTCATCCTGCTTATTTGACTTACATGCAGAGTACATCACGAGAGGTGCCAGGGTGGATGTATCAAAACCTGTATGCAGGTCAAGAAGCAACAGTTAGAACCAGACATGAAACAACAGACTGGTTCAAAATTGGGAAAGGAGTATGTCAAGGCTACATATTGTCATCCTGCTTATTTGACTTACATGCAGAGTACATCACGAGAGGTGCCAGGGTGGATGTATCACAAGCTGGAATCAAGACTGCCTGGAGAAAGATCAACAGTCTCAGATATGCAGATGACACCACCCTCATGGCAGAAAGTGAAGAGGAACTAAAGAGCCCTTTAAGAAGGTGAAAAAAGAGAGTGAAAAAGCTGGCTTAAAACTCAATACTCAAAAAACTAAGTTCATGGCATCCAGTCCCATCACTTCAAGGCAAGTAGATGGGGAGAAATGGAAACAGCAGTCAATTTAAAAGATGCTTGCTCCTTGGAAGAAAAGCTAGGACAAACCTAGACAGTGTATTAAAAGGCAGAGACATCACTTTGCTGACAAAGGTCTGCATAGTCAAAGCTATAGTTTTTCCAGTAGTCATGTACGGATGTGAGAGCTGGACCATAAAGAAGGCTGAGTGCTGAAGAACTGATGCTTTCGAACTGCGGCAGTGCTGGAAAAGACTCTTGAGAGTCCCTTGGACCACAAAGAGATCAAACCAGTCATTCCTGAATATTCGTTGGAAGGACTGATGCTGAAGCTGAAACTCCAATCCTTTGGCCACCTGACGTGAAGAGCCAATTCATTGGCAAAGACCCTGATGCTGGCAAAGACTGAGGGAAGGAGGAGAAGGTGGTGACAGAGGATGAGATGATTGGATGGCATCACCAATTCAGAAGACATGAGTTTGTGCAAACTCTGGGAGATAGTGAAGGACAGGAAACCCTGGTGTTCATGGGGTTGTAAAGAGTCGGACATGACTTAGTAACTGAACAACAGCTTGATGAAAAGTGCAGATTTGGAAATCTGCATACCTCAGTTAAACAAGCTTTCTGAAACGACTGACACTGGATGTCACATGCATGGATACAAGTTCATTCAAAGTGCAAGACAGGTCATGGAATTTTAAATCAGCAAGGAAGGAAAAATTCATTGAATTCCTAAGCTTTAAGAAACTGTCACCCGTCGGGTTTTGGTGCAGTACCCGAGAAGGGCGATTGAAGTGCTCCTCCCTCAGCCCTCTCTCACTGCTGCTGGGAATATAAATCGCTGCCGCGGTATGGCAAACAGTGCAGAGGTTCCTCAGAAGCTAGAGCCGCTATGTGATCCGCCAATCCCACTCCTAGTCGCTCAATCACGTCTGAGTCTTTGTGATCCCATGGACTGTAGCCCGAGAGGCTCCTCTGTCCCTGGAATTTCCCAGGCAAGAATAGTGAAGTGGGCTGCCGTTTCCTACTCCAGGGTATCTTCCCGGCCCAAGGATCAAACCCCCATCTCTTGTGTCTCCTGCATTGGCAGGCAGATTCTTTACGACTGTGCCCCCTGGGAAGCCCAAATATGCAGACAAAATTACAATTCAAAAAGATACACGCACCCCAGCATTCACTGCAGCACTATTGACAACAGCCAGGACGTGGAGACAACTCAAAAGTCCGACAGATGATCGGGTGAAGAAGTGGTGCAAGTGAAGCAAGGTCGGCCAGTCATCTCCGACTCTTTGCGACCCTGTGGACTGCAGCCCACCAGGCTTCTCCGTCCATGGGATTCTCCAGGTAAGAGTACTGGAGTGGCTTACCATTTCCTTCTCCAGGGGATCTTCCTGACCCAGGGATTGAACTCAGGTCTCCCGCATTGGAGGCACATGCTTTAACCTCTGAGCCACCAGGGAAGCCCCCAAAGAAGTGGTACACACATACAAAAGACTGTAACTCAGCCGTTAAAAAAAAAATGAAATAATGCCACTTGCAGCAACATGGATGAACGCAGAGATCACCACAGTGAGTGAAGTAAGCCAGACAGAGAAAGACAAATATCATATGATGGCATTTATATGTAGAAATCCAAAATATGACAGAAATGAACTTAGCTAGGAGACAGGCTCACAACCATAGAGAGCAGACTTGAAGTTGCCAGGGGTGGGAGGGGAGTGGGAGAAGGAGGGACTGGGAGTGTGGGATTAGCAGGTTCAAAGTATCATATACAGGAGGGATACGCAGCAAGATGCTACCACACAGCACAGGGCCCTATATTCAATATCATATAAGAAGCCATAGTGGAAAAGAATGTGCACACGAATCGCTGGATCACTGTGCTGCAGAGGAGAAATTAACACGCCATTGAGAAGCAACTACACTTCGAAAACAGAAAATTTTAGAAGCACACAACATTAAAGAAAAAAAAAAACTCCTCCCTCTTCCAGCCAAATATCTTTATGAGAGTTTTTCTTACATACTTTAAAAGTGCTTTGAAAAAAGGGAAACAATGCTACTCTGCTCACAATTTCCTTTTGTTTTGGAAGATATCTTTTTCATAAACAATGTCTGTGGGACAGTATGTAATGGGTGGGTTATTATTTTAAATGAATTCTAGAATATAAAATTTTTTTCTGTTCTAATTTCTCCCATGAAAAACATCAATATATATAATCCACAGAAACAAAGGCTCATTCAGATTCCTCGATTTTTAAGAAAGTATACGGGCCCTAGAACCATGTGTCCAGCTTAATGTTCACAGGCCAGCCACGGGCTGGCTGTGTGTGATTTTGTGCACGCACCTGGGGGAAGCGCAGGTACTGGACACAGTCAGTACCCCGTCTGTCTTCTCTTGGAGGAGAGGAATAACTCAGTCTTCCCCATTTTCACTACACTTCACGTAGGTCCAGTTTCAAGAAGAACAGAAGTCTGTATAAATCCTATTTTTAAAAACCCTTTACTTCTGGGCTCAAAAAAAAAAAAAAAGTATGTAAGAGAAGTCACTGTCAGATGCCCTGCCATTCCCAAACTCTGCTTAATACTATTTTCAAAGGAAATTCCTCTATAAAGACATACATAACACCATCCCTTCAAAGAGACCAGCGAACGCTCAAGTCCGACACGTATGAATAATAAACAATAGCCTCATATATAGTCACTGGCGCAGAGGAGAGTGACACCCTAAAGATACCAGGAAGCTATTGTAATACTACGAGAAATCTTCCGGCCACATCCATTCAGATCACATACCTCAAAGAGGACAGTTTCTCCTTATCTCCACAGGACCACAGTTACAATTGCAAGGTAGGAGGCAGCTTGAGAGAGAAAAGCCTTGGGAGAATCAGTTTGGTTTCCCAAGACGGCCAAGAGAATCCTGGAGTCTCACTTCTAGAGCTGCTTCGGGACAACCGCTCGACCAGAGTGCGTCCATGTGACCTGTGGCCACTGCAGGGGGAAGGCAGCCAGCCAACAGGACGCCTAACAGCGACGAGGCAGAGGCAGAGCCACGACACCTGGTTCTGAACAAAGGCTCTACTGCGCCTGGGGAACTAACCCAAGACACATCCGCAGAGAAGGCTGGTGAAAGGTCACCAAGTGCGGCACCCCCACGGATCAAGGGGAGCTCGACACCCGGGTAAACCTCTCCAGTGCACGTGCTCTCAGCATGCAAGTCCAATGTCGGGCTCAAGTCCAACATAAGCGCGGTCACAGGTTAATATGCATGCATGCTCAGTTGCTCAGCTGTGTCTGACCGTGACCCCACGGACTGTAGCCTGCCAGGCTTCTCTGTCCATAGTATTTCCCAGGCAAGAATACTGGAGTGGGTTGCCATTTCCTTCTCCAGGGGATCTTGCTGACCCAGGGATCGAACCCACGTCTCCTGTACTGGCAGGTGGATTCTTTACCACGGAGCCACCTGGAAGCATGGGTTAATATAATATTCTAAATCAAAAGAGAAAATTTCCACAATGAATTATGAATATAACCTTTGTGCTTCTTGATTGTCTCTGTCTTGATTGACCTTGTATATTGAGCTTTACACTGCAAGACAGATTTTTCTCATTTTAAGTTAAATTGAATATTACCCAGGTGTACCCCATGCATGCTCAAACCTAGCCTTACAAAATGGATGTGTTGCATATGCAGGTCTCTTCCAGAGGCAAGCATGAGTGAAAGTTCACTGCAGTGAACTTCAAGAAGCCAGCGCCATTCCTGGCTCTACGAGTATTTTTATAATTGAATATGGCTTGAAACAACTGGACCAGTACTTAGATCTGACAAAGTCTGAGTTATGTAGGAATACTCACCATAATGATAATTAGATCTATCTGAACCTTTTTAAAACTCCAGATTCCTTGGGATGCATTTGCTAGAATGTGAAGCACTTAAAGAAATAGATGTTTTAAAGACAGAAACGCACACAAAGTCCTCTTCAAGGACACTAATGGTCGCTATCTTCTTCTACCGTTTTAACTCAACATGGACAGAAAAACTCCCACTTCAGGTTTTGCCCATCACAGAATTTCTTCTAATTTCAGAACTTTGACTAGGCCCGTCTAAAAAAAAAAAAAATGCTTTTTTTGCCTCCCTGATGCATTGTTTTGGGAGTGACTCTGTTTTCCTAATGCTATTTACTGCCCATCAAGGTGGTTTACAGTAATATAATCAGATTCATTTCAAATGAAGAGTGGTCAATTCACTGACTAACATAGTTCTCTGGTTTTCTAAATTAAGACTATCTGCAGAAGACAGAGCTTCTCCAGGCCAGAGGATGGCCCTGGAGTAAGAGTGCCTGGGAAGCTCCGTCTGTTAGGGGTTGTGGACTGCTTCATCATCCCAGGTTCTGATTTCTCATCTTTAAAAATAAGGATAATAATAATTCTTTTGTCAAGCAATTGTTGTCGTGATTAACTGAGATAATACATAAAGAACTTGAAAGAATCCCAAAGCCATTAATGCATGTTGGCTCTTACCGCTCATGTCTAATAAATATACTGAAATATTTGCCCTGTGATTTCACGTGGGCATTTCCCGAAGTACAGGTGCTGTCCCCACTGGAGGCAGCCATTCCAACTTGATAAGCCACTGGGGGTGACTTGCAATGCTATTTTTCACTTAGCAGGATAGGGGAAAGAAAGTGTCCTCTGCAAATGCATGACATTTTCTACTTTTTCTTCTTCTTTTTCTTCCCTTTCTCCTTTTTTCTTTTCTTTCTTTTCTTTGTTGGGGGGAGGTGGGATGGGGTAGGCATATAGAGGGCAGTCAGACATTTTTATTGCAAAACGCCGTCTGGAAAAGATGCAAAACAAAATTGCTAAAAATGCAAGGGAGAAAAATACAGGAGAAAAACAAAAGGCCCCCTTCCCCTTGCTTATTGAGTTCAAAGGCATAACAGGCAAGCGCCCTGCAGCCAATGGGAAGCTACACTAATTTTAAAGCCATAAAACGCTATCAAGTGCCCTGCAGGGCAGGACTACACTGAAGCTTGTGGCACCTAAATAAGACATGGTTCATTTACTTCGCAGCTTAGCCTAATGTAATCATCAGCGGATTCTTAGCCTAGAGTTGTAACAGGCAAATAGCCGCTGCGGCAGAGGCGGCACTCCCAGCCATCGACGGGGACGCCGCTAGATTGCTGTTGATTAGAAAATTTTTCAGTTTTGACAAGCACTTAATGAACATAAATCGCACCTTGATTGGTTTCCATTTGGGGCCACGGGCACACCTGAGAAGAAGCCATCCTCTGAGTCTGCATCGCTCCCTTCCTCCCAACACCTCAGCAGCCGGCCGGCAACCGGGTTAGAACTGGCGCAGCACACGTTTATCAAGTCTAATGATGAAACCCCGTCTCTGGGCAGCAGGGAAAGAGCACTCCCGCGCTGTCCCCCACGTCCCAGCTCTCCCACTGAGAGTTCCACAGCGACTTGCTGCCAGTGAAGAAAATGGATGGATTTGACTTAGCTACCTTTGGTAAGGATTTCCAGCCACAATTAACAACCCTCACAGGGCCCCAGCGGAAAACAGTGATGCAGAGTGAGTTGTTGTTGTTTTACTTGCTAAGATGTGTCCAGCTCTTTTGCAACCCCGCTGACTGTAGCCCGCCAGGCTCCTCTGTCCATGGGATTCCCCAGGCAGGAATACTGGAGGGGGTTGCCGTTTCCTCCTCCAGGGGATCTTCCCCACCCAGGGATTGAACCCGCATCTCCTGCATTAGCAGGCAGACGCTTTACCAAGGCATCACCTGGGAAGCCCTGCAGATTGAGTACAAGGATGAAATATGCTGTGTACTGATAAGGCAATGTCCCATGGATTCCTCCAGAAGCTTTACTCAAACTCACAAGCTATTATAAAAACATATATATATATATATATATATATATATATATATATATATATACTTTTTAAAGCAAGAAGGCAGGAGAGTTTTTCGATGTAGAAAAAAAAGTAAGTTAGACACAGTCTACCCTATCTGATAGCTTAATTTCTATAGAGACAGGAAGATTTTCTCTGATCTTGGGCTACTTACAGTCACTCTGTTCTCAACATCAAGACAAAGTGTACCATGGTGAGCCAGCATTTTGGCCATTTTTTCCCCTTGTAAATCTAAACACTTTCAAACCCTGAGGGCTATATAAATAAACGAGGAATTCCTTAGAGCAGACTTTGATAAAGAATCTAACATTTCTCTGTATGTGTAAAAGGTGTGAGTTTTTCAGTGGTCCCTCCTGCCAACAATAGTTGTAGATATTCCCTGAAAACATTTATTCTATTGTGGTGGTGTCATTCCATGGGTCTGAAAGCCTTGATACGCAGGAGAAATGATTTCTCATACTATCTGAAACTCGAATGAATGCCAGAAGTATTTCCCAGGCTACCCAAAGAACAGAGAGGGACAGCTTCCCTCACCTTCGGAGGGCACTCGGCAAACACAGAGAGCCCACGTGGGCAGGGCTGGGTGGGTGTTTTCACACCACGTGGGTTCTAGACCATCATGCAGGTTATTAGGCCTCCAGAACCCCCTTGATCATGAAGGGCCCAGCCAGTTTCTCTGTGGTATTTCTCAACCAGGGCCTTGGTTAATGTCAGGCATCTTTAAATTAAGCTATTCTCAACAGCTCTCCCGCTTTGTAGTTTTTAACATTAAAACTTCAGGCTCCAAAGACGTATTTGCACACTATGAAACTCCAATACTTTGGCTACCTGATGTGAAGGGCGGACTCATTGGAGAAGACCCTGATGCTGGGAAAGACTGCAGGCGAAAGGAGGAAGCAGTGGCAGAGGATAAGATGGTTAGATAGCATCACAGACTCAGTGGACATGCGTTTGAGCAAACTCCCGGGAGACAGTGAATGACAGGGAAGCCTGGTGTCCCTGCAGCCCATGGGGGTCACAAAGAGCCAGACAGGACCCAGCAACTGAGCAACAACAACATTCACAGTAGCCAAGGAAGGAAGGAAGCCAAGTGTCGCCCCACAAATGAATGGACGCACAGAACGTGGTGCACACATTGGGGACTGGTTCCAGGACCCCCAGTGACAACGAAATCCACAGATGCTCAAGGCCCTTATGTAAAATGGCAGAGTATTTGCATATAACTTACACACATTGCTGTGCTTAGTCACTCTGTCATGACCAATTCTTTGTGACCCCAGCGACTATAGTTGCCAGGCTCCTCTGTCCATGGGATTCTCCAGGCAAGAATACTGGAATGGGTTGCCATGCCCTCCTCTGGGGGATCGGGCCAAGCCAGGGATCAAACCCAGGTCTCCTGCATTGCAGGTGGATTCTTTATCATCTGAGCCACCAGGGAAGCCCCTGTAACCTTTATCTTCCTGTGAATCATCTCTAGATTATTTCTAATACCTAATATGATATAAATGCTATGTAAATAGTCGCTAGCCTGTGAGAAATTTAAGTTTTTGCTTTTTGGAACTCTGGATTTTTTTTCCCCCCAAAATACTGATCTGCAGTTGGTTGAGTTGTGGGATGTACGTACCCAGTGTTACTGTATGTATATACAGTGGGTTATTACTCAGCCTTAAAAAGGAGAGAAATGCTACCACACGGATGAACCTTGAAGGCAGGAGGCTAAGTGAAAGCCCAGCCACAAAAAGACAACTACTACAGGACTCTACTGATACGAGGTACTCAGGATAGTCAAATTCATAGAATAAAAAAGTAGAAGGCGGCTGCCAGGGGCCAGGGGAGGGGGAATTCAGAGTTAGTGTTTAATAGGGGCAGAGTTTTACTTTTGCAAGATGAAAACATCCCAGAGACGGATGGAGGTGACTGTTGTACATCATGAATAGCCTTCTCAGTCCTGAACTATATGCTTAAAAAGGGCAAAGAAGCTAAATTTTATGTTATGTGTGTAAGTGAAATGAAAATTAGTCAATCAGTCATGTCTGACTCTTTGTGGCCCCATGGACCGTAGCCCACCAGGCTCCTCTGTCCATGGGATTCTCCAGGCAAGACTACTGGAGTGGGTTGCCATGCTCTCCTCCCAGGGATCTTCCCGACCCAGGGATCAAACCTGAGTCTCTTGCATCTCCTGCACTGGCAAGAGGGTTCTTTCCCACTAGGGCCACCTGGGGGTTCCAGTACTGGGCTAAGATTCTGTGGCATCCGTATCACGCCCCTGTGTGTGGGTTCCCTCCCGACCCTGACATAAAGCTAATCTAGCTTTGTCGGGGGGAGGTCTAAGCTGTGTAATGTGGGTGGTTTCCTCCGTTTCAATCTCACCAGGATTTTTAAGGCAGAGCCAGGATTACCAAGCATAGGTTTGGAACCCAGGCCGTCTAGGGGCAAAGGCTTGACACGAAGCCCCGGTGCGGCCCTGCGCTTGGCCACAAGGCCCATCTGCAGTGGTGGCCTGCGCGCTAAGCCCACACGAGCCGTGGGCAGACAGGGCACAGGGCACAGTCCTCAGGAGGAGCCAGGGGCCACCTCCCGTGGAGGACGGGCAGGAAGGTCCACCTGCACGACGGACATCAGACTGGAATGAAGCCAGACAGGAGAGGAGGGTAGAGACCGAGGACTGCCTCCGGCACCACGGCTTGTTCAGGGGCAGCAGGACCCGGTAACCGTCCATCGCAGGATGAAGCAGGCAGACTGCTGCAGCGCGACACGGCCAGGACACGCCAACATCGTCATCGCAGGAAGAAAGGGAGGCCTGTCTTCTCGGGGTCAGCAGTCTTCCATGACTCAGAGTTTCCACATCTGGAAATCCGGGCTTGGATTCTGTCTGTCCAGCCTTGCAGTCTGGCTTCTGCAACATTCTGGGGAGACCAAGGCAGAGTTCTTCCAAGTGTAACTCAATTCACCACCTCAAGAGACGGGGATGCACCTTCATGGGCGTGCAGCTGGCCAGAGGGGCTCTCTGTGAATCCTCAGTCATCCAGTTAAATGTCTTGATTTTATGCAAAGATGAGTCATTTTATTTATTTTTGGCCATGCCGTGTGGCTTGCAGATCTTCGTTCCCCAACCTGGGATCGAACCCGGGTCCTCGGCAGTGGAAGTGCAAAGTCCTAACCCCTGGACTGCCAGAGAATTCCAAGGACTGTGTTATTTCAAATGACAGTTACCAACAGTGGCTACGGGCAAGCGTTGCTTCTCTTACAACAAAAGGTTATCTTCCTTTTCACCTTGAAATATTTCTTTTGAGAAGAAAGCCTGCTCTGGAAAGCATCTCACATCTTTTTGTTATTTTGGCATCCATAAAAAAAAAACAAAACAGTAGATTTCCCCCCTTCCATGATTTTGAAACTAGAAACTTGTTGAAATCAGCATTCTGATGATAATTCAGAGTCTGAGTCCGTGGGGGGAAAAAACAAAGAAATGTCAACGGCATACAGAAGCAAAGGCTGCGTGGAAACGGAACGTCTAAGCCACTTGATTAGGAAGGAAGGTCCTGTGAGAAGGAAGCGTCCGGCTCTGCAGGGCAGGGGCAAGTGACCGCAGCCCAGCGGCTTCTCACTTGGGCAGCACGTGGAACGAGAAAGAAATCCAGGAAGGAGGATTTCAAAACGGTGAGCACCTCGAGTACGCGTCGGTCAGCTGTGTCAGCAAGCCACTCGTGCTCAGGAGGAAGCCAGGGGAACCTTCCCAGTTAGGGCACCGTTGAGTCCTCGGTTCAACCTGCGGCCCCGAGTGAACTCTTACGGGTCCACTTAGGAATGCCCTGCGCACAGCCTTGTCAGCAGCTATTTCAGCCGCACCCTGGACGGCAGCCCCCTTGACATGGAAGATGAATGGGTGGTGGTGCTGAACTGTGCGGCCCCGAGGGTCCAAGTTCATTCTCATTATCCCCTCCACTTTCCCATCAAGGTGCTGCTTAAGGGCTCACGTTCAAGTCCACAGAGAGCGAATCCAAGGCTCTTAGAACCGGCAGCCCTTCACCCACCCAGACCATGACCCAGCCAAGTGTCAAGAAACCTCGGGACGCTCAGATGTGTCTCCTCCAAGAAGGTCAAGCACTTAGGGCTTTTTAAAGGTCTTATAGTTGTATAGGTCTTCCGAGAATCAAAAAAATATATAGACCACAGGGCCACAGCAGATGTCAACAGCTTGCTTTTTACCGTTTCAGTCTTATTTATGTATTTAGGGTTGTCTGTGCAAAATACCACGTGGAGATGAAGGAGCAGTGAAGCTGGTCAGTCCTGAAGGGCAGGTGACGAACTTGTCCCAGTTGCCTGAGGCTTCCTGCGTTTTTGGCACTGAACGTCCCGCATCTTAGGAAAAACCAGGGCAGTCGGACACTCTACTCGGAGTGCCCACAAAGCCAAAGCAGCTTCGTTGCCTTGGTTGAGTTCCCCACATGCTATCTAAACTGCGTTCTAGGTTCCATTTAATAACAGCATCATTCTAGGTTCTACTTAATAATAGCATCTTGAGAAAGAAAGATGAATCAAATCAACTGGTTTTTTTTTTTTTCCTGAACCCAGTTTTTTGTCTTACCATGAGACTCATCCCACCCAGCAGCACCAATCTTGGGGTGGGGGTCCAACTGGCTCCAGAAGCCTCCATTTGCTAAGAGTTTTTGGTGGCATTTTTGGACCACACACTCTAAAGAGTCTCAAGTGATCTTAAGAAGACAATACCACCATACATCCCCTGGAGTGAATAGACTCTCTCTCTGGGTTTCGCAGACTTCACCTGGCCAGTTTCTCAGGGTCTACCTTAAAAGGCCCGCCAAGAAGGGCCTGACCCCGTGCAGAAGGGGAAGGACGCAGGAGCTGATGCTTCACGACAAGTTCCACCACAGGCCAGGGGCACGCAAACTCAGTTACGGAGGCAGTGCCATGAGCATGCCCCTGCCCCCGCACCCTGAAGCAGTCATCCCGCAGTGCAAGAACCACCGATCTTTAGGAAGCCCCTAGGCTGAAATCCACCATTCCCTCTCCCGCCTGTGCTCACATCTCCCCCTCTCTACCTACGCTGCAGGAGGGAGGCGGACCCCGGCAGGCCAAGCCAGCCACTGCCAACAGCTCCCGAGCCTTTGGGGAAGGGCAGAGCAGGCCGGGGGTGTCGCAGTGGGTGAAGGGTGGGGTTGAGACTCCCAGGAGCGCAGAGAGAGCAAATCTAGGGTCCAGAGGTATCACTGGTATCAACTTGTAGGGAACTGTCCGGCTAGGATCCATGTTTGGTCAGTATTCTAATTCCCAGACCGTCACACCTATGATCTGGCCACGTGCTGGTGATTCTATTCCACTGCTCCGAGAGGGTCTCTTCCCCCTGATAGGACTGTTGTGGGTTTTCAACAACAGGAAACATGCCTGGGGTAAAAAGGCTTCCTTCAACGACGTCTAGCTGTGGTCAGGGAAGGTTCAGGGACACCTGTGCTGAATAAGTTCCAGAATGAGGCCGAGCTGCGTGTCAGAGGGACCAAGGATTTGGGGCTCTTAAATAATCTGTTGTAGGATGCGTCTCGGGGTGAAACACACAAAGACACGTCTAGGCAGACTCTGAGGACTTGGGAAGAAGACCTGGTGAGGAAAGGATGTGACGGAGGAAGGGGAAACTGACGCCACGGTGACCAGTTGGAAGTGATGTCACGGGGCCACCACCCGAGGCCCTGAGCTATTATTCATCTCGGGCACGTGAGTTATGATGGGGCCCGGCTATCCAGGGAGGCCATCCACAGGAACTTCCCTGGCAGCTGACCCACCCCGAGCACTTGGTAGGCTGGCCAGCCTTACCCAAACCCCCTGCCTGCTGCAAAGCTGAGGACGCCGGTTTCACAGTTGGCGGCCTGTTTCTGAAGCCACGGTTTCCAAGAGCATGTTGCTCTGCTAAGATTCCACAAGCAGGTGCACAGCTGGGGTCTGGCACCCACTGCTTGCTTGGTCCAAAGGCTGGGTTTGTTTGCTACCCCACCAACTTGCGACAGCAAGGAGATCAAACCAGTCCGTCCTAAAGGAAATTAACCCTGAATATTCATTGCAAGGACTGATGCTAAAGCTGCAGCTCCAATACTTTGGCCACCTGATGCGAAGGACTGACTCATTAGATAAGACCCTGATGCTGGGAAAGACTGAGGGCAAAAGAAGGGGGCGGCAGAGGATGAGATGGTTGGATGGCATCACCGACTCAATGGACATGAGTTTGAGCAAGCTCCGGGAGTTGGTGATGGACAGGGAAGCCTGGCGTGCTGCAGTCCATGGGGTCACAAAGAGTCGGACACGACTGAACAACAGCAACCATAAGCCTGTGTGAGACACCTGCTGGGACTGAAGCTTGTCCAAAGGATGATCTTTACATAAACACTTCCACGGACACCTGTGAAATAAGGAAACCGTATCTGCTTCCCTCAAGGATAGGAATGACCTCTTCTGGAAGATTTTTTTTTTTAAAGGGCATCCAATGAAGACATTTAAAAAATACAAGAGCTGTGTGGTTTTTTTTTTTTTTTTTAGCAAGTTTAGGAAATGGTCAGCTTCCTGAGCACCCAAAGTGAGCTAAAGTCAGAACCCAAAGCTGCCGGAGCATCTTGTCCAAGCAGATGTCTGAGCAAACCACCATCGCTGGCAGCCTGGGGAGCCGAGGTGGGGTGCAGTACAGCAAAGTGGGGCAGGAGAGGCGTGTGGGATGGCCCTGTCCAGCAGCACTGGTCAGTGTGGCCATCTGGGGCTTCATTAAAAAAAAAAAATTATTTATTTTTATTTTTGGCTGTCCTGGGTCTTCGCTGCTCTGATCGGGCTCTCTCTAGTTGAGGTGAGCAGAGACTACTCCCTAGCTGTGGTGCCCAGGCTTCTCACTGTGGTGACATCTCTTGCTGTGGAGCACTGTAACTTTAAACTGGCTAACACAGGAGCGGCCTAGATCAGCTCAGATCAGATCAGGAGGTGTCCTGCCGTGCAGACCACGCTCCCTGAGGCAGGCCACCCCCTGCAGGCGATGCATTTGACTGCAGTATGACAATCCAGCATGTTGGCCGTTTTCCATGTGACTAGAAAATTGCCAACATCCGCTGGATCATGGAAAGAGCAAGAGAGTTCCAGAAAAAATCTATTTCTGCTTTATTGACTATGCCAAAGCCTTTGACTGTGTGGATCACAATAAACTGTGGAAAATTCTTCAAGAGATGGGAATATCAGACCACCTGACCTGCCTCTTGAGAAATCTGTATGCAGGCCAGGAAGCAACAGTTAGAACTGGATATGGAACAACAGACTGGTTCCAAATAGGAAAAGGAGTATGTCAAGGCTGTATATTGTCACCCTGCTTATTTAACTTATATGCAGAGTACATCATGAGAAATGCTGGATTGGAAGAAGCACAAGCTGGAATCAAGATTGCTGGGAGAAATATCAATAACCTCAGATATGCAGATGACACCACCCTTTCGGCAGAAAGTGAAGAGGAACTAAAGAGCCTCTTGATGAAAGTGAAAGAGGAGAGTGAAAAAGTTGGCTTAAAGTTCAATATTCAGAAAATGAAGATCATGGCATGCGGTCCCATCACTTCATGGGAAATAGATGGGGAAACAGTGGAAACAGTGTCAGACTTTATTTTTTTGGCCTCCAAAATCACTGCAGATGGTGACTGCAGCCATGAAATTAAAAGACGCTTGCTCCTTGGAAGAAAAGTTATGACCAACCTAGATAGCATATTCAAAAGCAGAGACATTACTTTGCCGACTAAGGTCTGTCTAGTCAAGGCTATGGTTTTTCCTGTGGTCATGTATGGATGTGAGAGTTGGACTGTGAAGAAGGCTGAGCGCCGAAGAATTGATGCCTTTGAACTGTGGTGTTGGAGAAGACTCTTGAGAGTCCCTTGGACTGCAAGGAGATCCAACCAGTCCATTCTGAAGGAGATCAGCCCTGGGATTTCTTTGGAAAGAATGATGCTAAAGCTTAAACTCCAGTACTTTGGCCACTTCATGCGAAGAGTTGACTCATTGGAAAAGACTCTGATGCTGGGAGGGATTGGGGACAGGAGGAGAAGGGGACGACCGAGGATGAGATGGCTGGATGGCATCACGGACTCAATGGAAGCGAGACTGAGTGAACTCCGGGAGTTGGTGATGGACAGAGAGGCCTGGCGTGCTGCGATTCATGGGGTCGCAAAGAGTCGGACACGACTGAGCGACTGAACTGGACTGAGATTCGGTCCTTTCCTCTTGCTCTCATCTTCCTTGTATGCAAAAGGCCCCAGATTTGTGGGTTTAACAGGGCATCACGTCCGAGGTGACCAGTGGTGGAGTCAGAATCCAGGCTGATGGGGCCCCGAGCAGCGCATGTGTGCACAGGAAATAAAATGTCCAGCAGGAAGGGAGTCCCAGGGCAACAGGAAAATGCTGGTTTTGAAGGGGCTGCTGGGGCTGCTGCAGGCCTGCCTAACATCTGTTTGAATCCTACGTTTGATGCATCTTAAGCCTCATTGCTCTCAACCCCAAAACTCCCTATTACTGGAGTATTAATTATCTGATTAAAATTCTGCCCTCATAAAAGCATGCCAGCTTCCTTTTTGATATATAAACCATCTCATCATCAAAAGTTAGGAGGGTACAGGGTAGCTGGCACAGATAGTCCATCAAGGACAACCACAACCTCTGTTGAAAACTGTCTGAAAATGTCAGGCTGTTTAGCCAGGTTATTTCCCGTGACTCCCAGCAGAGTCATGGGTTGTAGGATCTGCTATTTGAGACCGAAGTGGGTCCCCTGCTCTGTGACCAGTAAGAGGTGGATGACGGACAGTGTGGAAATCGGAAGCTACCAACCTGGACAAGAGTTCCCCAGTACTGGACCACTTAGGTCTTCAGCACAAGCGGCCAATGATCTTAGGGGTCTTTCTCCCATAACACCCCTTACCTTGGAAGCCAGTGTTACCGTGTGACTGGTATCTGAGACCATTCGTTTCCATCCCCTTTTAAATTTTCCAGACTCAAATAATCGGGCCATTCTCCACAATGTAGACCTTCAGGGCCTAAAGTAGCACCATATCTGAATGCTCCTGAATTCCTTAATATGGGAAGTCAGGATTCTGCCCTTGGACATCCCCCTGATACATCTTCCTGTCTGGGACCATAGAACACACAGGACTAACTCAGCCACTGGGCATCTGTTATGTGGGTCCAGTCGCTCAGTCGTGTCCACCTCTTTGTGACCCCATGGACTGTAGCCCACCAGGCTCCTCTGTCCATGGGATTCTCCAGGCAAGCATACTGGAGTGGGTTGCCATTCCCTCCTCCGGAGGATCCTCCTGAACCAGGGACCGAACCTACGTTTCCGGCATCTCCTGTACTGCAGGCAGATTCTTTGCTCCTGAGCCACTGGGGAAGTCATACTGGGCATCTGTGGTTCTGAGCAACTTAGACCAGACCATTCCAGGCACCTGCCAAGAAATATCCCTGAAACTCACAGCCCTCTAAATGTCCACCCAAAGCTTGGTTGTGAAAACAAGAATCCACGAAGATTACAATGAAAGTCATGACATCTCTCTGTGGTCTAGTAATTCAAATCCACTAGATTAAGCCGCTTCCTTAGGGAACTGTCTACCTGCATCAGTAACTGCAGCTCCCAGGCGACCCGCATTAACTGGATCGCACTTTTTAAAATGACGAGGGCTCTTGCCTGCCGTACAGTTATAAAGCCCCACTCTGCTCCTTTACTATATTCCAATAATATCCATGCATACATAGGAAAAAAAAAAAAAGATGCACGAGGACCATCACGAGAAGCAGCCTGTGCGGGAGAACTTTTGAAGAACGGGTGGCGACCGTATCATCAGGAGGTAGAGAGGAAAAGTAAGGGAGCATAGGCCATCCAGCAGGAATGTTC
Source organism: Cephalophus harveyi (assembly GCA_006410635.1). NCBI lineage: Eukaryota > Metazoa > Chordata > Mammalia > Artiodactyla > Bovidae > Cephalophus > Cephalophus harveyi. The sequence goes on from SJYT01013936.1 coordinate 239,862, forward strand.
CAGAACCATCTCCTGTTGCCACCATCCTTCCCCCTTGGCAAGAAGCAGCCAACGCCCCTCTGAGGGGCTCGGCAGGAGACTGGAATGTGACTAGAGGGGCATCACCCATGGGATCTCACTTTCTACAGGTCAGTGAGGCTGGCGACGAGACTGTGACTGCACGTCTCCCTCCAAGGAACAAAGCAAACGGGTCCCTCAATAGGTTCTGTTCTCTGATGGGGTTTTTAGGAAGAACTATGTCTGGGAAAGGGCACCTCTCTGTTGATAGAGCAGCTTTGGAGAAAGAACCCCAAAGACCCAGGCCGGGGCATGACCGTCACAGGCAGGCCTCACGGGATAGTGTTAAGTCCCTGGTTTAGGCCACTGGGGAAGCAGCCTGACTCTATGTCCCAAAAAACCCCAATAAATCAAGCACAAGGCGTCCCCTCAGTCCAAGAAGTGTATATCTCAAAAGTCTACCTACTGGCGAAGCGCAGAAAAGACTCCTCACCAACAGGAGGAACAAGCAGAGGGGCCTAAATACACGCTTACTTTTGAGCCCAGCTCAGAGAGGGGAAGCCGCTGTTGGAAGACCAGAGGGAAAAGGATAGTTCACCCCAGCCAGCAAATGACATGGTGAGAATACAATCTGTTACTGGTCCTACTGCAAAGGCTTTCAAAAAGGTAACTCCTCTTCCTGATTGGAACCAAAGAACGTCAGGCTAACTCAGCCGCTGGGGGTCAGCAGCTCCCGACAACTTAAGACTAGAACAGAGCCACTCCAAGCACCTGCAAGGGACTATGAACGTCAAAGTGGAAGTCACTCAGTCGTGTCCGACTCTTTGTGAACCCACGGACTATACAGTCCAAGGAATTCTCCAGAATACTGGAGTGGGTCACTGTTCCCTACTCCAGGGGATCTTCCCAACCCAGGGATTGAACAGCTCTCCTGCATTGCGGGTGGATTCTTTACCAGCTGAGCCACTGGGGAAGCCCTGTAAGCAAATTCACTCCAGACAGCAAGTCACACAGAGAGGATACCGTTTGTTACCTATCCTATTGAAAAGTTAAAAAAAAAAAAAAGAACAAGGGAAATGTTCCTGAGAGTACAGGGGGGGAAAAAAGCTAGAGGAGATGATCTGATACAGTCTTTCCTGGAATTTGGCAGTCCATACCCAGAGCCCATAGAGGCACACCCTCTTCAACTCAGGAAGGCTATGGTTGGGACTGTGTCTGCAGGACATGGATGTGGGCACAGAGGTGTCAAACGAGGACGCTACATCAGAGTGACTCACAACAGTAAAAATCATGGAGAAAGGAAGTCGGCTCGCCAAATGTCGGTTTAGTCCGTTGGGGCACATGTGCAGGACGGATGTTATGTAACTATTAGGATGGTGGCATAGAGGCGTGTTTGTTGGCATGGGCAGGTGCCCGAGATCTGGTGTCGTCTAGGAGAGCAGGGAGCACACCGTGTACCCAAGGGGGCTGCAGACCAGCGGAGGCGAAGGCGTAGACTGGACACGGCTAGGAGGATACAGCTCAAAATGTGAGCAGCCGCGTTTCTTAGGAGCTATCTGGGAGAAGTATGTTTTCTTCGGCATGTTTATCTTTGAGGTGAGGTGAAGTCGCTCAGTCGTGTCCGACTCTTTGCGACCCCGTGGACTGTAACCTACCAGGCTTCTCCGCCCATGGGATTCTCCAGGCAAGAATACTGGAGTGGATTGCCATTTCCTTTTCCAGGGGATCTTCCCGACCCAGGGATCGAACCCGGGTCTCCCGCATCAGAGGCAGACGCTTTAACCTCTGAGCCACCAGGGAAGCGATGTTTAACTTCTCATTAATCACAGTGCAATTTTCAAGAAGTACTTAAAATTAAAAGCTTAATGTCGTCGTGCTTAACACTGTGATATAGTCAAACAACCAGCTAATACTATATATTCACACCTGTGTGAAGGCAGATAAACATCGCGCAGGGTTCACGGAATGTGTTGTGCCGGGATAACCATTACAACCGTTTTCAGGTTTTACCAAAGCTTTCCTAGAGAGCTTCCCATGGGTAGAATGTCTACATTTCTCCCAATGATGAAATTACGTGTCTTTTCCTCTATCTTATATAAATCACCAGGATAAGAGACGTCATTACACAGAGAAAACGAACCTGCCTTACAAACTGGCGAGCATTCTTAGCAGAGGATAAAAACAGACTCTGACTCGTGAGTTGCATTCAGCTGTTGGTTTTGTTGTTCTCAGCTGCTCAAGCTGACCCTGGGTTTCGATGCACAGTGAGTTCCCTACAAACGAACTGTCAAGTTGCAGAGTTTCTAAGATGCAACTGTGTGTTCACATGTCCAGTCACGTTACTCATTCACGTGTCTGGTGTGCGTTGCCACATGCGTGCATCCTCTGCGAGTGGTTGTGGTTTTGTGTACTTCACTGAGCAGTGCTGTAGAGATGCAGCAGTGCGGCATCTTTATTTCAAGCCCAGGGTGTCTGGAAGCAAGCGTGAAAGCAGCTTGACGCAGCGGGCACTACTGAGAAGTGCCAGCGGTTGTACTGTATTACTGTGCTTTCCAAGGTACTGTACTGTAAGATTAAAAATGCTTTCCTTATTATTTTGTGTTTTTTATGTATTTTTTGGAGAAAAGTACACCTCATGTGAAGAGTTGACTCATTGGAAAAGACCCTGATGCTGGGAGGGATTGGGGGCAGGAGAAGGGGACGACAGAGGATGAGATGGCTGGATGGCATCACCGACTCGATGGACGTGAGTCTGAGTGACCTCTGGGAGTTGGTGATGGACAGGGAGGCCTGGCATGCTGAGATTCATGGGGTCGCAACGAGTCAGACACAACTGAGCGATTGAACTGAACTGATTATAAACCTATGGTGCTCAGTCGTGTCCGACTCTTTGTGACCCCATGGACTGTAGCCCGCCAGGCTCCTCTGCCCATGGAATTTCCCAGGCAAGGATACTGGAGTGGGTTGCCATTTCCTATTCCATGGGATCTTCCCAACCCAAACTGAACAAGCATCTGCTGCGTCTCCTGCATCGGCAGGCAGATTCTTTACCACCAGAGCCACCTGGGAAACCCATAAACTTATTAGAGTACCGTACTGCAAGGTCGATTGTGTCAGCGGGGTATCTGAGCTAACTCTGTTGGACTTACTAACAACCTGAACTTGTGAATGTGCTCTCGGAATGGAGCTTGCTCGTATGTAGACTTGCTGTAGTTTCTTTTAGTCTAGATTTTCGGATAGATTTTTTTCTCCTTTCTCTTTGACTACTTGCTCCTGTCTTTTTACTCTCATTTAAAATACTACTTTACTTAAACAAAAAATAGAAAAACAAACAAAAAAAGAACTATAACACCATATAGACGGAAAATAAAGGGTTATTCTGTAAAAAAAAAAAATTAGCTAAAAGAACACTAAGATATATTATCAAAATAGAATTTAAGGCAAAATCCTTAATTTGGGAAAGAGGAAGACTACATACTATTAGAGGAATGCTCTGTTAAGAAAGTAACTCTCATTCTGTTAGTATTATAATAAGATGCAAAATTCATAATATTATAAAATATTTCATTTTGGTTTAAAAATAAATTTCACCAATTAAAAAAAGGAGTAATTTAAAATTAAATAAAATACTACTTTAACCTTCGACAGAGCCGAAAGGCTTGCCTGTGCATGGACCCCGTCTGTGTCCCCGGAGCCCAATACCTGCTCACTTCTCCAAGGGAGCAACACTCACGTGCAGACTCGGGTGGTAGGTCAGCACACCGTTGTCACACAGGGTGACGTACTTCTTCTTCCACTCCTTGTTTAATGATTTGCCACTGCGTTTCAGCAGCATGCCCTATAAGCGAAAAAGAAGCCAGGCGGAAATTAGTATAAATCATAAAGTCCTGCGTACATTTTAAAAAAAAAGAGTAGGCACATAGGTTAACTTTTAAATTGTTAAACTTCCATCTTCTCTTTCCCATCTTAAAATGGAAATGACACATTTCTGGCTTGGTCATGCGGTTTCCCCTTTCTTTTTTATAAAATATATATACAATCAACACAAAATTCCCTTTTGTGTATGTGAGTGCAGAACTTAATATTGTGACACTTATGAGGGCTAAGATGTGCCATTGGTTCAACCAATATAATACAAACCATTGTGATGTGATATATCATACCTTTTCCTATAACTAAGCTGTAAGCACACGGAGCTCCTAAAGGTATTTAAAAAGGAATGTAAATTTCCTTTTCTAAAAATAAGACACTAACCATAGTCTTCCTTTATGATATTTACAAATAAGAACATTTTATTTTACAGTTTTTCACTTCAGATCTTAATTTATTAAAAATGAAATTCCATTTGCAAACTTAGCAATGGCATTTAATAGATGAACTGTGTATAATTTACTTTAATCCATTTTTAATGAAATCATATTAAAGCTTCTTAAAAACCATTCAACACTTGAAACCGACACACAAGTATATTTAATCCAGTCTTCCTTAGATGACTGATGAGGATTTGCTCTTGTTTTTACTACCAATTCCCAGCAAACCTTCTGTCTCATTTCCAGGCTTTCTTGTGTGAAGAAAACCGGAGGCAGCCTGAGCTCTGCCAGGCCCCGCACCTGAGCCTGCACTTTCTTTCCCAGTTGGGGCTTCAGGCCCGCCTGCTTGCATGCGTGCATTCTAAGCCGCTTGAGTCATGTCCAGCTGTGTGTGACCCCATGGACTGTGGCCCGCCGGGCTCTTCTGCCCACAGGATTCTCCAGGCAAGAGTACAGGAGTGGGTTGCTATTCCCTTCTCCAGGGGATCTTCATGACCCAGGAGACGAACCCAGGTCTCCTGAATTGCAGGCAGATTCTTTACCATCTGAGCCACCAGGGAAGCCCCACGCCCTCCTAGTCAGTCAGTTTTAAACTTGAGCTTTCACATCTGGATTCGTCTAACTCCCGTCCAGAGAAATGAAGGGGAGCGGGAGAACCTCCCTCCTTGTTCTTCTCGCTGCTCACATGTTAATGTGATCAGGACTTCCCTGGGGTCCAGTGGTTAAGAATCCGCCTTCTAAACCAAGGACGCGGGTTTGATCCCTGGTCGGGGAAGTAAGATTCCATATGCCTTGGAGCAACTGAGCCTGTGTGCACCACAACCAGAGAAGCCAGCACGTTGGAACTGCTGGGCCTGCAGGCTCTAGAGCCTACGCCCCACAGTAAGAGAAAGGTCCAGTGGTTAAGAATCCGCCTTCTAAACCAAGGACGCGGGTTTGATCCCTGGTCGGGGAAGTAAGATTCCATATGCCTTGGAGCAACTGAGCCTGTGTGCACCACAACCAGAGAAGCCAGCACGTTGGAACTGCTGGGCCTGCAGGCTCTAGAGCCTGCGCCCCACAGTAAGAGAAGTCTGCCCGTGTGCCGCGATGAGAGCCAGCACAGCCAAGACAAGGAGAAGGCCGTGATCATAAGTGTGACTGGGCAAGCATAAGACTAACGCGAGTTAATTCACCCAGATGGAGGCGGAAAGAAAATGGTCAGTTTGAAACAGAATCTGATACCTTAGGAAGGTGCGGCCTCCCGAGTCCCTTTGAGAATTTTTACCAGCCCCGACCCACCTCCTAATTCTATCAACCAGAATCCAAAGTACGAGAAACAGCCTAGACGGCATCTTTCTTTTGCATGGACTGAGAAACCCTACTGCATTTGTGGCCCGTGGACTGCAAGTCCCTTTGAGAATTTTTACCAGCCCCGACCCACCTCCTAATTCTATCAACCAGGATCCAAAGTACGAGAAACAGCCGAGACGGCATCTTTCTTTTGCATGGACTGAGAAACCCTACTGCATTTGTGGCCCGTGGACTGCAGCGCGCCAGGCTTCCCTGCCCTTCACTACCTCCCGGAGTTCGCTCAAACTCCTGTCCACTGAGTCAGCTTCCCAGAATTATGACACTGCATTTTTATGGACAGATTTTACAAATATCATGGATTATCAGCCTCCTGGGGACTCTGGCCACAGTGTTTACTGTTTCTGAGGGACAATATTTCAGAGTTTGAGGCAACTAACACGTAAACCTTTGGAAGATCGTTTCTTTGCAAGTTCTTACTTAAAGAAGCACGTTACATAAAGCTGCAGACCTTGATTTCTTGGAATCTAAACCGATATAAACCAAACACGGCACTGAGACCAACAAAGGGAACCAGCTCCAGAGAAAAACGGTAGCTCCCATCGGAGGGGATACAGGTCTCAGGGCACAGTAAGAGCTAGTGTGTGTGGGGGGGCTCGATTAGTGAGTGGCGATGAAAAAGCAACCCCTTAACATCATTAGATGTCCCTCCCCAGTGGGATTTCTAAGATTTTAAAACTTAGCATAACAAAATCTGACGCAGGGACTTCCCTGGTGGTGCGGTGGTTAAGAACCCCCCTGCCAAGGCAGGGAACACAGGTCCCACCCCTGGTCGGGGAAGACCCCACACGCCACCAAGCAACTAAGCCTGTGCGCCACGCGTTACTGAGCCCACACTCCAGACACCACGCACCACAGCCACGGAAGCCCGTGTGCCCGAGAGCAACCCACGATCTGAAACCAAAGAGAAACCACCGCCTCCACACGGAGCCCGTCCACTGCAAACAGAGAAAGCCCGCGAGGGGTGACCAAGACCCACCACTGCCAAACAGATAAAATCATACACATTTTAAAAAGCCAAATAAAAGCATATATATAATATAAACAAGTTCTTCCGCACACTCACCTTTTCCCACTGTCCATTTCAGACGGAGTTCCAGCAACACCACCAGGGGCTGGGGTTACTGTGCATCCTCACTGGCTAAGAGCTGCCCTGGGCTTCAGAAAGCCTTCTTTTTTTTTAAGGTATTTTACTATTTTTATTCATTTATTTACTTGGCTGTGCCGGGTCTCAGCTGCAGCACGTGGGATCTAGTTCCCTGACCAGGGATCGAACCTGTGCCGCCCCCCCCCCCTCCACATTGGGAGTGCAGAGTCTTAGCCACTGGACCACCAGGGAGGACCTCCTCAGGAAGCTTTTCCCTTCTTCCTCAAATGAAAGACAGGCTCTGTGATGAGGGACACACAGAAGTCCTCAGGCCATCTTCAGGGCACTTTCAGGAACAAGTCTGCACCTGCACTGCCTGGTGACAGGAATAAAGACTCCTTTCTTGAGGGAATAGAAAGAAAATTTACCAGGAGGCCAAGTGAAGAGGGGACATCATAGTTTTCTGGGGACTTAAATTAGGCAATTTGTTAGGTGCTAGGAAAACAATGTCTTGCTAAAAAAAAATAAATAAATACAAAATACAAATCTTTACAATCTTAAATCCCGTGATTCACCTTGGAGGATTATCTCTGATTACCTGCACTATTCAAACGCTGCAGAATTCAGACTGCAGCCTACCAGGCTCCTCCATCCATGGGATTTTCTAGGCAAGAGTACTGGAGTGGCTTGCTATTGCCTTCTCCCAGGCAATTTGTTAGGTGCTAGGAAAACAATGTCTTGCTAAAAAAAAAATAAATAAATACAAAATACAAATCTTTACAATCTTAAATCCCGTGATTCACCTTGGAAGATTATCTCTGATTACCTGCACTATTCAAACGCTGCAGAATTCAGTGGGGACTGAAGACCTAGTCAAGGCTATGGTTTTTCCTGTGGTCATGTATGGATGTGAGAGTTGGACTGTGAAGAAGGCTGAGTGCCGAAGAATTGATGCTTTTGAACTGTGGTGTTGGAGAAGACTCTTGAGACTCCCTTGGACTGCAAGGAGATCTAGCCAGTCCATTCTGAAGGAGATCAGCCCTGGGATTTCTTTGGAGGGAATGATGCTAAAGCTGAAACTCCAGTACTTTGGCCACCTCATGCGAAGAGCTGACTCATTGGAAAAGACTCTGATGCTGGGAGGGATTGGGGGCAGGAGGAGAAGGGGACGACAGAGGATGAGATGGCTGGATGGCATCACGGACTCGATGGATGTGAGTCTGAGTGAACTCTGGGAGTTGGGGATGGACAGGGAGGCCTGGCGTGCTGCGATTCATGGGGTCGCAAAGAGTTGGACACGACTGAACTGAACTGAACTGAGGGAGGCCTGGCATGCTTGGAGCCTTATTCCTGTCCTTCAGCCTTGGCCCCAGCTGGGTTTATCATCCCCCCATCAGACACCAGGCGGGGACTGAACTGGCTCCACACATCACACGTACACTCGTCGGAGCCGCCTAGATGCCAGTCTGGGCAGAGGTGGACCAGGTAAGGCGCACGTTTCTTTAAGCGGCCTGAGCAGGTGCCGTGCATTTCTAAGCATGGCCGCCTTCTCTCGCTCACTCATCCCCCATCAGCAGCAGGACGGGGGCAGCTGCTATTATGGCTCCCTTGGTTTGGACATGAACTCTGACCACAGAGGTGAGGGCACTCGTTACCTGATGGAAAGTGACGGGACCAGCCACCCGGCCCTCTCCACTCCTGCCGTTAGCACTGTGGGCTGCTAAGTTCAGAGCTGGAAATGACCACCATGGTCAAGCCTACAAGTGTCCCTGCCATGGCTCAGCCCAAAGCCTTCAGTCCCAAAGCACCAGCTCCTTCTCTCCTGGCACAAATCCCCAGCCCGAGAGAGGTTGGTCATCCAGGATCCTGGCAGCCATTCAGGTCTGATTCCTCTCCTGAGGGGTGGTGGCCAATCGGTACTGGTATTTCATATTCACACAGTGAAAGACATGACAAGCACCCTTCTAACAGGAACAGATTCGAATGTGCCCCCTAAAATCTACTGCACGTGGACCCAGAGGAAGGGGTTTCTGTTTGCTCAATCTTGAGTACCCTGAGAATGTCTTAAACGCTGAGTGTCCTTGAGAGAGGGGAGACCGTGATGAAGAATTTATGGAAGCACGTATCAAGGCTACTAAAAAATTCCAGGAAGGGGTGGTCAGGGCGGTTGCGAGTGGAGAAGGTCACATCTCCTGATGGAGGTTCAGCGAGGCCCAGTGAGGCCACCCTTCCAGGAACGGCCTCCCTGAACTGTGCAGGGAAACCAAAGTATGTGTCTACGTTTCCAGATCTCCTGATGAGTCAAGAGAAAAAGAAAAACTGGAGTTTTAGGGACAGCTCCTTATTTTAGAATGTTGGAAATGGATTATACACCATCTGCATATAATTCAGGCCAAACCCAACACATGGGCAGGTCAGAGGCAGGCACCTCTGTGTTTGTGACCTCATTCCAAGAGTCAGTAGGAGGCAGTAGTGGAGTCTGGACTAAGGCACTGGACTCACAGCGGGCCACATGGGACCTCCATCCTATCACCCAGACGACCGCCAACCACGGCCTTTCACTTCCCGGAAGGGGAGTCCTGGATCAATGCCCACAGCTCTAGACGTCAGAGTCCACTTGTGCACATATACATGTGAGCCTTTAGAAAAGGTCGGCCACGACACCAGGAGAAGCCAGCGCGCTCGGTGGTCTCTCCATAAACAATAAAGAGAGCCCCATCCTGAAAAACATGATGGGAGGCAAGCTCTTTGATGAATTACGGTAGGAAGCTAGGGCTCTGGCGGCAGCAAGCAGGACGAACTTGTGTAATCAGAGGTTCAATTGGACTTCAAATGAGGGGACTCAGGCAACAGCTTCAGTGGATTCAAGACGTGTTTCCTGTTGCTTCTTCTTCTTTTTTTTTTCTTAAATTAATTCTGAACACTGATTTTTTAAAGAGTAATTTGTATCAAGTGGGAATCACAGAATAGCAGAATCTCAAGAGGCTCTGAAAGTTGAACCATTCAGTCCCAAATCTGCTAGATGAGCTTTTGTGCAGGATCCCTGCCTGAGCACCCCCTGCTTGAGCATCCATGGGGACAGCGAGTGTCTAGATCCCCAGAGCTGCCCGAGCAGGAGTCCACGGCTGAGCAGAGATGGCGCAGAGGGGCGGGGGTTGGAGGGGTTGGTCTGTAAGTCTGGAGCAGAGGCTGTCCCAGCATGCCCTGACTTCCAGGGGCCAAGGCTAGTTGCTACCAAGGTCCAGTAAGATATCACACAGCTACATAGCCAAGCCTGGTCTTAGCCCCCAGCTCCTCTGGAAGCAAAAGGTTCCAGTGCTCTGACGTGCTGCATCTCTCCTCTGAACACAGTAGGATCCCCCCAAAGTGCCAAAGGGGGAGAACCAGCTTCCTTTTAGGACAAACTTCTACCAGTGAACCACGATGCTCAAACATGCCAGGAGGCCCTTCACTGCATCTGGCTGAGCCCCTAGATTGGATCCCCCTGTGCTTCTGCCTTCCCGAACTCACACACTTTCTACTCTCTAAGTGCCAAGGAAACGGAAAACCCTATAAATAGTTCATTTTAAACTTTTGAAGGACGTGAAGCTGTGATCCCACCAACTAGAAGATGACAGAGGCCGGAAGGCGTTCTGCTGGAGACACGCGGGCGGGCAGCCCCCCTTGGCGAGGTAGACGGTCCTGCTGATCCTAAGTCCCTTTGATCCTGTGTGACCCAGGGCAAAACCGCATGGAGGAATGTCAAAATGTATCCCCGGTCTATCTTTCAGATGCCACTTTTGTACATGTAAAGACAATTTCCTGCTTCAGACTGTTTCTCACTGACCATCTACCCCAGTGTGGACGTCAATTACAGTTAATGTTTTATTTGACTCCTGTATGGCTTATGCATCTGTTTTAAAAAAAAATTTTACTTTGAAACAATATTGGGTTCATTGTGACCCAGATGCTGCTTTAAGAGCCTCACAAGTTAAGAATTACCTCCCCCCATCCCCGAAAGCTTATTACCACCTGCTGGTAGTTACACTGATTATCCCCATTTTACAGACAAGGCCACTGAGGCACACAGAGGGTATGTAGCTTACCCAAGGCACACAGCCAGCTTGGTAGCTGATCTCCAGATAACTCCAATAGGCCCCAGGCTTCGTGTTATTCCTGCCCCTGTGTACATTATCCCACACTGACTGGGAGATGTCTGAGATTCAATTTACCCAGAAGCAGCTGAAGTGATGCCCCCTACATTGGGTTTAAATCGAAAGAAATTCTGACAGCGTCTGCTTTGGGGAGCTCTGACCAAGAAGCCACGCTGTGCTGTCCAGAGTCCTGAGCCACAGAATTACGAGAAATAATAACAGGTTGATTTTTTTGTTTCAAATCATTATGTTTTGGGCTTCCCTGGTGGCTCAGATGGTAAAGAATCTGCCTGCAATGTAGGAGACCTGGGTTTGGTCCCTGGGTTGGAGAAGATCCCCTGGGGGAGGAAATGGCTACCCACTCCAGTATCCTTGCCTGGAGAATTCCATGGATAGAAGAGCCTGGTGGGCTACATGGGGTCCCAAAGAGTCGGACACGACTGAGCGACTAACAGACACAAGTTTTGGAGGAGAGTACTATGCACATGAGGAAGTGGAGTTGCTCAGTCGTCTCCGACTCTTTGGACCCCATGGACTGTAGCCCCCCAGGCTCCTCCGTCCACGGAATTTTCCAGGCAAGAGTACTGGAGTGGGTAGCCATTTCCTCCTCCAGGAGATCTTTCCAACCCAGGGATGGAGCCCACGTCTCCCACGTTGCAGGCAGGTGCTTTACTGTTTGAGCCACCGGGAAGCCCTGTGCACAAACAGATTAGAAAAACAGAAGTAGCATCTGGCACTTCAGTAACAGAAGTCAAAAACACGTAGCACTGGCTTGGCATCAGGCAGCAGATGGAGGCTGGTGGGATGACGCAGCTGGAAGGACCATGAGGAAGATGCTCCCTGAGGCTGGAGAAAGGGGCTGACTTGTGCACTGGCCGGATGGACAGTTAGCAGACCTGCTCCGTGCGGGAAGGTGCAGCGTAGCCAGGGCGCCCAGTGAACCCCTGGACGGACCTGGCTGAGAGCAGAGTGCCAGGCACACTGCCTGCTCAGCTGAGTCTGAAAGGAGGGAGAGGGACTCAAGGTAGTTTTCAAGCAGACTTAGAAAAAATATTTCAAAACCTTGCTGGACCAGACCATGAGAAAAACAGTTTCTCAGTCCCAACTTCTTTTCCAGCAGAAACCTGAGAATCAGAACTGGCCTCAGATCAAAGACCGAATCCAGAGAATGCTAGGAGTGAAAAGTGAAACTGTTAATTGCTAATTCGTGTCCTACTATTTGTGACACCATGGACTGTAGCCCACCAGGTTCCTCTGTCCATGGAATTCTCCAGGCGAGAATACTGGAGTGGGTTGCCATTCCCTTCTCCAGCGGATCTTCTAACCCAGGGATTGAACTGGGATCTCCTGCATTGCAGGCAGATTGTTTACTATCTGAGCCACCAGGGAAGCCCTGAATGCCAGGAGATGTGATTTCAAAATACAGATACCACCAGGGTGTGCCATTCAGATCCCCTTCTTGAGAACTCAGAAAGATTTAAGGTAGGCCCTTCATGTTAGAGAAGATCTGTGGATTAGAGACAGGGCTGTGTAGATTGGCCTTTGTCTAATGGATGGAATTTGTAATTTGATACAAAAGACACCCATGAGGCTATAAAAAAAAAAAAAAAAAGAATTACACCACTTTGGACTAAAAAGCAGAGAAGGTTCAAAATGAAAAGAGTTTCTGGGCTTTCAACCCAAGTATGGCAGTAAGCAGGCTGAGGAAGCTACGTAGCTATGAACACAGGCTACTTGTTATGGAGGAGGAAGGTCGACTCAGACAGAGAGACCAGGACCAAGGAGGATGCCCCTGGGAGCATAACATCCCCTTGCCCAGAGCAGGGCAGACTGGGTGCCCGGCTGGGCTCAGAACTGCTGGGGACCAGAAACAGCTTCAGGAGTCCCGTCCCTCTCCTACTTCTGTGAATAAGGGATCAGTTGTGGTTCTCCCGTCCCTGCGTCAGCGCTGTGTGAGTGTGCACGTGTGTAACATAACTTATCTCTCGAGTGCCTGGTCTTCAGAGGGAAAGGATTCTATCCAGGAGCCTACATGCACACCTGACCTGGACGACAGTCTTGGATGGAAGCCTGATGCCATATGGAATGAGACTCTGTGGATCAGGGTGAGGGTATTTTGCAGGTGCAAGGGAAGATTGAAGTAGTCAGTCTCCAAAGATGACCCTCAAAAATCCAGCTCATTGTGTCGTCCCAGGACCCCAGACTCAATTTAACCAATAGAATGTGCCAGGAGCGATGCTATTATTCTAGCCAAAGCCGAAGGAGGCCTAGCAAGCTCCTGTTTTTATGCCCTTAGGAGCCCTAGCATCCTTAAAAGAAATTGGACCATATTGCTAGGGAGACAGAGAGGAGGCAGAGACTGCAAAACCACACAGGGGAGAATGTGGGTCTCATCTGTGGGGCAATCGCCACTGACCAGTGGGCATCAACCCCCTGCTATAGGAGCCACGTCTGCTGGGACACCAGGTTCGAGTAAGGGAATCAGCATGGACACCCCAGCCCTAGAAGGCATTTTGTGGGCAGAGATGAGCTGTCTCCAACATCCCTGCTCCAGATTCCTGACCCACAGAGTCATGAGCAATAGAAAGTGGCTACTGCTTTAAATCGCTCCAATGTGAGTTAATCCCTGGCATAGATAACCGTTGCAGCACAAGAGCCAGAAGCAGTAGTCTGTACTCAAAACCGGATGCAAGTCCACCTCCCTGTCAATCATTTCACCCTCCAGACCAACTGCAAAGCTTTAACATCTTTGGCCTGTTTGCACAGCAAGAAATGTACGGGCTTTGTCCCATTTCAAATATTCCTCTTCTCTTACTTGGAAATGGCAAATGCTGATCTAATTGTTACCATTTTGTTCTTTGATGCCCCAGAAAGGCTGAATTTTTTTTTAAATAATCTACAACCAAAATCTCAGACTCCAGGCAGGCATTACTTGCTTTCTTGGCTCAAGGACCGTTTTCTACTGTGGAGCAAAGAGTAAAATTATCTTTTCGGCTGCAATCTCTTTATTAGCCGAGTGTAGTCTCTGCCTGGTCCCAAGAGGTCATTGAAAGCCAAAAGCAATGTTAAGTGTACAAGCTTTAAATAACTTACAGAGTTAATGTAATGAATGTAAGTGGCGTCTGAAATCCATCACTCAGTGCCCACTGCAGCCCCAAGCTGTGATAAAACACCACTCATAAATTTATATTAAAACTCTGCTCGATAGCAATTATTTACCAACAAAGATTTACTGACTGCGTTTGAGGCTGGGGGTCTTAAGCAGGCAAATCAGTCTTTGTTTTGAGTCGCAGGGACCGGTGGCCTTGGCGCCCGCCAGCCCAGAGAGCATCACGACACCAGGAGAACATTTAACGGCCAGAGTCCTACGAGGCAAGGGAGGACCAGCCCGCCGCAGGCTGAGCCACGGAAAGATCAGACCATCAACAGACGCATCCACGAAGCGCTGATCTTCGCTCAGAGGCAGCATTTCTCATCTGCTTTAACAGCCGCTGGAGGCCACACACGCATTTGACTGAAAGCAAAGGAGAGTCCGCGTGTGATTCAGCAGTCATATAAATTGAATTATCCTGCTGCACTGGAGGGGGTGTGACAGCTCCCTAATTATCAAGTTTAAAAAGGTGGTAGTTTTTCCAGGGTTTGAATCCAACCATACAAGTTCAAAAATGTTTCATATTGCTGCTTCTAAAAAAAGAAGTGCCGTTTGCATCCTTGTTCGGTTCTGTAAGGGACACCTGTAAAGGGTGCCTCAGTGTCATGACAATTCCTGTTCTTAGTACTTTTGAGTAGCTTCTCCTGATAGCAGTTCAGGGTTTCTATGAATTTCTAAAACATCACAGAGGAAAGCTGGCATCTTTACAAGAGTCAAAGAGTATGATCGCCGATCGCTTAAGTCTCACATTTTCACTCAGTACTTTTACTCTCACCAAGATCCTCCCATAAAATGTATTAACCTTACCTATTTGTGCCTTAGACAGCAGGGGATCAAACCAATCAATCCTGAAGGAAACCACTGGAAGAACTGACGCTGAAGCTGAAGCTCCAGTACTTTGGCCACCTGATGTGCAGAGCTGACTCACTGGAAAAGACCCTGATGCTGGGGAAGACTGAAGGCAGGAGGCGAAGGGGACGACAGAGGATGAGACAGTTGGATGGCATCAGCAACTCAATGGACATGGGTTTGAGCAAGCTCCGGGAGATGGTGAAGGACAGGGAAGTCTGGCGCGCTGCAGTCCACGGGGCTGCAAACAGTTGGACACGACTGAGCGACTCAACAACAACTACTACTTGTGCTTGGCTGACTTAAAAATAAACTAGAAAAACGCATTTGGTTGAGTGATACATTTCATTATTAGAAACTGGGGAAGCAGAGGGATCAGATGATCACATGAGGGATGGGACATTCTTCTGCCTGGTCAGGGGCTCCTGCAGAAGCGCCCCCCCCCCGAATCTGGTGTCACTCTCTGCTTGTCTCCCCAATAGCCTGCTTTTCCAGAACAGAACTTCACTCTCCATCCATCCTGCTCCTGCTCTCTTATTATGCCAAGCTGTCCCTGGCAGGTAACACACACTTTAGAGGAACATGCCTGGACCCAAAGGAGTGGAAGTTCACGCACCGAAGTGTCTGTTGCAGGGGTGGCGTCTGCACCCTCCTCTGTTCGCATCCCCGCATCACTTACACACTGGACCGAGCTGACGCTGCGAACTCCCCGTCAGGAGAGTTGGATGTAAAAACCTGAGCCTCGGGCTCATTCCTGTTTCAACAGGAATCTCAAGGCCAGTAGACCCCACAGAGACTGTTCACGCTGGGATTCCCACAGGACTGGGGCTGGCAAAATCTGTCCTGTGAGCCAAATCTACCTTCTGCCTCTCTTCTGTAAATCAAGTTTCATCAGGACGTGGTCATGTCCGTCCTTACATACGGCTGCTTTACACGGCACGGTACGGCTCAGGAGTCGCAGGAAAGATGGTGTGACTTGCAAAGCCTGAAACACGCACTCTCTGGCTCTGGAACCACACAGAAGCCATCAGCAGCCACTCACTTAGTTTAAAACTGGCACAGCCTGCTTTTCCCCCCTTAGTTCCCATTTTGCATCCTCCCCTCACTCTTTGCCCTTCCTGGGGAAGACCCCGTTACACTTACGGAAACTGGACTTTGGGCTTCCATAACCTCTACTGAAACGAGCATCACCTGGTCCCTTAGACAGTGGTTGCTCTGGGCTGAATTACAGCCTCCCTGATTTTGATGCTGAAGTCCTAAGCCCAGTACCTCAAACGTGACTGCTCTGGGTGACAGGGCCTTTAAGGAGCCTGTGGTTAATGAGGCCTTTAGGATGGGCTCTAACCTCGTGTGACTGGTGCCCTTATGGGAGGAGATTCAGACACAGACACACACACAGTGAAACTGGTGTGAAGACACGGGGAGAAGATGGCCAGCCACAAACCAGGGTGAGAGGCCTCGGAAGGAAGGCATCACCTTGACCTCAGATTTCCAGGCTTTAGGACTGTGAGAAAATGAATGACTCTTTTTAAGCCCCCTAGTCCATGGGACTGGAACCAAGCAGGACCCATCGGGGCCTCCCCGGGACGATGCCCCATGCACTGCCCCCAACCACATGTCCTCTGCCTGCCCACTGTCCGTAGAAAAACCTTAATAAAAGTTTTAAATACACTTAATCAGAGAAGTAAAAACAATGCAGAAAGAAAACAATCAAGCAAGACAAAATAACAAATACTTTGGCCATTAATCGAAGTCAAGAAGCGTCAGCTCCTCCTCAGGGGTCACAGTAACAGCATTCTGCACTGCGTCCTCTCAGCGGTTTGGCGGATACTGAAACCCCCACCAGGTGGGAGAAGTTAACTGGACGCTGCCCACAAGCATGGAGACCACAGGCCGGTTGCAGCCAGAAGGCTAATGATGCTGAATCCCGATTACCTCATTACCAACCAATCAGAAGACTGTTCATGGGCTGATCACACACCCGACAACCCTCCGCCTAGACCCTGACTTTAAAAGCCTGTCCCTGAAGGCCATCAGTGAATTTGGGTCTGCTGTGCACTAGCTACCTGGACTCCTTGCTTGGCACCTGCAGAAAACCCCACTTTCCTTCACCACAACCCTGCGTCCACAGAGTAGCTTTCCTGTGAGCAAGCGAACCCAAGTTTGGTTCTGTAGCAGCACTTTGGTACGGCAGCCTTGAGAGAACGGTGCAGCGGTGGGCAGATGACAGGTGGGCAGACAGGTGGGCAGACAGGTGAGCTGCTGTAGCGAAGAGAAATGGTCCAGTCCTCCAGCACCCAGCGCAGCAGGCGCACAGCCCGGATTCACCATGCACGCCCTGCAGGTCTCCACGACAGACGGCATCTTCAGCTCTCAAATCCCAGCTCACTGGAGGCTCACTTTTTACTCCCAACAGGCTGTGTTCCCTGGGTGTCTATGAGGCACCTCAGATCCGGCATATCCCAATAGACTGGGAATGCTGGGGACCCAGGTCTCTCTGAGTTTGCACAGGCTAGCCCTACATAATCACCCCAATTTACGGATGTTCCTACTTATAAAACAGCTCCAAAAACCCAGAATGTCTCCATATATCCAAGTAATCCATCAAAAAACCCAAAACCAAAAATAAAAAGGCAGGGAGGGTGTAAAACCCCACCACTCAATTAAAACGCCATCCAATCCAATCAGGATGAGTGACCCACACATGAGAGGTTTAACGAGGAAAAAGCAAGTGTGACAAAAATGATAAGACTACATACACTGTGGATCAAAACGCCTACGGCTCTAGGTGTAGAAAATACTCTTAAGTAAAAGAAGAAAGTAACAACCATTCATTGTATGCAAGAAAATAACTTCAATTAACTGGCTTCCCCAGATCCACCTCAAATGCAAAAAGATTCTAGCAAACTCATACACGTGAGGCTTGGATGTCAGTGTTGGTAAAACGAGATGGACTGACTTGACCAGAAGCTGCGAGCTTTGCCCTGACTCCTCCATTTTAACTTTACACCCAGTTTAGAGTGTTTCCATAGAAACAGCAGGAAGCCCATCTTAACTGAGCTCATTTTTTGGAATAGTGATATCTGCCTCCAAGACCCCATCCAGAGGCTCTATTAGACCACAAACAGGGGAGGCTCCGCTCCAGCTTGTGGAGGGAGGTGGGGGAGGGGGCCGAGGGACCAGGCGAGGATTGGGGATCTCTAACCAGCTTCCCCCCCGCCCCTGTGATGCCCTCCCCTTTCTGGTTAGTAATATTTCTGTCATTCTGCCAGGTTGTAGGGTACAAAGGGTTCCACTTTAATTGAGCTGTCAGCATCTCCGGCAATCCTATAAAGCCCCGATTATGCACGGCAGGGTTAGTGACACACTTGTTATTGTGGATGCCCTATTTGCGAAACCCAAGCCTGCACCACGCGCGGGTCAGCTCACCCGCACGACCTTCCTGTCATTAGCTGCGCCGATTCCTACCTCACCGCTGAGAAAATCACACGGCGCGGCTTCAAAGCGCCGGCCGGGACTGGATTCGACCAGGAGCTAATCACCCACAAATCCAGCTCAAATGGCAATAATTGGCTAAACTGCTCCCCTCTCCAGAGCTCAGCAGTAATTTGGGATAATAAAGAAAAGAATTATTCAGCCAACTGCCCCGGAATGGATGCCTTGTGACCGACACACTTCACATTTTAATAATGATGGACACAGAATCCAATTTAATTCCATGTTAACTGAATAACAAGATGGAGAACAATGATAGAGAAGGGAAAAAAGTTTGTTGGGTTTTTTCCAACCCCCTTTTTTAAAAACCACGTTGACCTGAGGAATGCTGAAGAGATGTGTACTTCAGGTGAATTAAGGCTGAATTATGACTGAATATGAAGTCCCAGCAAGAACCAAATGAATTCTTTTAACAGGGCAGGAAAAAAATAACAACAATGAGCCTATTATATATTGGAATAATTTAAAACAAGAACCAAAAACAACTCTCACATCGAAATAAAAGAAAGGAAGAAAAAACCTATTCCCGCCAGGATGCACAGACCCTTCTTGATTTTTCCAGTTAATGTTCTCTCTTGATCAGCTTGTTTTCCTTCCCTCTCACTCTGCCTCCATCTGGCACCAGGGTTTCGGCAGCTGTGATGAGAACTTCAGCCAGGGGACGCCTCTGCGGCCGCCCCTCTTGACACTGACCACTGTCCGGGGCCCCGAGGGTGCGTAACCGAGCAGGACCGCTCCATCCTGGGCTGGTCCCATCCTCCATCCTGGGCTGGTCCCATCCTCCATCCTGGACTGGTCCCACCCAGATCACCCCTGGAGGCGAGAACCACAAACAAAACTACAGGCTGGAGACGGACTCCGCTAGCTCTGAGTAGGTGAAGTTTTTTTTTTTTTTTCTTTTCACTAAAGAAAATCACTGAATTCAGTCTCCCGACTTGGAAGCCAGGACACCTCAGTGTCCAGACCGGTGACACGAGGCCAGGGGTGGAGGAACCCCTCCTTGCGACAGACGGTGGGCACTGCCAAAAATACTACAGTGACAGACATGGCAAGGGGAATTCTGTACAAGAAATAAAAGAAACCTGCGGCTGCCTCTTTATTCAAGCAAGTGATCCCTAAACCCAGTCACCAGCACTGATACTATACCCCCCAGGGCAACTGTTTGTTGGTGTGTATGGGATTGGGGTGTGTGTGTGGGGGGGTGTGGAAATCGAGTGTGAGACATCAGGTGAGCTATGAGTAGATTTCATATTTACATTAACTATGTATAGCCAAAGCTATGGTTTTTCCAGTAGTCATGTACGGATGTGAGAGTTGGACGAGAAAGAAGGAAAAGTGCTGAAGAATTGATGCTTTTCAATTGGGTGCTGGAGAAGACTCTTGAGAGCGCCTTGGACTGCAAGGAGACTGAACCAGTCCACCCTAAAGGAAATCAACCCTGAATATTCACTGGAAGGACTGATATTGAAGCTGAAGCTCCAGTACTTCGGCCACCTGAGGTGAAGAGCCGAATCACTGGACAAGACCTTCATGCTGGGAAAGATGAAGGCAAGAAGAGAAGGGGGTGAAAGAGGATGCGATGGTTGGATGACATCACCGACTCAATGCACATGAATCTGAGTAAACTCCAGGAGACAGTGAAGGACAGAGGGACCTGGCATGCTGCAGCCCGTGGGGCTCAGAGAGTCGGACACAACTTAGTGGCTGAACAAGCATGTATTCGTCTTCTGCAGGGAGATGTGTCTTTTCTCTCCAGACGAACACTTCTCAATGTCTTTTCCCTGGGACACACTCTGTTCTTGCTTCTGTCCTGTCTACCAACTGCTTGCCCACCTGACTCGGACGCTGCCCCTGCCCAGAGCTGGTTTCTCTCCAAGCCTTGCCCTAGAAGACCTCACCCACAGCTGTGGACAGCTCTCTCCAGGGTCCCTGGGAGACCCTATTCAGGCCAGAGCTCCTCATCACACCTACACCAGGCTTCCTCCAGCAGCGCTGCCAAACTGGTGAGGGCTGTCGCCAAGCAAGGCAACTCCCCCTCTGCAGAGCCGCAGCGCCTCCCGGGCCCAGAAGACACCCCTCCTCACGCTGCCTCCTCCTCCTCCTCAGCTTAAGTACCCTCAGCTCTGGACCTGCTTTGCCCAGTAGGGCCACCATGAGCCCCGAGTGACAAGCAAGGACCCCGCCTGTGGTCAGTTCTGAGATGGGCTGTAGGTGTGAACCACATGCCAGGTTCAGAGAGCTCAGCAGTAAAAGAGGATGACTCTATATAGGTTATCTGGGACAGGCTCAGTCAAACAAAACGTATTCTTACGTTTAACTTCACTTTTTTTAAAACTCTTCCTAATGTGAATACCAAAAGCAGGGTGTGATTACATAGCTCATATTCTGTCTGATGGTGCTGCTGGCCCAGACCACATCTGATCCTCCCTGACAGGCTCCAGCTTCACCAGGGGAGGGACCATTTTTCTCTGCTCATTGCTGTTTCCCATAACCTGGAACCACAACAAATGTTCAAGAAATGCTTGTTGAACAAGTGAACACATAACTGTACGATATCACCATCACCATGGACGGTAAAACGTTTCATGGAGATTAAATAATTGAATAAGGTCAATAATTGAATATGACCAGTGAGGAGTGACCCCAGACCTGCATTCACTTGTTTGTAGGGCTCCAGTCCCATCATGGTAACCGTGTGCCTGCTGTGCACTGTGAACTTGATTAGAAATGTTGTTGCTGTTCAGCCGCTCAGTCGTGTCCAACTCTTTGCGACCCCATGGACTGCAGCACACAGGCCTCCCTGTCCATCACCAACTCCCGGAGCTTGCTCAACCTCATGTCCATGGAGTCGGTGATGCCATCCAACCATCTCATCCTCTGTCGTCCCCTTCTCCCCCTGTCCTCAATCTTTCCCAGCATCAGGGTCTTTTCCAATGAGTCAGCTCTTCACATCAGGTGGCCAAAGTATTGGAGCTTCAGCTTCAGCTCTTCCTACAAATATTCAGGTTGATTTCCTTTAGGATTGACTAGTTGATCTCTGTGTTGTCCAAACCACAGCTAGAAAGCATCAATTCTTCAGCGCTCAGCCTTCATTATGGTCCAACTCTCACATCTGTACGTGAACACTGGAAAAACCATAGCTTTGACTATACGGACTGACTAGAAATGGCAGGATAAAGGATCCCGTCAGACAGCAACCCAGTACACACAACCTTACTGTACAGACCGTAAGTGTAAACTGCTACTCTGGATACAGGGAGGTATAGAGAAACAGCGCTCAGGGCCTGCCCCTCTGCATTCTTCTCACGCAGTAATTAAGATGCGGGCACAGGCAGAGGAAAGCAGTTCGAACATGGACACGAGTTTCTATCGGAGAAATCAAAGGAGGGAGGGATTACTCACTTGGTTCTTAGTTAAGAAAAGAAGAAAGCGTGTGCAAATAGCCAAGCTTCAATTTTAAGCGAAGACCTGAACCAGGGGCAGCACCCATGTGGTGGGCAGGCTCCCACTGTGCCGCCCTCTACAGCAGCTGTAGAGGGCGAGCCTCCAGCTCTGTACGTGGTGCTCCAGGCAGCCTCCACTGTGGGTGAGAACCAGCACAGAATGGGAATCCATGGCCAGCCAGTCCCTGGTACTGCTGAGTCCCGGTCTCCAGAAACATTCCACGGGCAATCTTTTTACGAGCAGCACAAATATTTCCTTCCACGACTATCTACAGCCCCAACGATGACGGTGATGATTAGAAACCGTCCAGTTCAGTTCCGTCGCTCAGCCGTGTCCGACTCTTTGCGACTCTTTGCGACCCCATGAACTGCAGCACGCCAGGCCTCCCTGTCCAACACCAACTCCCTGAGTTCACTCAAACTCACGTCCATCGAGTCGGTGAGATGCCATTCAGCCATCTCATCCTCTGTCGTCCCCTTCTCCTCCTGCCCCCAATCCCTCCCAGCATCAGAGTGTTTTCCAATAAGTCAACTCTTCGCATGAGGTGGCCCAAGTACTGGAGTTTCAGTTTTAGCATCATTCCTTCCAAAGAAATCCCAGGGAACCACAGCTAGAAAGCATCAATTCTTCAGCGCTCAGCCTTCATTATGGTCCAACTCTCACATCTGTACGTGAACACTGGAAAAACCATAGCTTTGACTATACGGACTGACTAGAAATGGCAGGATAAAGGATCCCGTCAGACAGCAACCCAGTACACACAACCTTACTGTACAGACCGTAAGTGTAAACTGCTACTCTGGATACAGGGAGGTATAGAGAAACAGCGCTCAGGGCCTGCCCCTCTGCATTCTTCTCACGCAGTAATTAAGATGCGGGCACAGGCAGAGGAAAGCAGTTCGAACATGGACACGAGTTTCTATCGGAGAAATCAAAGGAGGGAGGGATTACTCACTTGGTTCTTAGTTAAGAAAAGAAGAAAGCGTGTGCAAATAGCCAAGCTTCAATTTTAAGCGAAGACCTGAACCAGGGGCAGCACCCATGTGGTGGGCAGGCTCCCACTGTGCCGCCCTCTACAGCAGCTGTAGAGGGCGAGCCTCCAGCTCTGTACGTGGTGCTCCAGGCAGCCTCCACTGTGGGTGAGAACCAGCACAGAATGGGAATCCATGGCCAGCCAGTCCCTGGTACTGCTGAGTCCCGGTCTCCAGAAACATTCCACGGGCAATCTTTTTACGAGCAGCACAAATATTTCCTTCCACGACTATCTACAGCCCCAACGATGACGGTGATGATTAGAAACCGTCCAGTTCAGTTCCGTCGCTCAGCCGTGTCCGACTCTTTGCGACATTAAATAAGCAGGGTGACAATATACAGCCTTGACGTACTCCTTTTCCTATTTGGAACCAGCCTGTTGTTCCATGTCTAGTTCTAACTGTTGCTTCCTGACCTGCATATAGGTTTCTCAAGAGGCAGGTGAGGTGCTCTGGTATTCCCATCTCTTGAAGAATTTTCCACAGTTTATTGTGATCCACACAGTCAAAGGCTTTGGCGTAGTCAATAAAGCAGAAATAGATGTTTTTCTGGAACTCTCTTGCTTTTTTTGATGATTCAGCGGATGTTGGCAATTTGATCTCTGGTTCCTCTGCCTTTTCTAAAACCAGCTTGAACATCTGGAAGTTCACGGTTCACGTATTGCTGAAGCCTGGCTTAGAGAATTTTGAGCATCACTTTACTAGCGTGTGAGATGAGTAGAAACTGTAACTATTATTAATTTCTTGGAAGGGCTTCCATTTTGGCTCAATTGGTATAGAATCCGCCTGCAAGGCAGGACACCTGGGTTCTATTCCTGGGTCAGGAAGATCCTCTGGAGAAGGGCTAGGCTACCCACTCTAGTATTCTTGGGCTTCCCTGGTGGCTGAGGTGGCAAAGAATCGACCTGCAATGCGGGAGACCTGGGTTTGATCCCTGGGTTGGGAAGATCCCCTGGAGAAGGGAAAGGCTACCAACTCCAGTATTCTGGACTAGAGAATTTCATGGACTGTATAGTCCATGGGGTCGCAAAGAGTTGGACACGACAGAGTGCCTTTCACTTTCACTGTTCTTGCCTGGAGAGTCCCATGGACAGAGGAACCTGGTGGGTTACAGACCATAGGGTCACAAGAGTTGGACATGACTGAGCAACTTTCACTTTTCACTTTTACTTAGTGACTAAACAGCAATTTCTTGGACACTGAACAATATTGTGAACTGAATAGACAGTAAAAGAGAGAGACAGACCATGTCTCTGGAAAAACAAAACAAATCTAGTCATCGCCATGTCCTGGGGCTGGGTGTGCGCTCAACGTGATCACTAAACGCCCACGACAACAGGGTCCCTCATGGCCTAAATAAGCTTGTGCTGAGGTTTCATTTCAGATGGTCAACTGCCCCGGTGCTCCTTACAAGGTGCCTGGTTGAAGGGGGCACCCCTGCTCTCAGTCTTTGCTTAAACGAGTGAGTTCAAGAAAAGATACCCAGGACCCGCCAGACCCCCTGGGGACAAGGTGCAAAATGGTTCTCCTCCTCCCAGATGGTCCTGTGGTCTCACATCTAATATGTCAGGTGTGACTTTTCTACAGATTCCAGTGTCTTCCCATCAGTTCAGCTGAGGAAAGGTCAAATTGCTGAAAACTGTGATCAAATGGATACATGTGCTCAAATGTGAATCCGTATACAGAAGGTCAAGGGTCATCCCTAGGATCACTCCCTTGGTGAGCAGGAACCGGCGTGCCCACCAGGGTCACCAGTGGGTCTTTTCACAGACAGCAGTCAGTTCATCTGTCTGAACGTACCCAGAACCAAGGAGAGGGCAGAGAGTGGCCAGCTTGTGCACCCCCAAATGGCAAGCAGGGGCTACTCTGCTGAGTACACGCAGTGCGTGGGGGTGCCAGAGGTGATGGCGGGGTGGCTTGCATGTGCTTCTTTTTCACCAAGCATCCTCTCCCGACGTCTCCTCTGCCCCAACTTAGTGGGTATAACAGAGACGGAGAGATGTGCGCTCTAAATATGGAGCAAAATCAGTGACGACCACCACACCTTACTAATACAGAAATTCTGGATAATATTCTCAGCAGCTGTCAAAAACGTGCTTCAGGAAACATCCACATAAAAAATAAGACTGTACCTGGGACTTTCCTGGGAGTCCAGCCATTAAGAATTCCCTTGCAATGCAGGGGATTTGGGTTCAATCCCTGGTCAGGGAACTAAGATCCCACAGGCTGCAGAGCAACTAAGCCCGAGCACCACAACCACAGAGTCATGAGCCGCAAAGATCCCGCACGACACAACTAAGATCCAACCAGTCAACAAACAGACAAATTAAAAAAAAAAAAAAATGCTTGTTGAACTAATGACAAGAACATTGAGACCAAGTGCTTGAATAATGTATCCTATCAAAAAAGACTATACCTTGTTTCACTCCATAGGCCTCAAATATCAAAATTTAAGGTACAAAGGAGGACGAAGTGATGTTCAACCAATCCTCTGAGGCATCACATTAGGAAAAAATGACTCCAAGGGTTTCACTCTAGCAGTTGATTGTTAATCAGGACAATTTAATGATGAAACACTGCAAATATTGTGTCAGCAAGTTAAAAATGGTCTTGTTGTTTCAATACAAGAATCACTTAGTCTATACTATATACAAAGTATTGTATTTCATGCCCCATTTACTGTAACATATTAGTGGGTTCAATCATCAAGTAACAACTGTTTCTTTGCTGGGCTCAGATATTGGGGAGGGAAAGCCTACAGTGGGAAGAGCCCCCGGGGGCTCAGGGGGCTGTACACACATACAGAGATCCGGTCCTGTTCCTTTATGGGCCCTTCAACAATATTAAATAACTGCACATTTAGATTTTAGCTTATCAATGCTTTTTTTTTAAATGCCAACTAACTGAAACTCTATTTGACATGTTGCTCTTCATTTAATTATTTAAGATTACTCAGAGAGAAGACTGGACAGCAGAGCCTTCTTGCAATGATCTGACTGATTCACTTCACTATTACAATGTCAGAAATATTTATTAGAAAAAAATAGGCTGCAACAATTCTCTGCAAAGCAAAAAGCCATACAACCTTTAATTATAAATTGCTTGCAATCTCTGGTCACTTCTTATGTTAAAAAGAAAAACCCAAAGCTGAGACTAAGACAGGATATTTCCTGTGTTGGCTTCCCTTTGGTTTAATACTATCCTAGATACTCTTCGTACCTATCTATGATGTGAAAGTAGAAGGGAGGGTGAGACAGTGGTGACTGGAAATCTAAGTGGTTAGAAAAGGCTCATCGTATATTGAATCCATAAACTGCCCCTTGAGAAAACAAGAGAACAGTAACTCATGATTTCAGGTTGGTTACGGGGTTTGTAGGAAATGGCAGGCGCTCACGTAGCGACTCCCCACAGAACAGAGTACCGTATTTTCCTTTTTGCCTCGACTGCCAGGATGCTCAGCGATAAATTTTTCCAAGTAGGTTTTCTGATAAATGTCTTTTCCTTTGGTGCCTTTTATTGTTTTCACAAGTGTCTGGGTTTCTTTCCGTGTAAAATTGAGTTGAAAGAAGGAAAAGAAGAAAAACAACAGAGAGGAAGGTTTAGCCCCAAACTAAGGGCATAAGAAAGCAGTTAAGGGATTGTTTTGGGAGGGGCCGGGGCCATGTGGCTGTTGATCTCAGGCTGACTCCCCTTGAGGGGCACTCACGGCGCCCACACAGCCCTTGCTGCAGGGTGGACGCAGAGGTCCCTGGCAGGACCCGAGCTGCCCTGGATCCCGAGCTGTTTGTCACTTCTTGCTGCGGAAAGAGGCTCAGAGCCTGGGCTGAGGCATTTCGGTCTTTGAACCGTGAATGGTGCTGTGAGGGGCACAGAGCTGATCTCCAGACAATAGTTCAGAACTTGCTCAGCAAAGCTTTTTTTTTTTTTCTTCCTTCAAAGGTTGAAATTTGTTGTACAGATAAAAGTAATGCCTTCAGGGAAAATAACTCTAAGGCATTCCTGGCAATTCAAGTCCCTCCGAGCCTCAAGCTACTATTGTTCGAGGTACAGTCAGCTGGGAATGGTAAGTTAGAAAGGGAAAGCCAGAACTTAAAAAACAAAACAAACAAACAAACAAAAACTGCTGGGGGAGGGCGGGGGGATGAGGAAGTTGAAGGCTTGATGCTGCTTGGCCGTTTCTGTCTGAAAGCTGGCAGGCATGAGCACACACACTTACGGAGATAAAACAGGCTCTCGTGCTGCTTAAAGGGAAGGGGCAAAATAAAGAGATGCTTGTAGGTTTTAGGAAGCTGACTCTAGCATGGCAAGTAACAGCCATCTCTCCCTAAGGACACCAGAATGGTTCTCTGGCCTCGGCAAATATTTCCTCCCATCTAAATTCTTTGAAAACTTCTCATGGGTGGAGAGGGAGTTAATAAAAGAAACAATATGTATAAGAAAATGCAAGGTGCCCAGAGTACAGGCTAATGGAATCTGATGCTGGCTTTAATTTTAATGAAGAAAGTTGCCAGTAGCAACAAAACTGTCAGCAGCTGCTGAGGACCATTAATAAAAACGGGGACGACATTAGTGCCGGGCATCAGTACAAAAGGTTCCCCTCGCTTCATGCTGTGCTAAATTGGCTGCCCAATTTTTCTTAAGTGTCCATTCTATTTAGAAGACAATTTATTAATTTTTGCCATTTATTGTCAGTTGACAGGCCATCATTTTGTAGCCCGAATTTTAGATGAAAACTAATTGAAAAGACTGGCAGTATTTATGAGGGGTATTATTTGTCAATTACAGCAGCAAAGATTCCTTGCTACCATCGATGTTGATGCCCCAGCTCTTTGGGGGTGAGGACTGGTATGGCTGGCATTAAAATATGAGGGAGTCTCTCTTAGTTCATCACCTCATCAATTTCACAGGCATGGAGGGAAGCCACCTTCACATTATAGGGACCTTTCATGGTAGACGGATATGTTATAACTTTTGACAAAGGGGACGTACACAGCAAGTAAGGAGCACAGATCAGGGTGCACACAAAATATAATTCACAGCGAAATAATTCATATTCATTACTTTTTATCATCTCTGGATAAGAGTCATCCTAACTACTTAAGCCATCTGCCTTCTTAATTTTATACAGTTTAAAAATAATTCCCTCTAAATTGATACATTTTAAACAAATTCAAGTAGATATATATGTTCTGCCTGTCAGTTTTCCAACTTGAAGGGTCACTGTCTTTAAAAAAAAAAAACAACAAAAAAACACTAAGCCTTATCTTTTAGAAGGAGAAATGATTTTAATCAGTAAAAGGTCCTCCAGAATCTTGCAGCTAATAAGTTTTATAAATGTATCTCCCTAAAGACGTTGTGTTTATATGCTACAGTGTTATTTTTTCATGTTTTAAATAATGCTTCCAAAACACTGGATAAAATGTGATGGAGTCGTGAATATTAATTTATCAACTAAAGAAAAATTAAATGATTTATAATGTTACGTGCCCAGCCTCAGTTTCCTTTCTGTAGTTATGGTAATGGTGGAATTTGAAGACTGTTATAGCGTCAGAATTGTGTTCCATTTGAATTTATACAAAGTTGAAGGTTTTCACAATTAAGATAAGCATTTCCCCCAAATGGCAATACTAAATTAAATGATGTACAATCATGGCGTCTTGTCAATTATCCAGTCCTCTGCCAGAAAAAACAAAAATTCCCTGAGATCACCAACGCAGCCTTGTGGGAAGTAGCCATGCTCACCTAGAACATTCAAACACTTAAAACAAAACACACGGCACAGATCAAAAGGGATATTTCAGGATGAACTTCAGTAGACCTCTGGGTCCTTCAGTGCTTTCTTTGTACCCAGTCAATTCGCAAGAAACTTTTACACTGAATTCTTGGAAATCAGTCACAGGAATACACAGAAGATGCTTCTATTAGTCTTTCCTTGCCAGCAACCGACCGTGCATCTGGTTCACAGCAAACACAAAGCTGGCCTGCTGGCTGAGAGGGGCTGCTCTGCCACACACGCGGGGGACACACGTGAAGAGGGGAGCCACACGGGTGGGACAAGCGAGCCATGCTTTCATGGGCATCCACTTTTGCAGTTTCTATTTTAAAAGTTATGGCCGCAAGCAGGGTGGTGTGCCCCTCAATGGACATGTTTTGAGCAGCCCAGAAGGGTCAGGGACAGGAGAGGGGAGGGATCTCAGGGAAGATGACCACGAGCATCAACCCAGGGACAAGCCGAGCCTCTCCCCCGAGCTACGGACTGCTGGGGCGGAACCCAGGTGGGCTCCAACACGCAAGTCCACATGCAACGCTTGTTCCCACACAAACAACTCTGGGACCAGTAACTAGGGTGGGGTTAGGTTGCACATCTTTACGCTTGTCTACAGCAGTGACCTTGAACACCGGACTACGCCATCCGGACTTCACCACGGGAACCAAGTGGCGCAGACACCACCCGGCGCGAGCTGACCCCTTACTGACCAGAGGTCTTCGGGCTTCAGCCTCAAGCAGCCAGTGCTGTCTGCAGTAGCTTTTCTTCTGGTTTTACTGAGAAATAACTGACACGCATCACTGCATAGGTTTAAGGCATAGAGCACTATGGTTAATTTACAAATGCTGTGAAACGATTCCCACAAAAGGTTCAGCTAACGTTCCTCTTCTCATAAACATACAGGAAAAAGAAAAGGAAGAGGAAAAGAGAGGAAGGGGCAGGGAGCTTTTCTTTGTGATGAGCACTCTCAGGACTCACTCTCTTAACAACTTGCCTACACACCACAGAGCAGCGCTGCCTACAGCCATCACACTGTCCGTCTCATCGCTGGTACTTAGGCGACTGGAGGAACATGGTTGTGCAGTGATGTGTTGGTTCCTGCTGCACGACAACTCAAATCAGTCACATATATGCCCCCTTCCTCTTGAGCCTCCCTGCCCTGCTAAGCCCCGCCCACCCCTCCGGGTCACCACAGAGCACCGGGCGGGTTACCCAGCAGCTTCCCTCTAGCTGACTGTTTCACACTCCATAGTGTCTATATGGCAATGCTACTTTCTCAATCTGTCCCACTCTCTCCTTCCTAGCTCTGCTCACAAGTCCATTCTCCATGTCTGTCTCTGTTCCTTCCTTGCAAATAGGTTCACAAGTATTATTTCTAGAGCTAATCAATGAATTTAGTCAAGTCACTAGATACAAAACTAATACACAGAAATCCTTTGCATTGCTATACACTAACAACGAAAAATCAGAAAGAGAAATTAGGAAGTAATCCCATTCACCACTGCAACAAAAAGAATAAAATACCCAGGCATAAACCTACCTAAAGAGATAAAAGACCTGTATGCAGAAAACTATGAGATACTGATGAAAGAAATCAAAGATGACACAGATGGAGAGATATATCATGTTCTTGGACTGGAAGAAGCAATATTGTGAAAATGACTATACTACCAAATGCAATCTATAGATTCAATGCAATCCCTATCAAGTTACCAGTGGCATTTTTCACAGAACTAGAACAATTTTTTTTTTTTTTAACAATTTGTATGGAAATACAAAAGACTCTGATATAAGGCAATCTTGAGAAAGAAAATTGGAGCTGGAGGAATCAACCTTCCCAATTACAGACTATATCACAAAGTTACAGTCATCAAGACACTATGGTACTGGCACTTACTTATCTTCTTAATGTATTAACTGGAAGTTTGTACCTTTTGACCACCTTCCTCCAACTCCTTGTCCCCCTTTCTCTGGAAACCATAAATCTGATTTCCCTTTGTGGGAGTCTTGTTTTCTGTTTTGTTTCTTTAGACTCCGCATATAAGAGAAGTGCTGAAATATAATGGCAACCCTGCAGGGACATTTGTTGGTGGTTCTCCTGCATGAGTCCCCATTTTCATTTCAGCCTGTGTACACAGGGCCAACACGTGTCCTGGGTCAAGGTCACAGCCCTGTCAGTGCACACCATGTCCCCAAACCACGTGAGCAGGGTCAGAACTGGACAGGAAGGTGACCATGTGAGCACCATCTGGGGGCCTTCCGTCTACGCTACTGCTGGCTTAGACATGGAGATGACAGGAAGTCCCAGGTTTCAGCACACGGAGCAGGAGAACACACAGAGCCTGAACTCACAGAGGCCAGGGCCAGGAGATGCCTCCCAGTGCCACAGTTTGGGGCTGTCCCCATCTCCTTGCTGGCGCCAGGTGAGGCGCACTTTCTCACATGCAGCCCCCAGACCATTCTAGGTGAGCCACCAAGGACAGGGACAAACCTCAGGGAAGGAGTCACAGCCCCAGGGATGCTAGATTAATATGCACATTAGAGATATTGTCAGTACTTCCGAGACAAGACTGGCCTTCTGGGAATGCAGCAGCCTCTGTGCCTCCAGAGATATCCCCTACTCTCCCCACCAAGGGAAAGAAGCCCATGTCTCTGCAGCACGATCAAGGACGCCTCCTCCCTTCCTGGGTGTCTAGTTCTTCAGGTACCAATAGGCCTCCTGGTTTCCCAGCATCATGTAGTCAAAAGAAAGAGGTCTGAGTCAATGTGTATGGACAGCAGCCGGGTGGCTCAGTGGTAAAGAAATCCACCTGCCAACGGCAGGGACTCAGGTTTGATCCCTGGGTCAGGAAGATCCCCCAGAGAAGGAAATGACAACCTACTGGAGAATTCCATGGATAGACAAGCCTGGCAAGCTAGTCCATGGGCTCGCAAAAAGTTGGACACAATTTGGCGACTGAGCACTACAAACACCCGAAGTTTAGGAATGAGTCTAAAGGGAAGGAAGACCCTCTACTTATGTTTAAACCTGGAATCACTTCACTTTTAATTCAGTGTAACTCAGCTTCTAAAACTAAGATAAAATAAGTCTGGAATTAGGTCTGAACTCAATTTGTAACTGACTTAATAACCAAGTCAAGAAAAGATTGATGATGTTTAAATCAGTTCAGTTCAGTCATGTCCGACTCTTTGCAACCCCATGGACTGCACCACGCCAGGTCTCCCTGTCCATCATCAATTCCTGGAGCTTGCTCAAACTCATGTCCATCGAGTCAGTGATGCCATCCAACCATCTCATCCTCTGTCATCCCCTTCTCCTGTCTTCAACCTTTCCCAGCATTAGGATCTCTTCCAAGGAGTCAGTTCTTTGCATCAGGTGGCCAAAGTATTGGCGTTTCAGCTTGAGTATCAGTCCTTCCAATGAATATTCAGGACTAATTTCCTTTAAGATTGACTGGTTGGATCTCCTTGCAGTCCCAGGGACTCTCAAGAGTCTTCTCCAACACCACAGTTCAAAAGCATCAGTTCTTTGGTGCTCAGCTTTCTTTATAGTCCAACTCTCACATCCATACACGGCTACTGGAAAAACCATAGCTTTGACTACATGGACCTTTGTCAGCAAAGTAATGTGTCTACCTTTTAATATGCTATCTAGGTTGGTCATAACTTTTCTTCCAGGAGCATCTTTTAATTTCATGGCTGCAGTCACCATCTGCAGTGATTTTGGAGCCCAGAAAAATAAAGTCTCTGTTTCCATTGTTTCTCCATCTATTGGCCGTGAAGTGATGGGACGGGGATGCCATGATCTTCGTTTTTTGAATGTTGAGTTTTAAAGCCAGCTTTTCACTCTTCTCTTGCATTTTCATCAAGAGGCTCTTTAGTTCTTCACTTTCTACCATAAAGGTGGTGTCATCTGTATATCTGAGGTGAGGTGAAGTCGCGCAGTTGTGTCAGACTCTTTGCGACCCCGTGGACTGTAACCTACTAGGTTTCTCCGTCCATTGGATTCTCCAGGCAAGAATACTGGAGTGGATTGCCATTTCCTTCTCCAGGAGATCTTCCCAACCCAGGGATCGAACCCGGGTCTCCCGCATTGGAGGCAGACGCTTTAACCTCTGAGCCAACAGGGAATATCTGTATATCTGAGATTATTGATATTTCTCCCAGCATTCTTGATTCCAGCTTATGCTTCATCCAGCATGGCATTTTGCACGATGTACTTTGCATGTAAGTTAAATTAGCAGGGTGACAATGGACAGCCTGGACATACTCCTTTCCCAATTTGGCGCCAGTCCATTGTTCCATGTCCAACTCTAACTGTTGATTCTTGACCTGCATACAGATTTCTCAGGAGGCAGGTAAGGTGGTCTGGTATTTCCATCTCTTGAAGAATTTTCCATAGTTCATTGTGATCCACACCATCAAAGGCTTTGATGTAGTCAATAAACCAGAAGTAGATTTTTTTTGGAACTTTCCTACTTGTTCTATGATCCAGCGGATGTTGGCAATTTGATCTTGAGCCTTGAGAACCCCATGAACAGAATGAAAACATGTTTAAATAGATGAGAGCAAAGAGAATTTAGGATTTTAGGTGACATTTTCTTTTGAATAAATATACTAATTAGTCTGAAATGCCTGCCACACTACCACGAATCCCCTGGTCCAGCCACGTCATCATTTCCTGTCGCCTGCTGACCAGACCTGCCCTTCTCTTCCATCCCAAGCCTGACACATGCAACAACAGCCCATGCATCAGCAAGGCCAGGATCTATGTGGGACGCCTGAGAACGGTGGCCAGTTGAACATCACAAAGGAAGGCCTTCATCTGGTCTTCCTTTAAACCTTTTCTGCTTTGCTTTACTTGCACAAAACCAGGCAAGGATCCATTAGTCATCCCAGTTTAAATTAAATGATGTTGAGGTTTCAGAAGTAACAGAGAGAAAAAAACTGAAAGCTCTCCCTCTGAAGCATCCTCTTGGGATGCAGGTCACACCACAAGAGCCAACCCACGTCCTGGGCTCCAGCTGCAGAAGTGAGCTAAACTGTGAGGATCGGAACTCCCCAGGACACGGGCTTCAAAACCAAGGAAGACTAAAGAACTGTCTCTCATAACTTGCTCCAATAACTTCTACATTAAAAAAATAAAAAGTGGGGATGGAGAGTGGTGGTGTGGGGAGAGGGAGATTAACCTTTTTTTAAAATTGTATTTTATCCTATAGACCACAGGAAACGGGCTTTATTTAAATTTTTTATTTTTGGTTGCACTGGGTCTTCATCGCTTTTGCTCGGGCCTTCTCCAGGTGAGGGGAGTCGGGGCTACTCTTCATTGAGCGGAGTGGGCTTCTCACTGCAGCGTCTTCTCTTGTTGCAGAGCACAGGCTCTAGGCGAGCAGGCGTCAGTAGTTGGGGCTCACTCTAGAGCAAGTGCTCGGTCATTGTGGCACACGGGCTTAACTGCTCGGAGGCATGTGGGATCTTTCCCGACTAGGGATTGAACCCGTGTCCTCTGCATTGGCAGGCGGACTTTTACCCACTGCACCAACAGGTAAGTCCTAGCCATTTTTGAAACTTCACTCATGGTGACAGGCCACAGCTCAATAGATGATGCAAGTAAAGCTTAGACAGGCTGAGAAAACTCCCCTGTGTTTTGGCACTGATGGGTGGAAGTAGAGGCACCAGGCACCGGGACGGCCTGGACTCACAGCCTTTTGTTCCCACCACATCTAGGCCGTGAGCTGACTCCCCATCACGGAGTTTGTGTATGGCTATGACCGACCACATCTCAATCAGTGGCTGGAGAGTCAGCTGATACTCTGTAGCTGCAGTGCAGTTCCAGAGGAACCAGTTGGCTCTGCCTCTCTGAAGAAGGACATGCTAGTCATCTCGGAAATAAACCTGTGACAGGGTAGCCTGGCTGATGCCACTTAAGGGAGGGACCTCAGGTCCTACCCAAGGGGATGGGAAAAAAAAAAGAGGACGACGCACTCTGTGCCCTGGGCCATGTGGTTTGCCGACCATGATGCACGGTTCAGTTGGATGCAGAGAAGAAACATGGTCTTTACTGTGCAGTATTCTGTATCTGTTGATCTTGATCAAGTACTGGACCAAACTAGCTCAGCTGTGACAGAAGTTGCCAAAGCTTGATCATAGGATCACAGGGGTCTCTGTGGGTTTTGTTCTGGGGTTGGACGTGACCCCAGGGAGTCTGGAAGGTAAACGGAGGCAAACGGAGGCTGGGTGGGTGGAGCGTCTGCTCCACAGGGCGGACCCACTTTTGTCAGGTGCGTAATTTGGATTTCACATCTTGTTCTTAATCATCCTATGAATCTATGCACCTAAGTCCTTTTCCTTCCCCCAAAGAAAGCCCAGAACTGGCATATTTACTATATTTGCTTCATTAAAAAACAAACAAACCTGGAGTCCTTAGGTGCAGCCCAATGACAGCATCTGGTATTGCTGTACTGGAAGGTGACGAAGATCATGGGCCTTTACTTTGGCATTTTTGCTACTAATGTTGTTTCCCAACTTAACTCTGAGAGCAGTCGACATTTATTTCTAGCAGAACCCCAAACAAACAACCATCCTTCTCTCCCATCTCAAAATACATCAGCCTGTGGATTTCTCACTTTGCTCCCCACAAAAGTGAACTCATTTGTTCTACAAATTTCAGCACTTGTAAATGCACTTATCATATTTTACTCCCTAAATTAGGCTGAATAATATATTCGGTCTGATTAAATTTTCATTAACATTCAAAATCATGGTTCAGTCACACGGTCTGGAAAAACATTCTGGCTTTTTGAGTCCTCAAATAATTACCAGAGGGTCTTGGGAAGCAATATCTACTCTGGCAAACAAAGAAAAACAAAATCGTGTCCCATACTGTCTACAATAGCCAGCGACTGGAGATGGAAAAGCAAGCACGTCCTTAGATGGGCCACATCCCTGGGGGACTGAGAGGTTTATCTGTACCTGCCTTGGGGTTAATGAGAAAGGAACAACTAACACCACAAGGAAGTTGACATCGCAAGTCCAGGGTTTTTCTGATTTAGTATCGGAAGCAGTAAGAAAGGCACAACCTTGGACCTTAAAAAATTCCTCGGAGAAGAAGGGGATGACAGAGGATGAGATGGCTGGATGGCATCACTGACTCGATGGATGTGAGTCTGAGTGAACTCCGGGAGTTGGTGCTGGGCAGGGAGGCCAGGCGTGCTACGATTCATGGGGTTGCAAAGAGTCGGACACGACTGAGCGACTGAACTGAACTGAACTGAATGTGCCTCTATCACAAGATTTCCATGCTCGAAACAGAGAAGGGAAAGCCCCCGCTGCCATACGGTCTGTAAAGAAAGGCAGATTCCTTGACACGCTCTTGGATTCTAATGCCTACATGTGTACTGTTTATTGCTTGTCCTCTGAACATGCAGAGAGCTCCAGTAAATGGAGAGAGAAATGAAGAAGAAAGGTCCTCAAGGAAAGAGTGGAAACGCTCATTGATTTCTCTCCTTTGTGGAGTGAACTGCCCAGCTATTGAAATTAAGGAGTCTTTTGTAAGTTGCCCAACTTTTCGGAGGCACGATCCATCTCCCCACCTCTACCTTCGCAATCTCTTTGTTGGTAGATGTCAAGGGTCTATCAGAGACGCGCTGAAGCTGGGACACACAGAAGCGGCCTGGGAGCTATCAGGCTGATCTGGGGTCCACCTCTGTGTTCACTCCCACCGCTAATTCATCATGGCCCGGACAGCTGGACTGATTGCTGGCCTCCCAGCACAAAGCGGAGCCGGCTGACCACCCCTGGGCCCCGGCCGGGGGGGTGGAGGGCTGCCCACACGGGCTGCAGCGGCCCGAGATAAGTGCTGGCTGTCAGTGCAAGGACAAAGAAGGGCAGGCCCTGGGGAGAGAAAGGAGATAAAAAAAAAAAAAAATTCCTCACAACTGCTTTATCTGATGAGGGTTATGGCTAATTAATTATAAACTCAATTACCTAACCCTTACTTCAGCAGTCTCTATTCATTAAGAGATAAAACTTGACTGACGGCTAACTTTCTCTCGCACAGACACACACTGGCGGGCTTGCTTGCACTCGTACTTGCTAACACCCCATTGCCTGAAAGAAGGGCTGCAGTCCACGGGCTGTCTCTTATACACATCTAGATGTGTATAAGAGACAGCAACAGACGGGATGTACACGCGCCCCCCACGCCACCCCCCGTCTCTGCTGCATGTTAAGTGGATCCTTTAATTTGGGTGCAAAACTGGGAAATCGGCTGGCAGGGCGGTGTCTCCTCTTTCCCAGAGCAAAACTCCCCAGTCAGGAGGAGGGAGGAGAGGGCCAGGCAGGCGCTTCGTATTTTTACATGTCGGTTCCCACCCCCCGCCCCCCTAAATTCTGGACAGGCTTGACCTTCTTTTCAGAGGCTCGCACCTCGTCTCAGAGCCCGCAGCCGCTCACAGGCCCGCTTCATCAATAGGCTCTATTCAGCGAAGGTTGTTAATCTCTTTCACCCTCTCCGCTTTGCCCACTTTAATGTATTTTCATGTCTATAAGTTCTTTTAATAAGCTGGGAGGGTCTGGGAGAGAAATACTTCAGGTTTCCTTACTGCTCGTCGCCAAAATTACCTCTGGCGCGCCGCCGCCGAGATGGGGCTTTGTGCATCCCAACAGAGGGCCCTCCTCTTTCCTTCCCAAGAGGCGGCCAGCACCCCAGCTTTCAGATCGGAGCGCGTCAGGACGAGCGCCCCGCCGCCCTCTCCGCGTCCACAGGCTCCCGCGCTGGGACCTCTCGGCGGCTCCTGGGTGTTCACGGATGACCAGGGTGGACATCCGGGCACAGGGCCCCGTGCCCTGCCCCCAGCAGCCGGGCCTCAGCCGCAAATGCTCCAAAGTGGGGAGACTGAGGGGTACGGCTGGTGAAGTGACGCCCAGAGCAAACAGCACACCTGGCTGGAAAACCCCCAAACCAGCGTGAGCCTCTCACAGACGCCACAGCCCCGCGCGGTGCATCATGGGTGCGGCCAGTGGAAGAGGGGGCGGGGCTTCCTCTGCCCCGCCCTTAGCCCCCCCCTGGTGCATCATGGGAGTATCTGGTTTAAGGAGAAGGGGCAGAGCTTCCTCTGCCCTGCACTTAGCCCCCCCCTGGTGCATCATGAGAGTATCTGGTTTAAGGAGAGGGGGCGGGGCTTCCTCTGCCCCGCCCTTAGCCCCCTGCCTGGTGCACCATGGGAGCATCTGGTTTAAGGAGAGGGGGCAGAGCTTCCCCTGGCAGAGTGGGCCCTGCCTCGGCTGTTTGCTTCTTCATGTCCTCCAGGCCCAAACCCCCACGTCCATGGCGC
This sequence comes from Cephalophus harveyi, assembly GCA_006410635.1. Classification (NCBI taxonomy): domain Eukaryota; kingdom Metazoa; phylum Chordata; class Mammalia; order Artiodactyla; family Bovidae; genus Cephalophus; species Cephalophus harveyi. The sequence continues at coordinate 277,811 of SJYT01013936.1, forward strand.
CCCCCTTCCTCTCACTGCAAGAGCAGGGCCTTCCCGGTGGGTGCTCACACAGAGTCAGGACCGACGCTCTGCCGGACACTGAGCACCGTGAACACCAGCGTTCCAGAACAGGCTGGAGCTCAGAGAGCCCAGAGAAGCCGGCCGGCGGGCCCAAGGCTGACCAGCCAGGAGGACACCCAGAGACCAAGGTCTCTGGGGCGTGAGAGAGCCTCATGAATGCCGTCGCAGTCCACACTCTGCCTGGGAGCCGCCCCCATCGGTTGTGGGCAGTGAGGGGCCACTGCATGGTGACAGAGGTTGTGCCCAGGGCAAGACCCTGAGTCAGGGGCCAGCACTGCTACTGACCCAACATCCCGGGGGAGGACCCCTACCTAACCCCACAGATGGACACAGACTGCAAGACCGCAGGGCCCCTGGGATGGCCTTGGTGGGCTGTGGGGTGAGACCACGGAGCTCCCCAACCACACTGTACAATCCTTATCTCTCTGAGTCCCCAACAGCACAACGCCTGTCTCCTGGAGACAGGGAGACCAAGAAGGTTGATCATGAACTTGAATACTCTGCAAAGCAGTTGTTTTTCAGGAACACACAGCAGCTATCCCAAATGGCTCTAAAGTGTTTCCGGTCAAAGGCTGCCCGCCCAGCAACCACAAGTGAAGAAGAGACGCCTCACCATCACCTTTCACATTTCATCTCATTTTGGCCTCTGAACAAAAGCTGCTAGGGTAACGTCGCCACAGTGAGTGAGTATGCATCTGGGGCTGCAGCCCAAGGAAGCCAGGTGATCGTTTTGAGAATTTGAGGAATGTCACTAATTTTTAAAGTAAGATTAGGAGGAAGGGTAGCAGTTAATAACTGTGGCTACTGCTGTTTCTCCTGTATTTAAATACAACAGAACTTCTCATGACTGTATTTGAACTGCTGTCTCTATAGGGCAGAGGGGTTTCCCAGGTGGTGCACTGGTAAACAGTCCACCTGCTAATGCAGAAGCAGCAGGAGATGCAGGTTCCATCCCTGGGCCAGGAAGATCCCCTGAAGAGGAAAGGGCAACCCACACCAGCATTCTTGCCTGGACAGTCCCATGGAGACGGGAGCCTGGGGGGCTGCAGTCCACGGGGTCGCAAAGAGTCAGTCACGACTGAGCACGCACACAGGGTAGAGCGTGTGAGTCTTCCTCCAGGAGTTTCTACCTCCCTGGCCCCTGTGCAGCACGTTTCAATCACACGCTAACCCATCCAGGCGTGCCGCAGTATCTGCATCACAAAGGACCTGCTGATGGCAGTGGCCCAGGCACGCAGACGTGGGCAGGAGGGGAACTGGGTGTGTGGCCCCTTGGGTGAGGGCTGGGACGTGGGGAAGCCTGGATCTTCTTGGAGCATGAGTGCGTCTTACTTCCTCTCCATTCTGTATCCTCCACTAATGAGGATGCGCAGTGAAGGAGACCCAGGTAGAAAAGCCAAAGGTGGAGGGCAGGACAGGGGAGCCTGGAGAGGTAGAGGGCTGTGTCTTAAGGAGAGACCTGCAGTGTGTACCATTGCAAGGAAGATGGTCACATCAGGTGCCAAGAACACATTTTCTTCCCACCCAGGGGTGGCGGACCAAGAAGCATGGAAAAGCCCTGTGTCCTGGAGAAGGGCAGGGCAAGGAAGCAGGTGCGATAGGAAACTCCAAGCCCTACAGGTAACTGTCTGCAGTGGGCAGCTCCCCCAGGTATCCTCAGGGCAGGAGGGTGTCTTCACAGTGTACGTGGCAACCCTCTCCCAGCCACACGCTGCAAACCTGCTACCCACCTGGGAGGTGATGCAAATCCATGCCATGGACCAGCATGGAGGAAAGACCACTGATGGAAAACTCGATGTCAGCTTGTTTACATCACCACCACCACTCCAATAGAAGAACTGCTTTTAAATTTGATTGGAAATGATGAATACTTGGAGAGACATTCAGAAAAAAACGGTTAATTACAGTCATATGTGTAGTCATAATTGGGCCTTGTTGGCCAATAGAAGGAAGACATTTGCAACTTTTCCCAGGAAATTATATTCGAAATCCTTCACGAGGTGGACCTCGTCCTTTTTTTCTGAGAAAACTTGATGGCGGTCTTTAGTATTCACTGGCATAATTAGGACTGCAGTTAATTTCATTAAATTCTCTTGCTGCTAAATGAAGCGGATTACGAGACATCTTTTATTGCAAGGCGTGAAATTACAGCCTGTCAGCTGCCAATGGTGGGGTGAAACTAATGAATTACAGGGTAAATAACACCAGAATTAACCAGCCAATTTAACAGAGCGCCACAGAGCAAAGTCATTTTACTTAGAGCTTTAAGGAGTAACATGGCCAGGACACCTCTGAAGTACATGTACGACCAGGGAGCCCTTGCCCCTTCGGACCCCAGACACTGAGAGGACAGCGAGAAGCAAAGATAAAGTAGTCATGGATATGACTCTCAAACGGTGGAAAAGCATTAAGAGCCCAAATGAGAGAAACTGTCCCAAGTATTTACAAGCTGAGGAAGAAGTTAGACGCCAAAAATGATCAAGGTGCAACTGTGTGTTTCTCACTCTTGTTTGTTGAGAGGATCAGCAAGAGTTGATCTGTGTGCTGTGTTGAATGGCTACATTTGGATACACTAAATACACAAGAGCTTTGAGAACAGTACCTGATAGGTGAATTACATGATCAGCATTAGTCTCATAAGTAGTGATATCACCATGAACATCACAATCAATGGATATTATTTTTATCATGAATTATTCCCCCTTTTTGCTAAATCCAAAAAGTTGTTGAGATGGCAGTTATTTATTTATTTATTTTTTAAGTCTGAAATGCAATGTAACCAGCTCCCAGTATTAGAAGGAAGCTGTCTGCCTACAAGTGTGGCTTTATTCACTTTATTCGGAATCTCACCAATTGCAGACTCTCCCCCAGGGGCTGTGCTGGGGGTCTGGGGGGAGTAATATGATGACAGGCCATTCCCTGAAGAGGCTCAGCATTACTGGGCAACCCTGATAGGTGAATAGACGTGTGCAGGTCTTACAGGGATGACCAGAAATTGATATTAAAGGTTATATTTTATTATTTAGCTGCTCCGGGTCTTAGTTGAGGCATGTAGGATCCAGTTCCCCAACCAGGGAACTGAACCAGGGCCCCTATGCTGGGAGCAAGGAGTCTTAGCCCCTAGACCACTAGGGAAGTTGAGATATTAAAGACTTTAACTCCTCCCACCCTCATGTACTGACTAGACTGTGAAACTGTAGGATCTTATAATTCTCAGGTGGGAAGTAGCTTGAAAGGTCATCTAGTAGGGCAGAACTGAGCGACTTCACTTTCACTTTTCGCTTTCATGCACTGGAGAAGGCAATGGCAACCCACTCCAGTGTTCTTGCCTGGAAAATCCCAGGGACGGGGGAGCCTGGTTTGCTGCCGTCTATGGGGTCGCACAGAGTCGGACACGACTGAAGCAATTTAGCAGCAGCAGCAAAGTCCAGTTTCTCATTTTGATGATGTGAAATGTATGCCAGGAACAGGATAACTTCATGGGGATTTTTTCCTCCTTGGGAGAGGAAACAGTGGAGCGCTGGGGAGGCAGGGTTCAGGCTGAGACAGGTCAGGCGCAGGGGTGTCTGAGGGTCCCTGTCTCGGCAAACGAACTCAGAGAGGCAATGTACCAGGGTCTTGAAACCTAACTGGAAGGGGAGGGGTCATCTCTGTAGGAGTGCTGGCTGCACTAAAGTCATGACTATTCAAAACTAGTGAAAAGATCTGTTTGATAGAATGATGGATTAAATGAATACGGTTAAAACAGTTGGGCTCATTCAAACCCTGTCCTGACTTTTCAAAAATGTAAGTTTCTATGCAGAATGAACTTCGGGCTAAATAATCTATGAAAAGGTTCATATTAACTCATGGATTTAATAAAGAGTATGTACATCAAACAACATTTTCACTGCAGATCATTTTTCTTTTGGAAAAAGTCAAAAGCAAGAGTCAAGTGAACAGAAATAGGATGCTGAGTCTGAGGAAGGTGTAAAGGCCAGAATGGCCACACTCTAGAGCGGGGAAAAAAGAAAGAATTGATGATCCGGGACTTTTCAGTGCCGGCTTCCTAATGGAGTGTTTTTTTTTTTCTTTAATGGAATTATCTTTTTTTCCTCAGTTTCTGATTCTGTTAACAGATCCACAATCCTTACAAAGACTTATTGTTGAAACCTAGAGTTTCCCAAGATGCTCCGTCCCCCTCTAGACTGGAGACGGGCTGGGCCCGGGGCCCATTGGCCTGTGTGCCTCCCTCACCAACTCCAGATCAGCTGTCGACCTCCTTGTTCAACGCGGTCAACCTGGGATATGACAACCACTCTGCAGTTTTTAACTTCGTGGGGCAAGGGGAGAGGAAGGCCAGAGCCCTTCAGAGACCCAGGGCACCTCTTCTAAGAAGGTGTTCTGACAAGCTTTTCCATCCTGTGGGGTTTCCAGGGGTCTGCACATCACCAATGGCTTTCTTCAAAACCTTCTTTCTCCTCTGAGTCCCAGATCGAAACCTCCACTCCCAGTGCTCTGTTGAACAAGATGCCTCTTAAACTCGCCAGCGTTTGTACAGGAACACACCTAACTAAGCACACGGCCTCAATCAAACATGGCGAGGGTGATGGGAAGTAGGATTGAGCATATAGTGAAATGGAAGGAAAAGAGGAGATGGAATCTGACAGGCTCAGTGTGCCGGGGGTCCGGGTGGGAGATCCACAGGAGTGGGCATGTGGTTGTGGTCACAGCTGTGACTTTTTACAGCAGAAAGGATCCAGACTGCTATCAGCAGAGGGAAGAGGCGCCTGGGGTGGAGTCCAGGGGAGAGGGCCTGCAGGGGCCCCTCCTGGTGAAGCCACACAACATACGCACAGCTCCTTCCTCCAGGAGTTGAGACAGCGCATGGGAAGTGCTAGCCACCAGGGCCCCTCAGCAGATCAGCACTCAGGGCTATCCCACGTACCCTCTGCCTGGCATGACCCCAAATTCCAGCTCCCTGGAGAAGAGCAGTTGCTTGGCACAAACCGCCCTGGTTCTACAAACAGTAGGTACAGCGAGCTGCACTGATCAGGGATTGTGGGGACCCTTCCCTCGAAATCCAAGTTCCCAGACATTAGCCAAGAGCCATCCCACAGACAGGCTACTCTGGGGTCAGCAATCAGGCCTATGTGGGCTCTCCTGAAGAGCTGGTCAGGAGAGGAGCAGCTGGGCAGGCGAGGTGTTCTATCAGGTGGAAGGCCTGGGCACAGGGGCACCAGGGCTGAGCCAGGGCCAGGGGGCGGGCCTCCTGAGGGCACAGCTTGACAATCAGCAAGACCAAGAAGAGTCCCAGGCTTGAGTGACTCTACAAATGTCACTGAGATGGACATAGGGACGCAAGTGCTCAGGAAAGAAAAGAAGATTCTTTGTAGATAAGCAGGGCGGGGGGCTATAGGCGGGCCCCGACAAACTTGTGGGCCAAGTTTGCCCCACACGCTGCCCTTCCAGGCTTCCCAGGTGGTGCTAATGATTAAAAAAAAAAAAAAAAAACCCACCTGCCAATGCAGGAGACATAAACAATGTAGGCTCAATCCTTGGGTCAGGAAGATCCCCTGGAGGAGGAAATGGCAACCCACTCCAGTTTTCTTGCCTGGAGAATCCCGCGGACAGAGGAGCCTGGCAGACTATGGTCCATAGGGTCACAAAGAGTCGGATATGACTGAAGCTACTTAGCACCTGTGCCTGCTGTTCTAGTAAAGAGTGCTGAGTACAGCAAGTGTATCTGTGTGTCCGGCTGTAACTGCGTGCATTCGCAGAAGCAGCCCAGTGCCTTACTTGGCTCTGGAGCCTCTGAAATCACCATAAGCAGGATTTGACTCAGGAGGTGGCTGGGGCTCTGGGGTTGCCCTGCACCCCCGTGACCCTTCTCAGATACCAGGACGGCCCAACTGTGGGCTGCCCCGGAGGCTCCTGGACAGAGCTTTGGTCCAGGAGATGGTTCTGTTCCTGCTTAGGTGGCCCGCCTGGCCTAAAGCAGGGCCCGTGGCCTGGAAGCTGCCTTTTCAGATGTTCACCAACAGAGCCCAGCAGCCAGCCTGCATCCTCGCCAGATCCTGGGGACATGTCCCACGGGAAGGTGTAACTGCTGCCCGTGATGAGAATCACTGGGGGCGGCGTGGGTGTGGATAAGATAACCCATCGTCAGTACCCAGGGTGCCGAGAACCAGGCCATTCCTATGCCGAGGCCGTGAGAAGAAAGCCAGGAAGGCTTCTGAGGGGAGGCAGGGCTGACGGCAGACTTAGCGGGCCAGGCTAGGTGCGGGTGTGACGGAGGATAAAAGCTGCATGCAAAGGCACGCACCTATGCCCGGGGACGTGGGTGGTGGGCATGCCTGTGACAGAGAGGCTGGGGCAGAAGCTGGAAGAGGAGGAAGAGATGGGGATGTCTCAGAAGAGCGTATGCCACAGTGGTACCTCATACAAGGGCGGGAGGCATCATCGTGGAGTGGGGACCACAGATTTCTTTTAAACACAGAGACGGCTGCTAATTCTGTGCCCCATGTTCTTAACTCCCTGGTGAGTCTAAGTTGGTGTTTAGCTTTTGTTGTGTCCGACTCTTTGCGACCCCATGGACCTCAGCACACCAGGCTTCCTTGTCCTTCAACATCTCCTGAAGCTTGGTCAAACTCATGTCCATTGAATCAGGGATGCCATCCTCATCTCATCCTCTGTTGCCCCTTCTCCTCCTGCCCTCAATCTTTCCCAGCATCACGGTCTTTTCCAGTGAGTTGGTTCTTCCCACCAGACATCTCCCAGACACATCCTCTTCTTCTGATTCCCACAGCCACAACCTCCTCAAGCCCAGAAGGCTCTTGCTTAGAAGTACACGTCTGAATGTCAAACCTGGACCAATGGATGTGGAGTTTTGACCCGTCACATGACAAGTATTCCCAAGGGAGGAATCAGACAGGAAGACCGAGAAAGGGGGATGGTTCTGCTTCTGCGCGCAGGTGAAAATATGGCAGAGGACAAAGGGTCTTCTCCCCTGACGAACATCACTCTGCTGTGTCTCTAAGCCACTGCTTTGCTAAATAGCATCATGACGGCTGAAGCCATCAACCAGAGAGGGGCTGAGTCTCCTCAAAGACTGGCCATTAACAGGTGTGTCTCCTCTGGGGCGTCTGCGTGGTACTTACCCCACCGGAAGTCTAGGAGCAGAGAAACTGCAGCCCTGGGTTGCAAGGAGATGGTGAGTCCCCTGAAGATCGCAGTATGATCTGATTACAAACATCCCTTGCACACATTTTGAATAAACAGCTAATATACTCTTAGCTGGAAAATTATTTTGCTCATAAATTATTTCAGATTTTAATTTTCCCCCTTTCTGGTTATAATGCCTCCCTTCATTGACTTTCTCATTTTAAAAAGAAGTTCATAATTCTTTCTAAGTTTCTCTCATCCTGTGCTGGTGACATCTATTTCTGAGCAGAAATCAAGCTACAAAAATATCTTTCAAATGATGATCATCTGCAAATAAGGAACTGTTTCAGTGTGAAAGCACAGACACCCCCCTTTCCAAGGGCTCCTGGAGAGGCGGCGGCAGCAGCCTCCTCCATCTTTGCCTTGGGTTTCCCTCGAGTCGTGGTTTTTAATGGGGTGGAAGTGAAATCGCTGGGAAGACTGGTTTGAAACCAACCTCCCCTCCCTGGGAGCCCATTCACAAAGCCTGGGGTCCGGCTCCTCTGACGCCGTGTTCTGCCGGGTCTGTAAGCCTTCCAGGTGACCCTGATGAGTAGTCTTGAGAATCACCTGGAGAATATGATCAGACTCAACCCAGACCAAATGAATCTTGACCTCCATGTAAGAAATGTGCATGAGCATCTGTGTGTGTGCAGAGACGTGAACAGATGTATCTCCAAGATGGAAAACCACTGGTGCGGAGGTTTTCTTGGAGTCCCTCGTGCCATATTTAAGTGGAAAAGAATGGCTTTGTGTTTTCACTTTAACTTCCTCCTATTGTTCATGAGCTTTCTCCACAAAAGATTGCTTCATACTAAATGCAGACAAAGTCCCTGGCGAGAAAAATACCACGTGTACGTCTTCTGACATCTAGACCTTGGTCACGTAGAATATCCAACATGGTTAATTTGCTAAATACTGAAATGTCAACAACATTCAAACACATGAGTGCCTCATTCACTGGAGGTAGCTTAAAGAAGGGCTTTACATCTGAAATTCCTGAATGGCAAAATTAAACCGAGAAGTCTTAGAAGCTGGATTTTCACGGCAAGTCCCAAACCATGGTGTTCACTTCTAATCTGAGCTTTCAAAAAAAGTCTTCGGTCAATGAGATTCCAAAAGAGAAGCTGTCCTGTTCACTGCATGTCATCTGTGGGAACCCAGGTGAGGGTGGAGGCTGTGAGATGGCCCCGGGCCCTTAGTGCTGGAGCCTGCACACCCTGGAGCTACACAGATAAGCCTGGCTTCCTGCTGGCCTGCGAGTCCTCAGCGTGTAGACTCTCTCATTCAAACCAGTTTTCCCTTTTTAAAACTAATGATGGTGGCCAGCACGTAGATGCGTCAGCAAGGGCCACTTGAAATGATACGCAGTCAATCCGTTGCCGTTCAGTCCGTCACGTCTGACTCTTTGCAACCCCGTGGACTGTAGCACGCCAGGCTTCCCTGTCCTTCACCATCTCCCGGAATTTGCTCACACTCATGTCCACTGATTCAATCTGATGATTGCCTAATATTCTGGAGCAAACTATATTGAATTCTTTAAGTTTTCTAAACACTTATCCATGGGCAAAACTGCAAGAAGGAATGAATGCTTCAGAAAGCACAGTGCCTATTCCTCCTACTACTATATGAAGAGTTAGAAGAAATAATTTTTTTAATGCAAATAATGTTTTTGGCTTTTAATGAAATTACTTTGAAGGCAAACCCTCACCAATGGCAGGTTACTCACCACCAGCAGTGCTACTGAAGTACTGGTCATGTGGCTCGGCTATCGGTTAAACGTGCAAAATGAACATTACAGGTTTGTGATATAACTAACGGTCACTCCCTCCTAAACACTTCTTGAACTCTCCACCTACAATGTTCATGCTCACTTAAAGTTTCTCCCTTTATCTGAAAGAGCAATAAACTTATTGATGAGAAAGGAGAATCTTCCTCCCAAATGTAATTATCATGAGCTAATAAAGCTCAGTGGGCTTCCCTGGTAGCCTAGTGCTTAAGAGTCCACCTGCCAGGGCAGAAGATGGGGGTTCAACTCCTGGTCCAGGGAGATCTCACATGCCGTGGAGCCACTAAGTCCTTGCGCCACAGCTACTGAGCCTGTGCTCCAGAGCCCGGAGCCACGGCTGCTGAGCCTGTGCTCCAGAGCCCGGAGCCACGGCTACTGAGCTCACCTGCCCTAGAGCTCGTGCTCTGAAACAAGAGAAGCCACCACAAAGAGAAGCCCGAGCACCAGAGTGAAGGGCAGTCCCGGCTGCCACAACCAGACAGAAGTCCATGCAGCAACGAAGACCCGGCAGAGCCAAAAATAAGTAGCTGTTAAAAAGGAAAAAAAAAAAAAAGAATCTGCCTGCAGCAGACTCGGATTAGATCCCTGGGTGGGGAAGAGACCCTGGAGAAGGAAATTGCAACCCACTCCAGGATTCTTGCCTGGGAAATCTGATGGACAGAGGAGCCTAGCAGGCTATATAGTTATAGTCTGTGGGGCCACAAGGAGTCAGACACGACTTAGCAGCTAAATAACAATGATTCTGTTTTATCGTTGATGGTGCCTCTCCACATATATTTACTTCCACGGGAATGCAGACGCTATGATGACAGTAACTGCATTTCCTGGGCTGTGGTAAGGGGCCACCTGCTTTCCAGAGGCTTTCTGGTAACTTCTTAATCCATCCAACTCTGGAAGAGGGCTGTTCTATCAATCCTATTCTACAAGTGAGCTACTTGAGGTTCAGAGAGGGTGGGGGGTTTACCTGTGGTGCACAGCTGGTAAGTTGGGTTTCATTCCAAAGCTTGGATCTCTGCACCTTGCCAAAGGTCCTGACCCTGAACATCTGTGTCAAATCTTGTGCCAGTGCTGTGTCTCATGATCCTTTATGATAAATGTTCCATCTCAGTAAATACTCACTGGTACTTTTTTATTTTAATGTAAGGCTTTTGCTGGAGAAGACTCTTGAGAGTCCCTTGGACTGCAAGGAGGTCAAGCCAGTCAATCCTAAAGGAAGTCAATCCTGAACATTCATTGGAAGGACTGACGCTGAAGCTGAAGCTCCAATCTTTTGGCCACCTGATAAGAAGAGTGACTCACTGGAAAAGACCCTGATGCTGGGAAAGATTGAGGGCAGGAGAAGGGGAAGACAGAGGATGAGATGGTTGGGTGGCATCACTGAATCAACGGACATGAGTTTGAGCAAACTCTGGGAGATGGTGAAGGACAGAGAAGGCTGGTGTGCTACAGTTCAGTTCAGTTCAGTCACTCAGTCATGTCCGACTCTTTGAGATCCCACGGACTGCGGCATGCCAGGCTTTCCTGTCCATCACCAACTCCCAGAGCTTGCTCAAACGCTGTCCATCAAGTAGGTGATGCCATCCAACCATCTCATCCTCTGTCATCCCCTTACCTTCTCCTCCTGCCTTCAATCTTTCCCAACATGGGGCTGCAGAGTTGGACATGACTTAGCAACTGAACAACAGCAACGAGGCTCTTAAGCTATATTCAACCTGAGTGATTCTCAAAACCGTTGAACACATTACCCCTCTGCCTGCCCCACCCACGACCTTCGGTTTACACCGGCATCTGAGATCTGGGGAGAGGAAACCAGAGAACCAGTGCTCTCTGTTTCAACTCATCTCTTCCCTCCTTTCTGTGTTCACATCCCTCTCGCCTTGGTTGTTTCTCTGCCCTTTAGCTCTTACCACGGAGGTCCCTTTAGAGAAACTCCCAAGGGAGCTGTTGGGCTGCCAACAGGCCTGTCTTATCAGCAAAGCAGGGGGCTGCCTTCATCATCTCCCTGCAAAATCAATGAGCCCTGAGCTTCTGGAATCACCCATTTCAACTCGTTACTTTTAAATGCCTGCTCTTAAGAACACGATGTGCATCAGCCCGGTTTGAGATCTGAGACTCCCAGGGGAGGACCAGTGTGATGGACAGACCCCGGGTTTCACATCTCTGGACAAGGCCTTGCTGCATGCCGGCTGGAGGTGAAGCGTCACCTGAAGGCCAGGGTTCAGTGGCAGCCGGGGAGTCTCACAAGGACGGGACATGGTCCCCGCAGGCACACTTCTCTGGCTCTTCTCCCCAGTCAGATCCCTCGTGGATTCCCTGGGTCACCACCACAGCGCTCTGGGCCGCCCGCTGCGGGGTGCTAATTCAACTATTCCTCACTGATTATGGTTTTTGAGCACCGCACCTTTACTAAAGAATTAAGGTAAGGGGGAAATTTATGGTGATATTTATAGCCTCAAAAGTTTGCTTCATTCAGAAACCAGGCTGAAGGGTTTTAGCGGCTTGCTGTTCAGTTTACTCTTTTGATTGCTTTGCTACTATGTAAATCAATTTGTTAATGTTCCTTACAAAATGCATGAGCCAGTGATACTGACAAACACACAAAGCTCATTCGTAATTAGCAGTTAATTAGTAAGAAGGAACAGATGCTGTTCGAGTTTCAGCAGGCGAACAGGTTCTGTAAACAATGCTTATAAATCTAAATGAATTTATTAACCACAATACAACTGTCAAGATTTTGTTGGCAACCATACAAAATATGGCGGAATCCCCAAAATGTCTCTGCGATGTATTAATAATCGTGGTGACAGCCACGGCCTTTCCAGCGCCGGCTGGCTGCCCTCAGCCGCTTTCTTTGTCTTCCTGAGGAGCCCTGGCTTAGTCGTTCTTCTTCCCTTAAATTCCAGACGGACTGATTAGCAACAGCGTTTAATGTGATGCAAACTTTGTACAACTGAGACGTGACCTTGTCTCAAAGCTTCCAGCAGGGCTAGAAGTCAAGGACCCACAGTCCTCCGCGAACTCGATGACCATCAGGAGAGCCAGACAGGCACCAGATGGTTGGGTGGCATCCCCGACTCAATGGACATGAGTTAGATGTGTATAAGAGACAGCCTTAGTGATGGGCCACGGGGTGGAGAGAGGCGGGACACAGGCCTGAGATACATACGGCAGGTTTCAAAGGGTAGGGGCTGCAGAAGCAGCATCTTAAGGATGAGAAGTCTAAAAGAACAGAGACGGTAGATGGAGGAGGAAACAGGCCAGAGGCCGAAGAAGCTCTCTGTAGAATGTGAGGTGTGGGGCACACAGCACACTGGGAAACCCGAGACACTTTGTGGGGTGGCGGGAGCTCTCGGGGAGACGAAGAAGACCAGATCCCGGCTGGGCGGTGGAGGAGGGCCACCCTGCCACGGGCTTTGGCCGCCTTTGCACACACGGGCCGTGGGGAGCCGTGGAAGATTCTAGGCTAAGCGCTGACGGAATCTACTTGGCTTCAGTGTGGGTCAGGGCTGGAGGGGGAACAGGCTGGGGTGGGGGGCTGTCACGTAGTCCAGGAGAGGAGGGGCGTGGGAGGCAAGAAGCAGGTGACAACCAGGTTTTAAGCTAGTTACTTTCCTACCTACTCCCTGAGAGTTATTACCACTCATCGCTATTAAGGAATCCAGTGTTCCCGCGAGATTATGCAAATAAAGCTGGAAGGGCGGTGACTTAGTCCGACTGCCTTTCCCCACGCTCCTTGCAGCCGACCCTGCACATCCTGCCCAGGTCCCCGGGATGGAGTCTTCCCACTCCCAGCCTTCTCGCCAGCTCCTCCTTGGGTGACCTTTTATTTCAATGGCATGATCCTGTCCTCTTGAGGGGACCTCCTTCGTAACAGTCTGCTAAATGAGTTAATTGGCAAGCACGAAGGGGACCTCCGGCAGACCGGGCCCTCCCAGATTGACATTCCGGATGAAATATTTTCTCAAGGCAGCCACAGAACGTGTGGATGAAGAGCTGGAATGACGGGCCTGGCCTCGGAGAGATGGGAAACTCTGCCCTCCTGGTGCTGGTGGACTTGGTACCCTGGGTGAGGTCAGCTCCGTCCTCAGCTAGTCGGCAGCTGTTCCAGTGGGGCCGATGCTACCGGGACAGTGTTTTTAAAGTGTGTGCCGAGCCAGGTGGTGCTAGTGGTAAAGAATCCAGCTGCCAGAGACGTGGGCTCAATCCCTGGGTGGTCAGGAAGATCCCCTGGAGAAGGGCATGGCAACCCACTCCAGTATTCTTGCCTGGAGAATCCTATGGACAGAGGAGCCTGGTGGGCTACATTCCATGGGGTTGCAAAGAGCCAGACATGACTGAAGCCATTTAGCATGCATGCACGCCTGCATGCTACAGGTCACTGTAGTGGGTTGCCATCAACGATTAAAAAAAATAAAAGGCGGGGTGGGGCAGGGGCGGACAGAAAAGAATAGACTGGTGTGCAATGCACTTAGTAAGGATGCTGTCACAGACCTCTGATATCAGTGAGACATATGTGTGCCTACACACACACACACACACACACACACACACACACACACACACACACACACACACACACACACACACACACGGCATCCCAACATGAGATTCATTTCCTCCTCTGTGATGTGACTAATGAATTCTGAAATATGTCCAAAAGGCTGGTAAAAGATCTGTGGTGCCTTTTACACCAATCACACCATATAAACGTGGACAAAGTGAGCTTACATAGTCCCTGGCTCTAATGATACTCTGGAGTGTTGAAGGCCCACAAGAGTGTAGCAAAAGGAGGGCGTGTCACTGAGGCCTTGGACAGGAACTCACGTGAAGAAGCCCCTCCAAAGCCTGAGTCTGTGGGCTTCAGCAAGGCCTCGCTGCCCTTGCCCCCGGGCTGGGCCTTCCCGGGACCCGCAGGGCACAGGCTGCTGCCCGCTAGACAAGGCCACCGTCTATTCTGCCTGGACGACCCCAGATCTCGGTCACCAGACTCCTGGAGACCAGGATTTCACCCAAACGAGGTCATTGCAGCTGAACTTCAGAGACCCCACTCCAAAAGACCGCAGACACAGGGATGAGGCCCCGGCCGTGATCCAGAATGACCAGAAGGCCCTGTGGTCAGCCCACACCCCAGCTTCACACATCCCCGTCCTCCTGGGCACTCCCACAGTGTGAGCTGGCCAGGCTGGCCCCTGGACACCCCGGGACAGGGCTTGTGAGCCTGTGACAAGTGACACCCCCTCTGTGCAGACCCCTTGGGTTTCTCCCCAAAGCAGGACTCTGCAATGACCACACAACAGTCTAAATAAATTGGCCATATCGCCTGGCCCATGGCAAGCTTGCCAGAACTATTGGCTATTAATGTGACTTTACGGTCTTATATTCTCCATGGAACGTTCTCCTAAGTTCAGTCCACAGAAAATCAAAACACTTTTTTCTTTCTTCCTTTTTTTTTTGGTGTGTGTATATTGTATGATTCTATCCATGTCAAGTTCAAGAACAGGTAAAACTAGTCGATGGAAAAAGAAATCAGAATAGTGGCTTCACCTTGTTCAGTTGTATCTGCCTCTTTGTGACCCTGTGGACTGTAGCCCACCAGGCTCCTCTGTCCATGGGATTTCCCAGGAAAGAATATACTGGAGATAGTTGCCATTTCCTTCTCCAGGAGATCTTCCCAACCCAGGGATCAAGCCCACATCTCCTGCAAGTCTCCTGCACTGGCAGGTGGGTTCTTTACTAGCAGGACCACTGGGAAGCCCTGGCTCCACCTTGGAAAGGGACAAAGGAAAAATGTGGGGAAAGTCTCTAGGGAGATGGTGATGCTCGGTGTTCACTGCACCGACAGCCTTTCTGGATAGCTGGCTTCTCCCAGCCATTCCTTAGGGACAGAAGGAAGCTTCACTCCCCAGAAACACGTGCAAAGCACTCGTCTCCACTCTCTAGCAAGGCCTCTCCTCTGAAGGAGCTCTCCTGCCTAATCTCCAGGTTCACCTGGAAACCTGACGAGGTGCAACACGGAGATTCTGTCCTGAGACACTGACGTTTACCTGACACGGTAACAGTGCTGCTCAGATCAGTAGACAGCAGACAGACTCATCAATCAACAAAAGGGCTTAGCTACCCAAAAGAATCAAACAGCAAAAGAGTGAAAGGATGAAGGAATCGGAGGGCTTGGGAGGAGAGAAGACTTCTAAAGATAATTAACAAAGGAGGCAACACAAAATGAATCGCCAGTCCAAGTTCGATGCGTGAAGTGGGGCACTCAAAGCCGGTGCAAAGGGACAACGCAGAGGGACGGGATGGGGAGGGAGGTGGGAGGGGGTTCAGGACGGGGGACTCATGCACACCCGTGGCTGATTCATGTCCATGTATGGCAAAAACCACCACTGTATTGTAATTAACCTCCAATTAAATAATTTAAAAAATTCTATTCTCAATGTCCAAAATTACTGCAAATAAAGCTGAAGTCAAAAAATAAATACGGAACATACATAATGTAACATATATAAAGGCAAAGGCTCATTGGAAAAGACCCTGATGCTGGGAAAGATTGAGGGCAGGAGGAGAAGCGGTGACAGAGGATGAGATGGTTGG
Organism: Cephalophus harveyi; assembly: GCA_006410635.1. Lineage (NCBI taxonomy): Eukaryota > Metazoa > Chordata > Mammalia > Artiodactyla > Bovidae > Cephalophus > Cephalophus harveyi. The sequence continues at coordinate 293,433 of SJYT01013936.1, forward strand.
GTGGCATCCCCGACTCAATGGACATGAGTTTGAGCAAACTCCAGGAGATAGTGAAGGACGGGGAAGCCTGGCGTGCTGCAGTCCATGGGGTCACAAAGAGTCTGACATGACCTAGCGACTGAGCAACAACATAAAAGCCAAGCGTTAGCATGCTTAATAAATGAAGAGGATTAACAGGACAGTGACGGAGATCCTAGTAGGAAAATGAGCTAACACTTAAGCAGGCACTCCACACAAAACAACCCGAGGAGGAGCCAATCAACATGCTTTTAAAAACTGGAAATAGTCTGTTTTTAAAACAGTAGAGTGCAATTCTAACACATAAAAATTAAGATTTAAAAAACATATGCATGTGTACACATACATACAAATACGCAGATGCAGATGAAAGTATGTACAAAATATCACTTGTGAAAGAGTGAACTGGTACATTTTTTCTACAGAAAAAAATGGAAATATTTATTTAAAGCCTTAAAAGTCTTATGCCCTTTGACTAAGCAAACCTGTTAGTAACATATGCTAGGGAAATTGGGAAGAATCAACATAAAAAGATGTGGCTCCCTGGGTGTCGCTGAAACCCTTCTGCCCTTTAGTAATAGCAACCAGGGGTTCAGATGGATCCAGGTAAAGGACGCCTCAAAGACGCCTTCAAAGTTCAAAGGCTGGAAAGCAGAAGCAGATTCCAAACGCCCTCTCTATACAGAGCGATGGGAATTCAAAGACACACCGTCACTGTTTCATTCACTCATTCATTCGTGAAACATTTACAGAGCGCCTGTTATGATACTAACTGCAACCAAGAGGCACAATTTCTTCTGGAAGGGGACCCAGAGCAGGTGACAGAAGTGCTCCAGGAGGGACCAGGGTGACAGAGGGGGAGAGCAAGGGTTCCAGACACAGTGAACCTGAACAGAAGTTTCAAAAAATGTGGGTGATCGCTGCGAGCTTGGAGGCACGACACCACGGGCGACTTCTCTTTCTGTCCTTGTATACGCTCGCTCGTTTTAGTACAACGAGGATGCATTCCTTTACTTTTTCCCCGTGGTTTACAAAACAATTCCACCCGGGCACTATCCCACCCCGCCCCGCCTGCCTGGTCCCTTGTGGCTCCTGGCCCTCTGCAGGCCTGCGGGCTTCCTTCCAGCTCCGGTTTTGCCAGGCAACCACCCAGGCCCCAGAGCCCCCTGCCTGGCTTCTCTCTGCCCTTTAAGCCTCACACAGTGCTCCTGACAACCCCTTGCCCCCTGACCACCAGCCCAGGCTGCAGGCTGCGGTCCCCCTGCAGCATGACCCTGGCTCCAATCCACAACCCCTGTATCCATAGCCCGCTTGCTGAGCGCCCCTGGGATCTGCAGCAAGCCTTTCCGCCTCCCTCCAGAGATACCTGCTGTCTGGCTTCCAGGTTCTCTTCTGCTACATCCCTCAGCCCGCCAGCCCTTCCAAACTCACTTTCTTGTGACCAAGTCTATGCCTGAGGAGTCAGATGTGACTTCTCATCGCAAAGGAAACCCTGCCTTGTGGGGAGGGGCAGCTCCCTCTCTACCCACAAAGGCGGCGGGAAAGCCACCTTCTCCCTGGCAACTGATCAGTGCCTTGTGCTGCCTGCCGACCCTCTTATTCAGGGGTATGTACCCTCCCCCAAGGCTCAGCGGGGCTTGGTCGACACCCAGTCACTCCAAGCAATAAATACAGAAGCAGACAGGCAGTTGAGTACTCCCCCAGCTGTTAATTACAGGTGTTGACACCAACACAGGACTGGGAGAATCATTATCCATAAGAACTTTCACACAGCCCTGAATGCTTGTTATTCTTATTAATTGGAATTAAGCTTAGAATGTCTACACTACATAAACTATAAAACATTTTACCCATTCTAAATTTAATACAACGTATAAAGTACTTGTAAAAAATCATATATGTTTCTGAGCAATTATGTAATCAAGAGTCGATGATTTTCAGGATACATTTACATACAGGTTGAAAAGTAAGCAATAATTCTACTAAACTGTAAAGAAGACGCTCATGAAACATTGCTGGCAAACCAAACAAGTTCAAGATGAAAATGGAAAGGCACATCAATAATGACGGCAGGGAACACCAGAGGATAATTATTAGAAGTGGAAGGAGGAGGGATGATCAAGAGAAAGAGAAAGCAAGCCACAGCCTGGGAGAAATACCTCATAAAGGAATGCTGTCCAAAACGTACCAAGAACTCTCTTTAAAAATCAACAACAACAACAAAACGACCCAACTGAAAAATGAACAGGTCTGAACAGAAACCTCACAGAAGAAGGTATACAAATGGCCAACAAAGCACGTAAAAAGACACTCAGCATCACAAGTGATTGTGGAATTGCACACTAAAACCGTGCGGTACCACGAACACATCTACTGGAATAGCCAGCACCAGAAATGCTGACATCGCCGAAGGCTGGCAAGGGCGTGAAGCAACAGGAACTCCAATTCACTGCCGGTGGGAATGCAAAATGGCACAGCTGCTTTCAGAGACTGTTTGTCTCTTTCTCATGAAGCTAGAAACATTCTTATCAACAGCCGCAGAGTCTTACCACACAATCCAGCAATCCCAATCCACTGTACTTACACAAGTGAGCTGAAACTTGTGTCCATGCCAAAATCTGCACACAAATGTTTTAAGCAGCTTTATTCAGAACGCCAAAACTTGGAAGCAACCCCAGATATCCTTCAATAGATGAAAAGACAAACTGTGTTATATCCAGACATTCCAATATCATTCAGCACTAAAAAGAAATGAGCTAACCAGGAATGAAAAGACATGATAAAATCTTAAACGCATATTATTAAGTGAAAGAAGCAAGTCCAAAGACGCTAGATACTCCATGATTCCAACGACACGACATTCTGAAAAAGGCAAAAGTATGGAGACAATTAAAAAAAAAAAATCAGTGGTTGCCAGTGGTGCAGGGAGGGAATCAGTGCTCCAGGAACAGGCGGATTTTCAGGGCTGTGAATCTGTATGACATGATGTTGCAATGATGGAAACATGTCAGTGAAGTTTTGTCCAAACTTGGCGGATGGACATGACATGAACTATGGACTCTGGGTGATAAGGGTGTATCAGCGCAGGTGTATCAGTTGTAAGCAATGCACCGGTGTGGTTCTGGTTGTTGATGGTGAAGGACTCTGTGCATGTGTGGGGAGAGATTAAGTTAGAACTGTCTGTACTTTCAGCTTAGTTTTGCTGCGAATTGGAAACTTCTCTAAAAATATCAAGTCTACTAATGAAAAAGAGGAGGAGGAGGAGGAAGAAAAGAAGAGTGAAATGCTGGTGTGTGCCTGCGCGCTGTGCTCAGTCATGTCCGACTCTGTGCGGCCCCACGGACTGCAGCCCGCCAGGCTCCTCTGTCCATGGGATTCTCCAGGCAAGGACACTGGAGTGGGCTGCGGTTTCCTATTACAGGATAGTGCATATAGTTCCCTATGCCATACAGTAGGACCTTGTTCGTTATCTATTTTATATTTAGTAGTGTGTGTTAGTTTTTACCAGTGGATCTCTGAATTATTGAATGCTTGATGAAATGGACATGTTGAGAGAGGGACAAGGAGGGGATCTGACCACTTTGATACCCTCAGACCAGAACCCTCCCTGGGCTTCCTTGCCCTGGAGGGAAAGTGATGCTTACTGGTGACAGACAGCACATCTTTCCTCACGGAGATTTCCAAATGCAGAGAAAAACAAAATCTACTAAAGAATGAGATAACCTTGTTCTTCTTCTTGTTCAGTTGCTAAGTCCTGTCCGACTCTGTGACTCCATGGACTGCAGACTTCCCTGTCCTTTGCTATCTCCCAGAGTCTGCTCAAACTCATGTCCCTTGAGTCAGTGATGCCATCCAGCCATCTCATCCTCTGTCGTCCCCTTCTCCTTCTGCTTTCAATCTTTCCCAGCATCACGGTCTTTTCCAATGAGTCAGCTCTTCGCATCAGGTGGCCAAAGTATCTACTTCAGCATCAGTCCTTCCAATGAACATTCAGGGTCGATTTCCTTTACAATTGACTGGTTTGATCTTGCAGTCCAAGGGACTGCAAAAGAGTCTTCTCCAGCACAATTCGAAACCATCAAATACAACTAATTTAAGAAGCACACCGATCCTCCCTGGCCACCAAGAAGGCCGACTCCAGCCCCCTCTCCTGGTGTCTTCAAGAAATGCCCAGAGCCCAGAGTCTCCTCGTCCACCTTCCCGGGCTCCTGCTCTGTCCTCGGCCTCCTTCCTGGGTCGGATCACAACGGCTCGCACTGGTAACTACTCCTCAGCCCCCTGCCTCTGTGGTTCAAGAAGGGAAGTAGCCTGGCTCCCCCCGGGGGAGCTCTGCTGTCCATGGTCCTGCCCCCAGGCTTCTTACTGTTTGCAGAGAAAGTGTCCAGGTAGCTGTCAACAGGGACCGCTTGCCTTTTCCTGAAGTGCCTCCCCGCCACCAATTCTCCATGCCACGTATTCCCTCTGCCTTCCCCAGGTCCTGCAGGGGCATGTGGCTCTTGGGAAGCCCCACAGAAAGCTTACATCTCGGCGTTCACCATTCCCCAGCTGTGTGCCATTGAACAAGGGCCTTAACTTCTCTGAGCAGGGATTCTAAAATGTGGATTATCCTGTAATCCCCACAAGGAGGTGGTAAGAGTTGATATTTTCCATTCAATAAATATTTATTGAGAGCTTACTTCCTCTAGGGTCTTGGAATAAACTAGTGGCCAAATAAATTTTTTTAAAAAAATGTCCTGACCTCAAGGCATTTACTTCTATGGAGTGACACCCGCAGGGTAAGTTGAGGGCCTGGCACACAGGGACATGCCTGCTGGGTTAGCTTTTATTTCACTGATCTCAGACTGTTTCTTCTCTGGCAAATCTTGTGCCTGAGAATGTCCCTGCCCATTATTTCCCAGAAACCTGAGAACAAATGAAAAAACACTGGTTCCCAGAAAAGCAAAATTCAGGATCTCTACCTATGCTTACCTTTCTTTGGGGTGCGTACATGCATGCTAAGTTGCTTCAGTCCTGTCCGACTCTTTGCAACCCTATGGACAGTAGCCCCCCAGGCTCCTCTCTCCATGGGATTTTCCAGGCAAGATTACTGAAGTGGGTTGCCAGGCCCCCCTCCAGGGGATCTTCCTGACCCAGGAATCAAACCAGCATCTCTTAAATCTCCTGCATTGGCAGGTGGGTTCTTTACCACTAGTGCCACCTGGGAAGCCCTTCTTTGGGGGCACTTGTCCTAATTCGGTCAAACACACCACCTTCCTGTGTAAATACAGCCTTGGGTCATCAGTACCCAAGGTGGCCTGGGTGAGCTTCGGGGACTGCGAGGCACCTGCTCCCAGGAGGAATCCTCCCCACCTCTGGCATTTTTGATTCCTGGAAGGTTCTATATAGGGAGGGCCTCTCCCCACAGACATTAGCAACCCTTGCCCTGGCCCTCTGCACTGGCGTGGGCCAGAGCCACCCTGCTCTCTGCAAGGCTTATGCTTCTCAAACACTCTGACAGGTCTTTGAGTGCAAGCAAGTGATTTTCAAGGAATAGACTTCATGACAAACCTTGGAAGCACAATCCAAGCCCTCTGACATGATTTAGTGACGAATCTTATTTTAGAGGGGCAGCTGGCCAGACACCCACTTGCCAGCTCACAGGCAGCACGGGAAGGGGTCAGCACTCCCGCCAATCCTTTGGGGGCCAAGGCAAAGTATCCTGGCAGACCAAAGAACTTTTCAAAGTCATCGATAAGGCTCATTAATGTATCAAAATGTCACCTACTCAATGTGAACCATTAAAAATTATTAGCACAAGCATTAGTAGAAATAGTCATTCAAGTGCAGAAATATCCCGGAGAAATATTTGTCACCTTGGAGAGCACCAGCACTGACTTCCTGCTCCAAAACCCTCAGCCTGGGGTGGCAGGAGATGTGCCCTACGGTCTCAACCCAGGACGCCCGGGTCCGAGCCCTCCTGCAGTCTGGGGTTGGCAAAGTCCTCACCTTCACTTGAAACCATGGCACAAGCAAGGTCAGCCCTGGCGGAGAACCAAATTTCATTCAAACGATTGGAGACATAAGTCTGTAATTTAACTGATAAATCATAGAAAGCATTTATAAAACTGATAACTAATAAGAGCCTATTGTATTGCCTGGGAACTCGACTCAGTACTTTATAATGACCTGTATGGGAAAAGAATCTTGGGAAAAAAAGGTGGTACGTGTACACGTCTAAGTGATTCAGTTTGCTGTACATCCGAGACTGACACAAGATTGCAAGTCAACTATACTTTAACACATGTACACACACACACACACACACACACATTAAAAAAGGAAGCATTCAAACGTGAGACATGCTGACGCATTAGAAGATAAAGTTCAGTTCAGTTCAGTTGCTCAGTCCTGTCCGACTCTGCGATCCCATGGACTGCAGCACGCCAGGCCTCCCTGTCCATCACCAACTCCCAGAGTTTATCCAAACTCATGTCACATACGTTTTCAAATAAAAATGTCTACAGTGGTGTCCTTCTAATAATCCCTCAAGGGGACGTATTTTTCTCTTCTGTGCAACTTGAGGAGAAAGAAACAGAAACCCAGGCTGCAGGCCAGCCCAGGGCTGTGAGACTCCCCCCACCCGAGGGTCCACGGGGGGATTCCTGCTTTCTTCTCCAAGGGAACCATCACTGGGTCCTCTGCAAAGGGAAGGCAGGTGCATCTAACTCAGTCGAGGTTAGCGGTGTCGAGGGAGCTGTGTGTGTGTGAGCTCAGTCGTGTCCGCCTCTGCGACCCTGTGGTCTGTAGCCTGCCTGGCCCCTCTGCCCATGGGATTTTCCAGGCAAGAATACTGCAGTGGGTTTGGGAGAACCTTTGTTTCTGGGGTTATGAAGCTCAATGTCAGTGTGTCTGAATCAATCTGTAGACAAAAGTGATGGGCCCCCTGCATAGGAGCTTTCATGATGTAACTTCCAGGAGAGCTAGTTCCATGAGAAAACACTTAAGCCATGAGGAGCAGAGACGTGGAGACGGAGTCAGGAACAACACGACCCAAGTGCTTGATGATGAGGCTGGACTCTGTGGGTCCTTGATAAACCAGATTGTGAGAAAAATGCCAGCAATCCCAGCCAGGGGTAGCTAGAAGGAGTCTATCCGAGTGAAGAGCAGAGTGTGCCTTCTGTCCGCTGGAGCAAGAACTAGCCAAGCCACCGTTTTGCCTACCGGGGTGGGCACCACGCGAGCCTAATAACAGCCTGTGAGTGTCTCCTATTCCTGGTGCTCTCACAGTCGCCACGGCTTCTAAACAGCAGATCAGTCCTTCCCAGGTGGCGCTAGTGGTAAAGAATTCACTTGGCTACGTGAAAGTGCTCAGTCGTGTCCGGCTCTTTGCGACCCTATGGACTACACAGTTCGTGGAATTCTCCAGGCCAGGATACTGGAGTAGGTAGTCCTTCCCTTCTCCAGGGGATCTTCCCAATCCAGGGAGTGAACCCAGGTCTCCCGCATTGCAGGTGGATTCTTTACCAGCTGAGCCACAAGGGAAGCCCAAAATGCTGGAGTGGGTGGCCTATCCCTTCTCCGGAAGATCCGCTGGAGAAAGGATGGGCTACCCTTCCGTTCGATTCCTGGAATTGAACTGGGGTCTCCTGCATTGCAGGAGGATCCTTTACCAACTGAGCTATCAGGGAAGCCCAAAAGGGAGACGTGAAAGTCAGATTAAACATTACTACTTATTGTATATATTGACAAACACGCAAATAGACTTAACTTGGTAAGTGAGCAATCGTACCAAATTTATAAAGAATTAGATGCAATGCTAAACGCAAACATCTTTTGCTTTTCCTAACTGAAAGCAAAATATTACCATCTAGTTTTCACAGCAGGCATTGAAATAAACACCAACTGCCCTAAGCTGAGCAAACTATTATGACGTTTATATGTGCAGGTGATCATGGAGGAGGGAAGAGCAGGGCAATAGAAGAAAATAACAGATGAACCTAAAATTAATATACTAATATGTATTTTTTTAGAAAGTCATTTGTGGTCCTTTTCAGGCCATAAGTACAACCAACAAGATGTTAAAAATGTGTTCTCAAGCAGATACATTTTAATGCAATTATGTATATAAACTACTTTGTTGTTTCTTTCCCTATATAACACACATAATCATTTTAATTATCATTTTTGGAGGCTGAATAATGTTCTGTCATGTTGATGCACCATAATTTACTAAACTAAATCGTTGGATTAAAAAAAAATATGTTCTTTGCAACGAGGCCAAGGTCACTATTGCTGACAGCTGTCCAAAGGGCGGTCAGTGCTTCTTTCAAAAATCTAGAAGGATAACAGCACCTGCCCTCTTCACAGAAGCAGCAGAAATACGTGCATCCACCCCAGAGCCGTTCCCCATCTGTCAACGAGCAGGCAGGGAGGGGGCGGCCACGACACGGGGAGCCAGGCCCCAGAGGCTCCCCCTGCCAACCTAGGGCTCACGGAGCTCTTCTCGGAGACACGCTCAATTTCAACGCAGAGAAACAGGTCTCATTTTCTTCTCATATCATTTCTAGGAGCAATCTGCACCCGTCTACAAATAGTGTTTTGTACGGTTATTCTTGCTGAATTGCAAACAATAAGAAAAGACTTTCATAAATCAGCTCTGTGGAATCTCTTCCTCTGTTGATAATAAAAAGAGGGTTTCCATTAGGAAACAAACAAACAACAAAACCCAGGGAAGCCTCCCTCCAACACGGGACATAAAAACATGCTTCCCTTTTGCTGAGATAATCCAGTCCCGGGAACGCGTGGGTCACCATGATTCCATGATGAGTACACATCAGACAACAATAAGCCTGATGTGCTGAAGGCAGGTTTTTTTTTTTTTTTTGGTTCTGCAAATATCAATGTGGGCAGTCTGATGTGAGGACATATCTGATCTAAGTGAGAAAAATATTTTTATTGCTCTGGGAATAGTCACTGTTAACTGAACGCAACAACAAAAAGAGGGGAGAAAAAAAAGAGCATGCAGAAACCCGAGGGAATTACCAAATCAATTAACAAGTAATTCAGGAACTAATTTCTATATTGCCTCTTAGCACAAAATTGTATCTTTAATTTCTCCTGCAATAAGCATCTCTACAATGATCCTAGCACACAGTGCCGCGGTAAATGAGTTTACAAGGATCTCTTTTTGATTGGCTCGACAACATTATTTCTTCACAGTTCAATGCTACTGTAGCCAAGTGCTCTGAAATATTTAATTATACTGGTAGCTACCAGTTACCAATTTGCAAGACCCACGGTGAGGACTGTACATTTTAAAGAACTAGTAATCAACTAATTAAAACCACAGTGAATTCCAGATACTCCAATTACAAACAACTGCTGTGGAATATACTTAGAGAATGCAAGAGGAGGCCTTGCAGAAGGACTGGCTGTACCGCGGCATGCGGACGCCCCCACCAAAGACCTCGCAGCGCTGGTGCTGTTTTGAAAACGCATCTGCACGCGCCCCTGCACCTCGTCCTGGGCCTGGATTTTTAGTATAACGTGGGAAGCCCAGTGGTAGACGAGGCCACTCAGTGTGAAGACCACAGGTTTCGCAAAGAAGCAGATTTGGGTTTGAACTTTGCCTCTCACTGGCTTTATGAACCCACGTAAGCTGAGTCTCAGCTTTCTCATCTATAAAACGTGAAGAGTAACAGCACACAGCTTCCTGGGGTGCTGGATGAGCAGGGAGGCTGCTGAATAAATGCACACACACACACAAATGGTTCTTATTGGGAACCAAGTCCCTTTAAATGCAATGATCTTTATTTCTTCTCTTCCTCCTTTTTAAAACAGTCAGATCAAACAGTATGAAACTGAAAGATCCAATGTAGAAAAACATGGCCAGTCACAATACAAGAAAAATATCTGCAAACATTATTATTTTTTTCCTTCACCAAAAAACCTCCAAGGAAGAAGAAAATGCCCCAGATGTTAACAGTGGAAAGGACCCTGGAGTAAGCATCCTGCCACATACTAAAGTGTAGCTTCAGGTAAGTCATTTAACCTCGGGACTCAGCTGTCCTATCTGTAAAATGGAGATCACTTCTAGCTTAAAACAAAAAACAAAAAACAGCATATCTGTTGTGCTGCTGCTGCTAAGCCACTTCAGTCATGTCCGACTCTGTGCGACCCCACAGACAGCAGCCCACCAGGCTCCCCCGTCCCTGGGATTCTCCTGGCAAGAACACTGGAGTGGGTTGCCATTGCCTTCTCCAATCTGTTGTGTTAAAGCAACACTGTAATTCCAGGACCCACGCAATAAGAGCATCTGGTTATCTGGGCAAAAATGGGATGACCACAGCAAAAAAGAACTCTTACGGCTAACATACATAAGTAGCAAGCTAATATATATGCACATCAATACATATATAAATATACACACTTAGATTCTTCATTCTCTGAGATAAATTGGTGGTCTGGTGGTTGAATCGCTCAGTCGGGCCCTACTCTTGCAACCCGTGAACTGAAGCCCGCCAGGCTCCTCTGGCCATGGAGATTCTCCAGGCAAGAACACTGGAGTGGGTTGCCATGCCCTCCTCCAGGGGATCTTCCCGACCCGGGGATCCAGCCCGGATCTACTGTACACCAGGCAGTCTCCTGCATTACAGGCAGATTCTAAACTGACTGAGCCACCAGGGAAGCCCAAATAAACTACTGAAGAAAAATATAGAAATATTCAATTTTCCAGCAACGTGTGATAGGGAACAAACCCAAACAGGTCTTGGTTTGAACGGTTCCCCTTGAAAAGCTTCCTTCCTACTTTGCACCAACCTGGCACAAAGTCAGACTCCAGCAGCACCCGCAGCAGAGCTGTGGTCTGATAAACACACTGACAAGTTTTTATTTTTTTATTTGCTTCTCTTCCCAACTCTTTATTCGGTGAAGTCACATTGGTAGTTTGAAATTACCCATGGTGGAATGGTAGAAATATTTACAATATTGAAATCAGAAAATGCTATCAGTTAGATCCTTTTTATTTTTAGAGATTTATATGCATTTTCCAACATACCACTATTAAAACACAATGAAAAATGCAACTAAAACAGTTACAGGGCCAGAGGACATCAGAGTATAGCGGGACTGTACTTTGGTTTGCTATCCTACGGGGGCGCTCACTAATAGCTTGGGCCAACTCTTGCCATCCAAATGAACTGACCCATTTTGATCAGTTGTCTGATTTTTTTTTTTTAATTATTATTTTTTATTTTATTTATTTATTTATTTATTTATTTTTAAAATTCTGACAAGTTTTTAAATGAAAGAAACTGACAGCTATCGGTCACTCCTCAGGATCTGCTGAGAACTGACCAGGTGCGCGTCTCCCAAGCCTTTGGTCAGCCTTGTCTGGACGCTGCCGCCCACCCTCATATCTATCTCACCAGGTCCACTCACACTCCCCACCTCGCGGCCCCTCCTCTCCCGGTCCCCTCCAGCTCCTCCTCAGAGGTCCAGTTCAGTTCAGCCGCTCAGTCGTGTCCGACTCTTTGCGACCCCATGAACTGCAGCTCGCCAGGCCTCCCTGTCCATCACCAACTCCAGAGCTTACTCAAACTCAGGTCCATGGAGCTGGTGATGCCATCCAACCATCTCATCCTCTGTCGTCCCCTTCTCCTCCTGCCTTCAATCTTTCCCAGCATCAGGGTCTTTCCCAATGAGGGCCCAGCAAATTTCAGCTGAAATTTCAGCTCAAAGGTCCAGCAAATTTCAAACTGTCCCCCTTTCCCCCTTCCCCCCAACACAGAGGGTCTAAACAAGCACTTAATTGGTTCTCAGAAGGTAAATCAATGGAAGACTAAAAAGAGAAGGAGAAGAAAAATTACACCAGGACAATCTTAGCTGTCCTTTCTGGCAGGCTATGAAATATTTTTGAGCTGTACATATTATGACATCAAAAGGGTCAGTACCAGGCTCCCTCGGGCCTCAGTGGTAAAGAATCCACTTGGCCAATGCAGGAGACATGGGTTTGATACCTGGTCCGGGAAGATCCCACCTGCCGTGGAGCAATGAAGCCCAGGCGGTACAGCTACTGAGCTTGTGCTCTCGACTCCGGGAGCCGCGACTAACAAGCCCACAGGTTGCACCTACTGAAGCCCATGCTCCCAAACGAGGGGAGCCAGCGCAACGAGAAGCCCTCAGACTGCAGCAAAGAGCAGCCCCCGCTCACAACAGTGAGACCCAGCATGGCCGAAAATAAGTAAATAATCCTTAAAAAGCGTGAGTCACTCAGTCGCGTCCAACTCTTTGCTACCCCAGGGACTACAGCACGCCAGGCTCCTCTGTTCACGGGATTCTCCAAGAACGCTGGAGTGGGTTGCCACGCCCTGCTCCAGGGGATCTTCCCGACCCAGGGACTGAACCCACGTCTTCCTGCGTCTCCCACGTTGCAGGCAGATTCTTTACCCACTGAGCCAGCAAGACAGGGTCGTGTAAACTATTCACATTAGGGGGAGTCAGGTGCAGTGTGTGTGGGAACTCACTGTATGATTTTTTACAGCTTTCCCACACATCTAAAATTATTTCTCAATAAAAAGTTAAAATTTTTGACGTTCTCCTTTAATCCTGCACCACATTTACTTGTTTGTGTTCTTATTCATCCAATTTTAAGCCAAACGGACATAAATTCTCATGTGCTAATTATGATAAATACACAGTTTCTCGCTTTCACTTAGTATTTTCTAAACACTGTTCACACTTCTAAAGAGCCTTGAAATTGACCATTTTAGAGGCTGTATATCCTACTACCGTTTAGTTGACAGTCACTAATTTAACTCCTTGCTTGTTGAGTATTTTTAGTTCCCAGGATCCCAATATTATAAATAAACCTGCTATGAACATTTTTGTACACTTAAAGTATTTTTCCCTTTCTCCTAGTGAATTATCCTCTTGGGATAAATTTCTAGAAGGGCAATTACGGGGACAAAGTGAATACAATTTTTTGTCCTTTATATACTGCTAGCTTATACTCCAAGAGGGCTGGGCCAATTTTCAGTAACATGGCAGTACATTCCTAAAATTCTGTTCTTTCCTCATTTTTGCGAAGACCAGGGTTTGACCACATTTTCTTCACGATAAGCCTAAGTACAAAATGATTTCTCATTGATTTAAGTTTCGGATACTCCAGGGATGAGCAGAGAGAGGCCGCACGCCCATCCACGCTTACTCCCTTCTTGTGGATCTTCATTTCCAAATCAGCCCCTGTGTGTTACTCACATCCCCAGTGATATGCTGGCACAGGTGGCACATGTTTCTAGAAAATTCTTTGTTTTGCATGTTAAAAACAATACAAATTATTTTTCTTCAGAAGAACTTGTTGGGGATAAACATTCTTGTTTGGGGGGACGAATCACTGTCACGGAGGCTATGGTTGATGCAGACTGAAAGTGAAGGCGCTCAGTCGTGTCCGACTCTTTGGGACCCTATGGACTGTAGCCCATCAGACTCCTCCGTCCATGGGATTTTCCAGGCAAGAGTACTGGAGTGGGCTGCCATCTCCTTCTCCAGGGGACTGAATAATGGGGCAAAAATCTGGCAAGTATGAAAACAGTCGAGTTGAAATCTGCAGGTTTGAATTGAAACAATTTTTATAAATAAAATTACATAACAAAGACATTTATTTAAAGGAACTTTCTTCTGCAGTGAAAAAGTTTTAGAAGCCAGCTCTCTAAAATCATCTTGATCATTGACAGAGCTTCCACTCTTTGAAGATGAAAAGGTGTGCCTCTTGTGCGACACCTAAATAGTGTATCCTATTAACAAGAATCAGAGTTAAATTAAGAGAAGGAGAGATTAAAATTTATTCTGCATCTTAAAATCTAACAATGTAGAGCAGGACCTCTCCGATGTAACACCTTCTTTAAGAGAAACATGATACTGTTTTAGGGAAAGAGAACCACCTTATGCTACTGACCTACTCCATCTACTGTATATATACTTGTTGACCTAATTGCCCTGCCCTGTGGACCCCCAGGAGAGACCATCAGAGGGCACACCCCTCTTACCCCCACCCCACCCCTCCTGGCTCCAAAGTATGGGGACGCAGAGAGCATAAACGATGCACGTGTGCACGAGGCAGGGAAGACAGAGGCAAAACCCCAAGCCCTGACGAGGCATCAGGGCAGCGAGGAGAGAGGACGCTGCATCCCCTGGAATGCAATGCACGTGAAATGGGCCCTGAGAACAGGCAGGCTGTGACAAGCACAAACTGAGGGACCAACCAAAGCCGGGAGCTCAATATGCATGAGGACGGAAGGGAAGGAACCCCAAGGGACCCCCGGCACCTGGCCATCTGGTGATGCTGGCATCTCTCGTGAGCCGGTCCCTCTCTGGGCCTGCAGGTGACCTTGATGTGGCTGTAGCCCAAGGACCGCAGTTGGTCCAGGTGCCAGAGAGCACGTGCTTTAGAGGACAGCCCCCCTATGCCACATAAACATCCTGTCCTGCTGGAATCCCACAAGGATACCATGCTGTGACCTTTAGCCTGGTCTAGCAAAGATGGTCAGTGTAGGCACAGATTCAATCAGGGGCGGATGGCAAAGGCTCTTGTGGCCACACATGCTAGACGATTCCTGGGTGTGACCCCCACCTCCGCCCTCACAGCTCGGTAACCTCGGCGGGGTGACCCGACCTCCCTAGGCCTGGGACGCCTCATCTGTCATGGGCAGTGAGTTGTGTCTGAGGCTGGCAGAGAATTAAGTGAGGTCATGTGGCTAACGCATCTAACACAGTAACTGATACAGAGAGCCCAGTAGGACGGCCAGCATTCTTATTATAAATCGAATACATCAACGATCTGGTCAATCGCGAGGGCTTTCTAAGCAGGCGGAGGCGTTAGTGAACAAGAAGAGCAGGGCATGGCTCTGACTGAGTAGGGGAGACTGGCTTTGGGAGGGGAGAAGGCGATGGCACCCACGCCAGTGCTCTTGCCTGGCAAGCCCCATGGACGGAGGAGCCTGGTGGGCTGCAGTCCATGGGGTCTCTAGGAGTCGGACACGACTGAGCGACTTCACTTTCCCTTTTCACTTTCATGCATTGGAGAGGGAAATGGCGACCCACTCCAGAGTTCTTGCCTGGAGAATCCCAGGGACTGGGGGGCCTGGTGGGGTGCCGTCTACGGGGTCTCACAGAGTCGGACACGACTGAAGCGGCTCAGCGGCAGCAGCAGCAGCCTTGGGAGGGCACTAAGATGTAATAGTGTTTTATTTGAAGTATAGTTGATTGACAGTGTTAGTTCCAGGTGTGCAACACAGGGATTCAGTTACACACCCCCCCACCCCCCATATATACGTATTCTTGTTTAGATTCTCTTACTCTATAGTGTCATTCCAAAACCCTGAGTATAATTCCCTGTGTTGTACAGTAGGCCCTGGGTGATCGAGTTTAGATAGAGTAGTGCATATCCAGGCCTCCCTGGTAGCTCAGCTGGTAAAGAATCCGCCAGCAATGCAGGTTCGATTCCTGGGTCTGGAAGATCCTCTGGAGAAGGGATAGGCTACCCACTCCAGGATTCTTGGGTTCCCCTGGTGGCTCAGCTGCTAAGAGAATCCACCTGCAATGCGGGAGACTTGGGTTCAGTCCCTGGGTCAGGAAGATCCCCTGGAGGAGGGCATGGCAACCCACTCCAGTATTCTTGTCTGGAGAATCCCATGGACAGAGGAGCCTGGTGGGCTACAGTCCATGGGGTCACAGAGAGTCGGGCACAACGGAGCAACTAAGACCAGCACAGTGTGTATCGGTTAGTCCTGAATTCCGAATTTATCCGTCTCTCCCACTTTCCCCTTGGGTACCTACAAGCTTGTTTTCTGTGTCTGTGTGTCTATTTCGGTTTTGTAAGTTCATTTGTAACATGTTTTTAAATTCTATGTACAGGTGATGTCATATGGTATTTGTCCTTCTCTGTCTGACTCACTTCACTCAGCAAGATAATCTCTAGGTCCATCCATGTTGCTGAGGATGGCATCATTTCATTCCTTTTTATGCCTGAGGAACGGTCCATTGAATACATGCACATCTTTTTTAACCATTCACCTGTTGATGGATGTAAAACATGACATTTTGACAGCCAGTGTGATTCTTCCTGCCACAAAGCAAGGTGCTCACTTGTTTCAGACTTTCTATTCACAGAGAAAGAAATCTGAGCTGGCCTTGAGTGTGAAGTCACTTCAGTTATGTCCACGTCTTTGCAACCCTATGGACCATAGCTTGCCAGGCTCCTCTGGCCAAGGGATTCTCCAGGCGAGAATACTGGAGTGGGTTGCCATGCCCTCCTCCAGGGGATCTTCCCAACCCGGGGATCGAACCTGTATCTCTTGTGACTCCTGCACTGGCAGGCGCATTCTTTACCACGAGCGCCACCTGGGAAGTTGGCCTTATCTGTCATAAGATGCACTGTTGAGAGGGAGATACAGGCTGAGCAAAAGGGAACATTTCTTTCCTGTGGGATGAGGGCTTCTCTCACTGCGGTGGTCCCTCTTGTTGCAGAGCACAGGCTCCAGGGCACGTGGGCTTCAGCAGTTGCAGCTCACGGACTCTAGAGCACTGGCCCAATAGTTGTGGGTCACAGGCTTAGCTGCTGCAAAGCAGATGGGATCTTCCCAGACCAGGGGTTGAGCCTGTATCCCCGCATGGGCAGATGGATTCATTCCCACGCGAGCACCAGGAAGACCCCCGCTTAACAGCGCATAAAGCGCCTCATCTGCGTCACCTGTATTACCCTCCTGTAGCCCTTCTGACCAAGGGAAGGATTAGGTTAACCTGCTCTGCAGATTTACACATAGACTCTGCGCCTTGTATTTTGTGGTCGATGTCATTTCTTGCAGCATTTTGAGCATTTTGTACAGACCATGCCGCCATCCACCTACATGAGCCAAAGCGTCAGGGGGCTGTGGCGGGTCTGCCCTCTCATGGCAGATGGACGAAGGGAAGTTCCCACCGAGGCATCCAGACCTTCCAGAGTGTTCTGCCAACGACACTCTGATGGCTGAGGAGCCGGATGAAAAGCATGTGATGCCCCCACCTGACCCATTAAATTAATCATCATAATTGGCAACGTCTGCCGGGATCCAGGCTGGATGTGGTCCTCCCTGGGCGCTGTGCACCCAAGTGAGGTAAATTAGGTTTCAGGGCGCCAGGTCAGCGTCAGCAAATTACCTGCTTCTGGGGAGTGGACTGGGCCCCGGTGGGTGCAGGCAGAGCTGATTTGCCACATGGGTGAGCAACGTCTTCTCAGGGTGCTGGTGCCCAGGGGCCTCGCTGTGGCCAGGGGCCAGCAGGAGCCCCGTGGACCCGGCCCCACGTGTCCTGGGAGAAGGGCAGGGGCCCTGCTGTGGTCGGGGCCAGCAGGAGCCCCGTGGACACGGCCCCACGTGTCCTGGGAGAAGGGCAGGGGCCCTGCTGTGGTCGGGGCCAGCAGGAGCCCCGTGGACCCGGCCCCACGTGTCCTGGGAGAAGGGCAGGGGCCCTGCTGTGGTCGGGGCCAGCAGGAGCCCCGTGGACACGGCCCCACGTGTCCTGGGAGAAGGGCAGGGGCCCTGCTGTGGTCGGGGCCAGCAGGAGCCCCGTGGACCCGGCCCCACGTGTCCTGGGAGAAGGGCAGGGGCCCTGCTGTGGTCGGGGCCAGCAGGAGCCCCGTGGACACGGCCCCACGTGTCCTGGGAGAAGGGCAGGGGCCCTGCTGTGGTCGGGGCCAGCAGGAGCCCCGTGGACCCGGCCCCACGTGTCCTGGGAGAAGGGCAGGGGCCCTGCTGTGGTCGGGGCCAGCAGGAGCCCCGTGGACACGGCCCCACGTGTCCTGGGAGAAGGGCAGGGGCCCTGCTGTGGTCGGGGCCAGCAGGAGCCCCGTGGACCCGGCCCCACGTGTCCTGGGAGAAGGGCAGGGGCCCTGCTGTGGTCGGGGCCAGCAGGAGCCCCGTGGACACGGCCCCACGTGTCCTGGGAGAAGGGCAGGGGCCCTGCTGTGGTCGGGGCCAGCAGGAGCCCCGTGGACCCGGCCCCACGTGTCCTGGGAGAAGGGCAGGGGCCCTGCTGTGGTCGGGGCCAGCAGGAGCCCCGTGGACACGGCCCCACGTGTCCTGGGAGAAGGGCAGGGGCCCTGCTGTGGTCGGGGCCAGCAGGAGCCCCGTGGACCCGGCCCCACGTGTCCAGGGAGAAGGGCAGGGGCCCTGCTGTGGTCGGGGCCAGCAGGAGCCCCGTGGACACGGCCCCACGTGTCCTGGGAGAAGGGCAGGGGCCCTGCTGTGGTCGGGGCCAGCAGGAGCCCCGTGGACCCGGCCCCACGTGTCCAGGGAGAAGGGCAGGGGCCCTGCTGTGGTCGGGGCCAGCAGGAGCCCCGTGGACACGGCCCCACGTGTCCAGGGAGAAGGGCAGGGGCCCTGCTGTGGTCGGGGCCAGCAGGAGCCCCGTGGACCCGGCCCCACGTGTCCAGGGAGAAGGGCAGGGCCACCCCTTTCTTTCCCATCCAGTCTGTCTACAGTTTTATCTCGCTCACCAATCTTGGTGGCTCTGTGAAAGCAGATGATGGCCGGATGCCTGACCAACTGGCTGTGAACGGTGTCAGACGTTCCGGGGACGTCAAAAGTGAGTGGCGTCGGTGGCTTTTATTCTGCAGATGTCACACGATCCAGCCCCTGGTGTGCGTTCCAGGCACCAGACCACGCAGGTCAGAGGCCTAGCGGCAGGCCGGCCAAGGAGTTAACCCGAGGCTCCTTTCACTGAATTGATAACCGCTGCTTTCTACTCGACTGAGAATCAAGCACACACACGGCTTCACGGCGGCTCGCGGTGATGGCAGGGCGCTGGGGAGGCCACCCAGGCCACTCTGCTTCTGTGTCCTGGGAAGGGCTTCCCCACAGCCTCGGGGGCTACAGGAGGGGCTCTGTGCTCACTGGTGGCTCTCTGCCCCAGAGGTGGCCAAAGTCCCATCAGGGTTCAAGGCCAAAATTCAGAATTCTTTGAAAAGTCACATGAAACCACAAAGGCTCTACCGTATATAGCACAAGGAATTCTACTCAACATCTGTGATAGCCTATAAGAGAACAGACTCTGAAACAGATTGAAGACATGTATACCCATAACGAGGAGCTTCCCAGCTGGCCCTAGCGGTAAAGAGTCCTCCTGCAGTGCAGGAGGCGTAAGAAGCCTGGGTTCAGTCCCTGGGTCGGGAAGATCTCCTGGAGGAGGGCATGGCAACCCACTCCAGTACTCTTGCCTGGAGATCCCCACGGACAGAGGAGCCTGGCGGGCTACGGTCCATGGGGCTGCAAAGAGTCTGACACAACTGGGATGACTTAGTACACACGTGTGCATACATATGACTGGCTCACTGTGCTGCACGCCTGAAACTAACGCAACGCTGTAGACCGACTCTGCTCCAATAAGATTTAAAAGACGAAATGAAACGCTCCCAACTTAGGTTAATAAAAAGGAAAGGACACACATAGAAAATCACGTGAAGACACGTAGTGTTTGGTGTTTCCATGGATCCCAGAATTAAGCAGCTGACCTGGGTCTCCAGCAGCACCTCAGACCCAGGTTCCGAGAAAGTGCCCCCCGGGTTGGACCGGGCAGAGCTAGGACCGCACAGAGCGGGTGGCTCCCAGACCCGCCATAGCCCAGTTCCCCGCACATACCGCTCTGCCTGCGTTTGTTCAAGGACAACAGGGACTTCTTTCTTTCAAAATAGCAGTGGACGAAATTAAAAAAAAATAAAAATCTCAAAGCAGGAAGCAAGCAGATGCAGTGGTTCGCCTGTTAATCTCTAACAGCTCTCTGAGCCTCGCCAGCACTTAAATCTCCAAGACAAAAGCCACCAGGCCAGGGGCGCCCCAGCCTCGCCCAGACAGGCCTGTGGGGCCTTGCTGAGGGGTCCATGCAGAGACTGAGGGGTCCTCGCTGCAGCCAGATTTACAGGGCGGCATTTACAGTGCTCTTCTGGAGTCTCCCCACCCAACTAACCTGCGGAAGCCCACCCCTTAGGGCTCACCTGTCAAGGGGGGCCAGGGGTTGGGAGGGATCTTGACCAGACAGATACCATCAGTCTGTCTGCAGGGGAGGAAGGACAGACAGAAGCGTGATAAAGCAGACAGTATTCAGTTTTTCACTCTCTGAAACCCCACGAGACAACACTTAGTGAGGCATTTGCTTGTTTTCCCTTTTGTCCTCACATACAAAAGATACATACAGGTATTTTCAACGGTGTGAGCAGGATCAACTGACCAAGAATATTGTTGTTCAGTTGCTCTGTCGGGTCTGACTCTCTGCAACCCCACGGACTGCGGCACGCCAGGCTTCCCGATCTTCCACTGACTCCCGGGATTTGCTCAGATTCACATGCATTGAGTTGGTGATGATGTCTAACCCTCTCATCCAAGATTCTACAAATTCAAATGTTCACACTCTAGTGTGTGTTACTGGGTGTGAGGTGAGGCCCTGAGGTCTGTGTTTTCAGGGTGAACATCAGAGGCAGCAGGAGTCCGGAAGTGAAACAGGACAGGCTGAGTATATGGACCATCATATAGAGATGAAAAAACTCGGGAGAGAGGGAAATAAAAAAAGAGCACACAGCTGCTGTCCCCCAAACAGACCTCCCATCTGCCACCCACGATTTGCATGTCACCTTCTCCAGGCTCATTTGTACTTCATTAACTGCCATTGACTTAACAAGATTTATGCAAATGACACCATAGGAGCTCCCTAACTCCCACTGCAATCAAGTGATTATGTATGTACAACTCTCTACAGCAATGAAAAATTAATACGTGACAAGCCCACTCGCCGCTGAGCCGGGCCTCTGGCTTTTTCTTTGCCTTGCTTTTTGCTTTTACGTTTCTATTCGAAGAGACCTGAGCGCCATAGTTTAGGAGGAGGAGGAGGCTGGGAAGAGGAGGCAGATGGAGGAGGAGGAGGAGGAAGGAAGGAAAGGCAGACGGAGGAGAAGCAGACCTCTCTGAACCGAATCTCCACTGAGACTCAGAAAGGACAAAGAACGTGGAGGTGGGCCCAGGTCCTCAAAAAACGGAAGTGATTTTGCAGAAGATAAGTCACATTCTCGATGAGAAAGCTTTCACGGGGGAAGGAGGGGAGACAGGATCATTGCCCACCATCCGTGGACAGCTCCTCCCACGCTGGGCCGAGGAGGGCCTCCGTCTCACAGCCAACAGGCAAGCTGTAAAACGTGAGCCGGACGCGGTTAAAATAACCCATCGGAACACGCTCCGTCTGCAAAGACACGCGTCAGGCTGCCAAGCGTGATGGAGACACACACGGCCTTACCTGTGTCCTGAACCGCCCCAGGCAAGACTACTGTGCGCTGGGGTGGAGAGAGAGCCTATGATGATCAAATATACCGGCCCGTCCCCAAGCCACCCCCGGCCCAGCCCCACGGAAGACCTGGAGGCTCAGGAGGAGGGCTTCTCTGTCTTTAGGGCCCGTGAGCCGGGGTCCGGGGACCCAACACGCAGACCCAGTCCCGAAGGGGGCTGAGCATGGAGACAGGGGCTCAGATGCTAGTGGGAAGGACAGGCAATGGAGAAAGGATGCAGGGACCCCATGCAACCCTGGACAGAGGCGCGTGGACCCATGTCCCTGCAGACATGTGGTGCTGCAGGCATATATCAGAAGATTCCTCTCCTTGGGTACGAGGTATTTGTCTGAGGTTGGGGGCACACGTTTAATTCAGGGCATGTAACTCTGTTTCCTAAGCTTTCTTTTTATTTCTTGGCTGTGCCGTGTCACTTGTGGGATCTTAGTTCCTCAACCAAGGGTCGAACACCCTCAGCAGTAAGAGTGCAGAGCCCTAACCACTGGACTGCCAGGGAATTCCCTTCCTAAGCTTTCTGAAGGCTTCTGGCCAACAGGCAGCATGGGGTGCATGGGTGCATGGGCTCAGGGGCCAGGTTCAAATCCCTGCCCCTCGGCTTCTGAAGGCGCCTGGTCTGGAAAGCTTGCACCACAAGGATTTAATTTAAAAATGAAGATAACACAGTTATGTCAACTGTGGCAATGTTGAGGGTTCAGAGAGATATTATGTGAACGCTTAGCAAATACTAAGCAGTCACTTAATCGTTCAGGCCTGCAGTGTCTACAACATTCTGGCAGGTGCTGCCCTATCTGGGCCCCGTCCTCCACAATCCTCTCGCTTCATTTCTACTAGCTGATGTCATCCCTGGCAGGCTGGGGAGTCCAGACTACCTCTAAGGGTCTCCGTTCCTTTATAAAAATATAGATGTATCTATATATAGTCTGTGTGCAAACGCACATCAGCCTGTGGGGCCCACAGCAAGGCTCCGATATGTCCTGAGCACAATGAATCTGAAAATCTGGTTTTACCAGAATCTAAAAATCCTCTCCAGCATCTCCTCATCTCAGCGTCCCAAGGGACTCAGTATTATCTGGAGCCCAGTTCCCAGATGCGGAGTCCAAGGCCGGGCATGTTCTGTCTCAAGGGGACTCTGACCCGCCAGGTATGGTCTCCAGGACGCGGGTTTCCCTTGTCTGTACGTAGAGGCAGCTACGATAGACAGCAGCCTGCTGGGCTGCCTGTGTCAGGATGCCCCAGGAAACCAGACCACGGCTGAAGGGGTGAGCTGGATTATTTTGAACATTTACTACTGAAAGGCTTCCCAGGACAGGGTAATACCTGACTTACCCTTGACCGTCAGCCTCAAGGGTAAAGCAGATGGAAAGCCTGGCCTGTACAGCAAGCCCTTGTGCAGAGGAGCAGGGCAGAAACTGGGGGAAGGGAGGCCCCACCCACACCGGGGACCAGCCTGACTGGGGTGGCAGCCAGCACGCCCACCCGAGCCCACGGGGTACGCGATCCAGCACCCCCGAAAGGAAATGTCCCAGGATGGATATTCTAAATGAGAGGGAAAGAGTTCAGTGATTTTCCCAATTCTAGTTGAAAGAGCATCAACAGATTGAAAATTACACATTAAAATTGCCTTATGTGGAGAGTTAAGTTTATATCAATAAGTAATTGCACAAAGAATAAGCAACCGTGCCTGCATCTCTACAGGAGAGAAAGCCTTTAGGAGCAGTCAAAACCAGATTCACAGACACAGAGGACAGACGTGCCAAGGAGGAGGGGGAGGGGGTGCGAGTGAAGGACCGGGGGCATGGGGTGAGCAGACACAAATGATTACACACGGACGGATCCACAACAGGGCCCTGCTGCAGAGCGCAGGGAACTGGGTTCAGTATCCTGTGAGAAACCAACGTGGAAAAAACTACAGACAAATATATACATATGTACATGTATATATACACACACACACGTGTGTATATATATGTGCGTGTGTGTCAGGGGGGTGCGTTTATGGGGCTTTCCAGGTGGCACTAGTGGTAAAGAACCTACCTGCCAATGAAGGAGACATAAGCAACTTGGGTTCGATCCCTGGCTCGGGAAGATCTCCGGGAGGAGGAAATGGCAGCCCACTCCAATCTTCTTGTCTGGAGAACTCCACAGACAGAGGAGGGGCTCCATGCACCAAGGGCTCACTATGCATATAGTGGCGTGCTCAGCAACTTCAGTCGCGTCCAACTCTGTGCGACCCCAGGCACTGCAGCCTCCCAGGCTCCTCTGTCTACGGAATTTTCCAAGCAAGAATTTTGGAACGGGTTGCCATTTCCTCCTCCAGGAGATCTCCCCGACCCAAGGATCGAACCCGAGTTTCTTATGTCTCCTGCATTGGTAGGTGGGTTCTTTACCGCCAGCGCCACCTGGGAAGCCCCATAAACACACCCCATAAATACATACGAATGTATGTGTATGTATATGTACAGACATAAATATACACACACACATATAACTAAGTCACTTTGCTGTACAGCAGAAATTAAACACAGCACTGTAAATCAACTATACTTCAATTTAAAAAAAAGGCGAACAGCAGGAGGAGGGAGAGACTGCTCTCAGTGGCTCTCTGCCTACACATCAGTTCCCCCGTCTCTGGAGGCGTCTTGTGAAACCCCGTGGACTTCCGCCTCTGTCTCACCTGTGATGCTGGGGCCCGCCCCACACCTGCATGCAAAAACTGCCCCGTCCCCAAGTGAAGCCAGAGGCTACCTGTTTCCAGTGGAAAGACTCTAGCCCCCCTGAGGGGTGGCCAGTGCCAACACGAGCTCCTACAGGATTCGTGAACGTGTCCAGGTGCCAGTGCAGAGGCCGAGCTGTCATCCTGCCCCCTGACTCCTCCTCTCCTTAAGCAGAAAACACTCGAAACCAACCGGCCTTCTTCAGCAAACTAAAAGACGGCATTTCCAGAAGCCACGCTGCTGGGCTGAACACTTTCATTTCATTTCCCTGGGAACTATCACAGCCAAATAGGTCTTGTGAATTCCCCTTTTCCTTGAGACATAAAGTCATCTGGTACCCGGCTTCTGGGCTAATGAAAACCGATTCCAGGCTAGCGACGTAGGCCAAAACAAATGCCTGCGTTCGAGTCCTGTTGTGTAATGAGGAAGTTTAATTAAGGCCCCCCATTACAGCTGTAAATGTTCCTTTATATAATAAGGTCTAAATGAAACTGAACCTAATCAAAGTTACAATTCCTTCATTAGCAAATTACAAACAAGAGCGCACAGCTGACACACCGGCTATGATCATCGCGACTAATTGCCTCGCTGTACAAACCAGCCTGAAAGCGCGCTCAGATGTCCGTCTGCGAGAGCAGATTAGGGCCACGTCGGGCTATTCCTGCGATCACAAGGGGCTCTTG
Organism: Cephalophus harveyi; assembly: GCA_006410635.1. NCBI lineage: Eukaryota > Metazoa > Chordata > Mammalia > Artiodactyla > Bovidae > Cephalophus > Cephalophus harveyi. Next base: position 318,188 of record SJYT01013936.1, read on the forward strand.
TACAGGGATCTGATTTACCCCTGTTGCCTGGCGGCCAGCAGCCCAATCAAAGCCGCGCTACAAAGGCAGCCTTTGAAGCCAGCGCGGTCTCGAGACGCAGTCCATATGCAGGCGGGCAGACTGCACTCCATTAGGTCTCTTGCCACATTTCCCCTCTTCTTATTCTAATGATCCTATTTTAATACACACAGGAACCTCTTCTAATTGATGTCAAGTGAGTGACTTCTACATTCATCAGCGGAGCACATCAAACAAACCTCGGCGCGCGAGCCAGCCTCACGGCGAGGAGAGGCCCGGGGTGTGTCTCCGGCTACAGGGCCGGGCAGGGGGGGAGCTGCGTTACCTGTTTAATTGGGATGGCTCGACCGCTCCCGATGCTGTCCGCCCGACTCTCCAGGCCTTTCTTCTCTTTGTCTGGGTCACTCCCTTTCCGAGACTGAAAAGCAAAAACAAAGTTAGCATTTGGGGAAGGGCTGCGGTTCACAGATTGGGGAGGTGAAACCCACCTGCATAGCTTCTGCAAAATACACAAGCCCTGAAGAAGCCCTGCACAAGCCGTGTGTGTACCCACGTGTATGAGCTGTGCATGTATCCATGTGTACCAGCTGTGCATGTACCCACATGTACCAGCTGTGTGTGTACCCCCATGTATGAGCTGTGCATGTACCCACGTGTGCCAGCTGTGCATGTACCACCATATATGAGCTGTGCATGGACCCACATGTACCAGCTGTGTGTGTACCCACATGGATGAGCTGTGCGTGAACCCCCATGTATGAGCTGTATGTGTACCCACATGTACCAGCTGTACATGTACACACATGTACCAGCTGTGTGTACCCCCATGTATGAGCTGTGCATGTATCCACATGTACCAGCTGTGCATGTACACACATGTACCAGCTATGTGTACCCCCACTTATGAGCTGTGTGTATACCCACGTGTAAGAGCTGTGCATGTACCCATGTGTACCAGCTGTGCATGTACCCACATGTATGAACTGTGCATGTACCCACATGTACCAGCTGTGCGTGTACCCACGTGTACCAGCTGTGCGTGTACCAAGTATGAGCTGTGCGTGTACCCACATGTACCAGCTGTGCGTGTACCACGTGTACCAGCTGTATACCCACATGGATGAGCTGTGAGTGTACCCACATGTACCAGCTGTGTGTGTACCCCCATGTACGAGCTGTGTGTTGTACCCACATGTTTTAGCTGTGTGTGTACCCCCAGGTACGAGCTGTGCGTGTACCCACATGGATGAGCTGTATGTGTGCCCATGTTCACGCACACATATCCCAGGAACTGACTGCTGGGCGTCCATCGTCACCAAGCCATCACGTTACAGGGAATTTTCTAAACTTTCCTTCCCACTTTTCCACTGCAAAATCATCTTTTAATTCTTTTGTAAAGAAGTTCAAAATTCAATTACGAGAAGCCAATGGACCATACAGGAAAGTAACGCCCAACAGGAAAACACATTCCGAAGCTGCAGTTAAATCCAGCCGAGGAGAAAAGGACTCCTCGCTGCTTGTTTGGGAAACCTGTGACATAAATGTATATATTTAATTAACATCTGAAGGATTTTAAAAATTCTATTAACGTCTCAGCTGTGCAATTCAACGGGATACTCCTAATTCATATTGAGCTGCCATTAACGTTCCTTTTTATTGCTTCTGGAGAGTCAGAAAAGAGCGAATTCAAAGTTAAACTAGTGTTAATATACCACAGAAAATAACCAAGGGGAAAGAAAGTTGAAGATATCTTTGGGGGTAAAATATCAGTACTTTAGGGGAAAATGAGTGGCTTTGTTTGCCAAGTTCCTGACAGTTTTCTTGGCAATAATGATGTGCATGCACGCCCAGGAGGAGGGCGGCCAGCAGGGAGGGTGTCAACGGGGGCCCCAGGGAAGCCACCCCAGGACCCCATGACCTGGGGACATTGAAGGAGCAACCACAGCTAAGTCTCCATCGCTGGGTGGCATGAGAAACTGTGAGCACGATGATTTTCTGACAGATTTATTTTATTATGAAAGAAAGATCTGAGACTCGTCCTCCTTAATAACTGTGCTGACAAGTGGCAACTCCACTCCATTACTTTTCAGTGGGAACATTACTCACGCAATATTGAAAATGGAGAAACATTTTCATGTGCTTTTCAAATCTGAGATGATATATGAAATGAGCAGACTTTGTGGCGTCCAGTGCGGCAATGAGAAGCTAATGAAATCCAGTTTTAAAGGGTGTGACATGGCGCTGCTGATATATGTGTATATATATATATATTTAATATTAAACGGAGTGATGTCATGGAGTATGAGGAGAAAAGTTCCCATGACGTAAACCCAGATCAGGGACTGCAATGAGCCCACGGGCTCCATAGAAGACAGGCTTCTCTGATGATGCTAAGAAGCTGACATTATTTACTGAGCACCTACTAAAAGCCAGGCACTGTGCACTTGATTTCTTTAGGATGCTAGAAGCTTGGAATGAGGTACCAGCAAACGAAACAAGCAACACACAGAAAGTTGTGGATGAAAGTAAAACGCAATGTTTAACCTTTGGGCTCGGTGGGAAATAGAGATTTATCAATTCCTTGTCACAAACTTTAGTTAAAGAATTCAGGGCTCGCTTTTCTCTTTAATTAATTAACCATTTAATTAATAACCTGCGGTAAGAGCTATGTAACAGCTCTTACATAAGTTCTATTTTCCCTATGTCTCAGTTCATGAGAAACCTGGAATTTGAGGTTTCTATTTGTAAACGAGTTTCAAAGCTCACAGGGATGACATTTAAAATTGTTTCAAATCAATAGAGACCACTAATGGTACTTTGGAATTTTGAGAATCCTGAATTTCTAAATATGGAAATCTGTCTTCATTATTCTCTATTAATCAGAATAATTAACAAAACAAACATTAAAAAAAAAATTAACATCTTCCTCAAGGCAGCACATCTGTCTCCACTGCCACTCTGTCATCAGAGAATTCCAGATTCCACAGGAAGCAGGATCAGGAACTAAACTCCACTTCTGATCATATACCCTGAGATGAATGAGGGGGAAACTGAGGGGAAACTTCCCCGCCAAAATGCAGCAGAAATTCCAGATGACTCTCTCACTGGGGTGGAGAGAACCACAAAACTAAAGCTTCATGGACAGAGTGGGGATGACTTGTCAGGCAGAAGGGTGTACTGTCTCCCCATCCCACAGTGAATCTTGGTATAGCAGTCTGTGATACAGATCATAAAATGGAAATCCAACAGCCAAACGAAACCAAACCCGTCGGACACGAAACACCGCAGCACGCACAGATTCCCAGGCAGGCCTCCTGGTGCCTCTGCCAGCCCCGAGACCACACCACCCACAGCACAGCCTCACAATGCCGCTCAAACGGCTCCGCGAAAGCGGCAGGTCCAGAGCGGCCCTGGGTACCGCTGCTGGGGGGTCAGGAGTGAGTGTGCAAGGCACCCGCCTGGCACACCACCAGAACCCTAACAGGAGTTTATCACACCCAACACAGAAAGCCACGGGGAGCCGGGAGAGCGACCGCAGAGCCACTGCACACAGTGAACGCAGCAGAAAGGAAGGCTAGGATAAGCCTAATCACCCCCTCCTTCGTCAGAGACACGTTCAGCTGCCCCTCAGGGGATAGAGGAAGCTGTGAGGGGCACCCCACCAGCGGCCTGCTCCCGAGAACAAGGAGCAGCGCGGCCAAGCGCCCTCGCTATCACACCGAGACCCGCCTTCCCCTCTCCAGCCGACGAGGGAGCCCAAGACTGCTGAGGCACACTGTCACAGGATCCCCGCTCCCTGCCCTGCAGAAGACAAATGCCATTCAAACAGGTCTCTCTATACTGTCAATTCCGCCGCCTTATTTTTTACAGAGAGTCTCTATGAACTGGGTAATGGCTTTTCACAATCTTTGGTTACTCGGTATGCTTGGCTCTGTTCTGGCGTGTCGGCATTATATGGCAAGCTTTGAGAAACAAGCACGTAAGTGCCATCAGGATTATAAATTGTCCACCAGACAATTTGCGGACACCTAGAGGAGTGAGTTTAAGCCGTGGACACAGATAACAGACACTGCATCCAAAGGAATGCCGATCCCCGGATGGCGGGTGGGGGCGTAGGGGGATGGATATTCTGGAGGTGCACTCTTTATCTATGACGGCGTTATTTCTAGAAGTAGCAGCAGCAGTGGCAGAAAAATGTTCGTAGTCTATGAGCTGCAGGGTGAGTATATGCATGTGTTTTTAAATTCCTCTATGTTTGAAAATACTTCCTGATAAAATATTTGAACCACATGTTAATAAATCAGGGCTATGAAACTACTCATCCTAAGAGCATATATTATAGAACCAGGAATTCGATGGATATAGCCTTTAAATATTTTTTCAAAATATTTTTTTTTCAAAGAAATAAGCAAGATACGATATCATTCAGCTTTTTTATTAGCGACTGATGGTTCCTACTGCCAACAGAACACAAAACTTGCTACGATAGGAGAGATCTGCAAGTTTGTAGTCTTTTGTAAAAGGTGTGTGTGGGATTTATTTTTGCTCAGATTTTGGCTTATTTTTGCATGTGTGTGTATACAGACAGAAGCATCTGGGACTGAAGACTGTTAGCCCAGGGTGGCACACTACAAGTCACTTTATAAAATTTATAAGCACGGTGTTTGCAGACTGGTGTGTGTACTACTTAATTAACGCTGGCCTCTTTAGGAGGATCTTCGTAAGTAAGGAAGACGAAGCTCCTTCATCTGGGCATTACCATCCCAGCCTGAGTGGGTTTTTATTCACTAAGATTGGTCGATGTAGGGCACTTCTGTCCTCCTAATACACATTTTTCAATAAATACACTTTTTGCTAATTGAAGCCAGTGATTACTAACAATCGCCAGGGATGAGGAGGTTATGACATTTTACATATTTAAGAATTGGAGCAAACCGGCAACAAGGAGAATCTAGTTTCTTAATTGGCCACGATTTCGAAATCAATTTGCCTCTTGTCATTCGCTGGGTGACACTGACATCTAGTGGAGTTATCACTTCTGAGATCTTCGGCGTGCAACGCCCACCCGTCACCATCACCATCAGCGCCGGCGCTTTGTTCGGTGTCAAAGCTGGCAGTGATGAAGATACAGGTTTTCAGTCTTCTCCTTCAACGCCATGATGCAAACCCGCCGTGAAGGTGGCTTCTTCACGACCCCGATTCCTATTCCCACGAGTGGCAACAGTGCAATGGATTCCGCTTCTGGAAGGGTTTACTCTCAGGCCACTTTCCAACACGGAGAGACCGAGCCTCGGTCCCGCCCTGGTTCACAGGGAGAGACCAAGCCTCGGTCCCGCCCTGGTTCACAGGCAGGCCCTCACCTCCATCACCAGCTGCAGTAATTACGACATGATTAATGGGGATTTCCAGTCACCATAATGACGGGTCTGCACTGGTTCTGGCCCTGCCCCACCCGGCCTGGACAGCTAGCCGCTGTCAGGGCGCCTGGACTCGGTGTATACACGTGTGCACGGCTCCAACTGTGCGGGGGCAGGGGTCCCATTCCTTTGCTCTCCTCTGGGCGGGCAGCACCCTCATCCCAGTCCACCTCCTCTTGAACCCAGGTTGGCTCTGATGACACCCACGCCTGATGGAAAACAAATCTGGCCGTGCAGACAGCGGCAGGGAAGGGCAGGCTTATCACCCGAGTTACTCTTCATCTGCTTCTTCCTGCCCGACACGTGTCTCTCTTGGCAGGCACCCAGTGGGCGGGCCCAGGACACTACTTTCCAGCACCTTCAGACCCCAGAGGTGCCCATACAGGTGTGGGATGGAATGTGCTGGAGCAGCCCCACTTCAAAGAGACTTCCCAGCTTCTCGCCTCTTGCCTTGAAGACAGACCAAAGCCAGTGACCAAGAAAGGTGACGATGAGGGGGTGTCGTGAGCCTGGGTGTCCCGTCCTCCCGCCATGCCCTAGAAGAAGTGGCAAACACAGAAGATGCCCTGGCCCACGTTCCAGGGCCCCTCATCCCCGCTATGCCAGTGTCCCGCTCACGGCCCACCCGCCCTCTCTGCGCCTTCAGCAGCGGGCTCCTCCTCAGGTCCACGGAGCCCTGGGTCAATCCACAGCCTATTCTCCAAAGTGACCCCGCCTCACCTGGAAGCCCCCACCTGGGTGTGCACACGTGTGGCAGGTGGATGGATAAGCCACGAGTGCTGTTTAGGTGACTGCTGCTATTCTCAGCGTGTCTGAAGAAATTCCACAGTACAGCGTCTTGCAGTGGATGTCTTTAAGCATATCAGGTACGTACCTGTATTTTGCACACACCTAAGCACCTCCCTCCCAATCTACAGCCACTTTTGTGTCACTCCATAACAGTGGGGTGGTGAGATAAAAATGAAAGCAAAGGACTCGTCACCCCTACAGGGAATCTTCCTAGCAACCTCTCTGCAACTACTGTTGTTTCTGGTTCAGAGAGGCTGAGTTCCTTGCCCAAGGTCACACAGCCCCAGGCAGTGGAGGCCAGGGGCTGAGCCTGTCTGATCCTCACTCTGGCCCTCCAACAACAGCGCCTGCCAGAACTCGCACGGCATGGGGCAAGGAGCAGGGAAGGGAATAGCTGTGAGGAGGGAGTGTGTGCTGTTGGCAACAGACCTTGGCAATAAAGACCAGCTGATAGGGAAACTGCTGTGGACACGGTGGAGAGGGCCAGGGGATCCGCTGAACCCGGCGCCCTCCTCCACCACGGAGAACGCCATCTCCAGGGACTTTTGCGGCAGTCCAATAATTAAGATTCCACACTTCCAATACAGTGGGCACAGGTTCAATCCCTGTCTGGGGAACTAAGCTCCCACGTGCTGTGCCACCAAAAAAACAAACAAAAACACCCCGCCATCTCCAAATCGGGGCAGTAGATCAGATAACAGACTCGTGGCCACCTCTGTAGAAGCCTCCTTTAGCTCGAGCCAGGAAATACTGAACTTCTTTGCACCGAAGTCAGTAATAATCAATCAAGAAAAAGTGTCAGTCACTCAGCCGTGTCTGACTCTTTGCGACCCCATGGACTGTAGCCCGCCAGGCTCCTCTGTCCATGGGATTCTCCAGGCAAGAATACTGGAGTGGGTTGCCATTCCCTTCTCCAGGGGATCTTCCCGACCCGGGGACAACCAAGAGGAGAAATCACACGGCTGGAAACAGGGCACCCTGACGCGGTATGCTAGAGTGGAGCAACTTTCTAAGACAAGTCAAATTTCCATTTCTAAGGCAAGACACCGGACGCTGGAGACATCCTCTATGTGCAGCCGGCCTGTGCACTGTGGGATGTTGAACGCCTCCCAGGCTGGTACCCAGGCTAGAACTCTGCAAGACCACGCCCACCCCCACCTCCCACCCCCAGCTGAGACAACTCAGCCCTTCTCCAGAAACTGCCAAATTTCTGGCAGAGCAAAAGTATCTGGATGAGAAGCCCTGGTTTGAAAGCTTGTATACTCGTAATGCACAGACCTAGTCCCAGGAGGGAAAGTGTTCTTCTCAAGTCAAATGACTCCAGCCACGCATGGCAGTAGCTGTGCCGGGCGTTCTGAGTCTGGAGTTCTGGGCTCAACTGCAAAGCCTTCTCCACCATTGACTGGTAATGCCTGCTGTGTGTAAAGGAATGGACAGGGTGGCCGCGCTTTTGTGTCCTCTGCTGTTAAGGGGACAGCCCAACCGCTCAGGGAGCTTTTAAAAAACTACATACGCCTGGTTCCCACGCACAGATTCCAAGCTCAAAAACCTGAGCCCCGAGAGCTGATGTCCACCAGAGCCTGCAAATGGTTCTGAAGAAAATTCCAAGTGCGCAGGCTCGTGTCCGTGAGCCTCTACAGCCCCAGAGGAAGGCCTCAGGGCTGCAGCCTAAGGAGCAGGGGGTTTGTCCACCTATAGGGCTTACACATCTCATCTCGAAGGCTGGACGCGCATGTGTGGGGAATCCTGGCAGAGTCGGTATCTAACGGGAGACCAAGAGAGTCGCAGGACCAGGGACACCTTTATCCAAACCCCTGGCTCTTCGATTCTGACTCCCTGCAACTGAGCAAGTCCCAGCTTGCTCAGCACCTGCTCCTCAGCTTCCCGCAATATTCTGAGACACCCACGGAGCTCAGCGCCCTTCCTGCTCATTTGGTTCAGACACGACACCCGTCCCTGACCACCTGGCGGCCAGAGGCCCACTCGGTGGCCACGCTCCGAGCCCCGGGGGACACTCACGGTGAAGAGGTTGGACCGGCGCTTGGACTGCTTGCGGACGGGCGTGGGCGTGTTGGCCGCGGGCGGCACGTCGATGCGGAGCTCCTTCTGGCTGGTGCTCGGCGTGGACGGCACGGAGGAGGAGTAGTCGCTCAGGCTCCCGCCGCCGTTACTCGTCTGTAACGATCCGAAGCCAAGGCTGTGTTAGGGACCCGCTCCGGGAGCATCACTCGCCGCCTGCGTGGGGCCGTAACCCCCGGGCCGGCAGGTCACACGCAGCAGATGCAGCCGGACGGGTGGGCCGGCCTCTCCCACTGGCTGGTGGCACCGGCCTGAAGGACGCTTGGTGTCCTTCTAGAAGAGAGCGATCAGCTCAGCGCCATTTCAGCTAAGAAAAGGGACTGAAGGCAGGGAAGTCTCTCTCGTTTAATTTTTCTTGAGAGTGAAAATGTAATTATTTTCTATTTCCTGTGAAAAAGGAAGGGACTGGTTGAACTAAGTGGTTTCCGTGGTCCCTTCACTGCGCTGGATTAGAGGCAGAAAGAGCAAAGTTGTGCCCCAGAGGACCAGAACTCACATTTTGAAAATGACCTCTTAGAGGGATAAATCGGAAGACTGGGATTGACATATACACACTACTATATATAAAAAAGATGACTGATAAGGACCTGCTGCATAGCCAAGGAATAATACTCAATCCTCTCTAATGGCCTATATGGAAAAAGAATCTAAGAGAGAAGGGGGATATGTATTAAGACATGTATAAATGACACTCTGCTGCACAGGAGAAACCAATGCAACACTGTAAATCAATTATATTCCCCCAAAAAATTAGTTTTAAAAAAAGAAAATGACCTCTTGGAAATGTGGACGCATCTGGAAGATACTTCAAAATTCAGAGAGAATTACAGATGCCAGTGGTGGGGACGTTAACAGCCTTGACGGTACCTTGACAGTACCTTGACGGTACCTTGATGGTACCTCGGTAGGGCCCTACTGTAAACGCACTTCCCTTCTCCTCAAGGAACCAAACAGAGGATGCCTAACCTTCTCACTAAATCTGTTTAAAAAGTATCAGCATAACACCTGTCTGAGAAATGTACACCGAAGACAGGACAGCAGGCAAGGATAAGTCAACAGTTCCTCTCTGGGATTTAGGTTAGGTTCCTCAAAGTGACTTATATATAATTTGCTTCCAAATAAACAGCAAAATGTTGCAATAAAAAGATACTAGTGGGACTTTTCTGGCAGTCCAGAGCTTAAGACTTCACCTTCCGGTGCAGGGGTGTAGGTTCGATCCTTCTTCGAGAAGCCAAGTTCTGACATGCACAGACATGGCAAAAAAAACCCCACAAAATATAAAACAGGGGAAGCATTATTGTAATATCCAACAAAGACTTAGAAAAAAAAAGTTACTAGTTTCCATAGGGCATAAGGGAAAGGGGACTCTAACCCAGAACTGCTACCATCTTGAAGCATATTGTGGGATGAGCCAATGAGATTTACCCACAACTGCTCAGCCTAGAAGCAGACGAGAACGAAGACCAACTCGGGGTCATTTAAATCAACACCAGAGACAGCGTGGAGACGGGAGCATTAAAGACTGATTCCCATAAAAACCACCGGGCCACAGCAGCTTCTGAAGGAGATGTTACATCAGTTACAGACACGCTGTTATTTGCAAAGTTGAAACAAACAGGAAATCCACCTTGGAGCTGGCTGAGCACCCTCTTTGGCAGGCGTGTCCTCCCGGGCTCGCACCTGCCTTCCAGCCCAGCCTCTCAGGGGACCGACATACCTGGCCGATGTGCACGGCGGACACCTGTGCGGAGCAGACCGACGAGTGGCTGGGCGAGTTGGGGAGGGACTTGCAGGGACCTATGGACAGCTGCTGCTTCTTCCTCGTGGCGACAATCTTCTGGGCAACTGCAGGCAAGGAGACAGAGAAGGTCTCTGTGAGGCTGCTCTCCAAACCCAGGGCACATGGCAGAGGCCCAGGACCGTCCCCATCACCCACTGTCTCCTGGGCCCACGGTTAACATAATTCCCAACTTTCAGTGGGGCACAGGACTACCAGGAGAGGCACGCCATTCCCTGGGGCTTCCCCTGGTCCATCCTCCTGCCCCCCAACTACCCGTGGTCACATGACCAAGTTCTGGCCAATAGGATGTCAGCAGGAGGGTCACGCGGCAGCATCCCGGAAGCACCCTCAAGAGAGATGCCTTTGGCCTATTTCTCCCTTATGACCTTTTCCTTCTGGTTGCATAAAAGGCACATATGTTGGCTGTAGCCCTGGCAGTGACCTTGGGGGGTGGAAGCCACACTTGGTGGGAGATGAGCCCTTGCCAGCCCTGTGCAGACTGCCTCAGAAGCTTTACAGGTAAACCACAAAAAATACACATCTATCTTGTTTAAATCATTCTAATGATTTTTCCCCCCAATTACTTGCAGCAAAAATCATCCTAAATAAGACAGGGGAATTTAAACCAAATCCTTTTGAAAACCAAATAATCTATTTTATCTTTTTTTTTTTTTGTATAGCCTAAAGAATTACTCTCAACTCCACAAGCGACTGCATAGAATTATATTCAAGGACATGTAATTATCTCAAAGATTTTAATTTAAATATACAGCTACACACATTGAGAGTTTATCTTAATCAATACAAATCTAAATTCCACCAGTCATAACTACTGGCAAATAGGCTGGCTGATAAAGCATACTGGATTTAATTGGAAAGGAAGTCAAGGATTAGAAAACTCTTCCTACACCAATAGGCGTCACTACAGGAGAATAACTGCAGGTTTTATTTGAATAGATGTGTGTCTTTGGGGACGAGCTGTAATTAAGTTCAGTGATATTCAATCCTTGTCTTTGCCCACAGAGTGGCTATTTTTAAGACATCCATGCAAAGGAACGCACGCTGTCCCCAGCAGCAGGTTATGACTCAGAAGGAGCACACACAGTGGCCGCGGATCATTTCTTGTCCAAATGAATACAGTGTTAATAAGGAGCTGATTTGTCCACAGCTTACGGCTTTCATGTAAATGAATGATAGTATAAATATGATTAAGTGAAAATGCAATATATAAAAAATGGCTCACAGAGATGAAACAGCAGCCTCATTAGTTACATCCCACCTCCGATAGGCCTCTTATCATCCTGAAAGGATGATATCAATTAATTTATCTTCCCATAGTGTATTGATCATAACCTTCATCAGCTAATCATGTTTAAATTACAGAGGAATATCGCAACACTCTGTCATTTCAAAGCCATTGGCGTATTGATCTGGGGTCTTTGAAGATGCACATCAGAATGTTTCAAAAATCATTATGTGAACTCGAAACTAAAACTCAAGAACAGATTCCAACACCTGTATAACATGTGTTGTGTAGGTGAGCTGAGATTCCAAGACCGGAAGTTAAATAACTTACAATCACGGTTGTCAGGGTGACTGCCAATTTACTTCCATTAAAAACACAAAAATAAAGAACTTATTTTATTTTGATGATCAACTCTAATGCATTTTTATTCTCCTCCTGACCTCAGAGCTACTATTCAGTTGGATGACCATATAGGATTTCATCTTAAATCTCACAGAAAAAGCATAAACATCAGAATTAAACAGAGCAAAACTATTTGGACAACTCTGTAGACATTCTCGTTAAGTGTTTTATACTCTAAGGGGGAGAGTTGAGAAACTTTCTAAAACAGGTCAAATACATTATTCAAATCCTCATTTTATGACACTCCAAATGGAAAAGAATTTTCTCTCCTCCCCACACGGAAGCTAGAAAGAGCAAGTCCACGGGCAGACAGAAGCTTTACCCATTAAGACTCCCACATGGGGACCGAAAGGGCCATGCAAAGCATCAACCACACGTTAAGTACTAAGGTTCTTCTGTCCATAGAATTACTGCTTTGCCACATTTATAACAGAATATGAAGTCACAGCCTGTAATAACTCATAGCATTCTTTTAAGCCTAACTAGAACTTTTAACCCTATTTGTTTTATTTTGCCATTATTTTTATGTCTACCCACAAATGGAAGCAAGGAAGTGAGTTACAAATATTTTGTGCTAAAATACATATCCTGCATCAGAAATACATAACCCGTAACAGTGGGGGACACTTCGTTGGGGACAATGGGAGTGTCTCAAGAAGGACGAGGAGACACAGTGACTGTTTTGTAAGGCTGAGCCACCTTCTTTTTCACAGTGAAGCCTCCTGCCACTGTGGCCGCAGAGCTGGGCTGGGCCGCCTGTGTGGATGAGGCCCCCTCCCCAGTACCAGCTCAAGGGAAACGGGGTCCGAGAGCAGGGAGGCTCTGTTCTGTCACTATAGTCATCAACCGCGCCTGATATCCAGAACGTTTAAAGGTCAGTCGACTTAAAACATGAGTCTTACTTACCCCTCAGATTACACTGGCTGGGCAATCTTTATAATCACTGAGTTTTTGCCTGCATTTAATCACTCCACAAGTGAATGTTACATATTTTATATAAATACATGCAATGAATGAATAAAACAGAAACACAGTCACTTGAGCTGACTTAAAAGGATCTGGACCCTTTATCATCAAGCTGCGATGTTTTGCCAGTTTCGGTGTCATGCTTTTGTATAAAGCTGCCGCAGGAGCTAAGCCCAAGTCTGAACTGTGGTCGGGGGCAGACCCTGAAAACGTTTGCTCCTTTCCCAGGTGGTGTTGCTGTTCAGTCGCTGAGTCGTGTCCGACTCTCTGCGACTGCAGGAACAGCAGCAGGCCGCCAGACGCTAACCAGTTCCATTAACCTGGTATTCCGACAGAAGGGCTTGGCGCTGTCTGAAAAGTGGCTTCCTAGGGACTAATACACAACGTGATAAACATGATCAACACTGCTCTTGTTACAGATGAAAGCTATTAACAGAGTAAATTCTAGGAGCTCTCACCAAACGAAGATATGTTTCCATTTCTTTAATTTTTTATCTATATGAGATGGTGGATCTTCACTAAACTTACTGTGATATCATGCAAGTTGAGTCACTGCACTATGCACCTTATATGGTGTGTCAGTTACAGCTCAGTAAAGCTGGAAGGGAAAAAATATTAAATACACTCAAATATAAACAAATGAGTGAATAAGTATACTCCCTCCACAATTTTGAAGTTTTATTTGGGTGATAGATACCCTCTAACTGTATGCATAATCTCACTGTAGAAACTTCAAAAATAAGGAAGCAACTTCCACGGCCTGGGAGAGGCCTGAGTGGCTACTGGGGGCTGGCAGTGGCCCCTTCTCGACCTGCGTGATGACCTTGAGATCTTTATTTTTCAGCTGTGCCCTTGATTATACTTTCATAAATATATTTCCCTTCTACAATTAAAAAGTTGATTCAAGAACTGAAGCAACCAGAAAAAGCGAGTTATACATTTACTTTCTCCACAGATTTTGAATTTTCTATTGGAGACATGATAAATGACACCCTTTAATTAGTGTGTAAAAATAAGACTCTCGGATAGCTCCCAAATAAGACCTCATTAAAACCTGGCCTAATGCCCAATTTCTGCTTCTCCTGGTTCTCAAATCATTCGCACTGAAGGAGGAGCAGAAAGAATGAGTCTGGTCCCCTCAAGGGAGTCAGGCCCACCGCTCACCAGGATCTGGGAGGCATCCTCCTCTCCTCCCCCGACCCCCTTCTTTTCCTCCCCCACCACCTTTGACCCTCGGCTGAACAAAGGGCCAGGAGGTTGCGCATCCTGTCGGCTGCTGTTTAGTCCCTAAGTCGTCTCTGACTCTTTGCAGCCCCGTGGACTGTAGCCCTCCAGGCTCCTCTGTCCATGGGATTCTCCAGGCAAGAATACTGGAGTGGGTTGCCATTTCCCTTTTCCAGGGGACCGTACCAACCCAGGGATCAAACTCGGGTCTCCTGCATTGCAGGAGGATCCTTGACCGCTGGGTCACCAGGGGAGCCCTGAGCATCCTGTCTACTAACCTATTCAACCCTCACAGTCCCATTTCGCAGATGAGGAAAACGAGGCAGGGGGAGCCATCAGCAGAGCAGGGGTGCAGGCGCAGTCCGTCTGCCTCCAGGAGCGCTCGCAAAACCGCCCCCCAGACCCCGGCGCTCCCAGGACAGGCCCGTGTACCCTCTGCCCTATGCCTGCACAGACTCTCCCTGACACCCCCTCCCTTGTGCTGACCACCGCAACCCGGCTCTGTGCCCTTGGTTGAAACCTGCCATTGCCAAGATTGCTGGTGACCAGCTCGAGGCCCAGTCACCTCCTGCTTGACCCCTGGGCAGCCCTGGGCACCACTGACTGCTCCTCCTCCCCTGACACTGACTCTCGAGGGCTCCTCTCTGGCAGAACCTCTTGCGCAGCCTCCTTTGATGGACGTTGGGTGCTCCAAGGCTTCCTTCTTCGGCCGTTTTCTCTCCCGGCCAAGGGCTCCCAAATCCACCCAGCCTTGCTCCACGTCCTTCCTGCTTCGGGGACAGTGGATCCAACAACTGACTCCACACCCCCGCTCTGGATGGACCCTGATGTCTACGTGGCTCAGCCTGGGTCTCACACCATCTCCCAGCTCTCACTGTACCATCCCCTGTGACGCCTGGGCAGGGACAGAGGAGCCGGAAGAGATGGATTCTTCCACCGGAATTTCTCGTAAATTCATCTTCACGACCACTGCTTGGACCCTAACTCCACCCGCCCGTGGCCGGCTCTTCAGGCGGCCTCCGAGGCCATCCCCCATCACTGCCATCTCCAGCATTACTGCCGCCCACAGAACACGCTGCAGGCGGCCTCGTGAGGGCAGCTCTCCCGGCCCACCTCCACCCACAGGCCTGTGACACGCCCCGTCACCACACCAATGTTAGAGCTGAAGGTTCTCCGCAAAACGGGGCTCTTCCACGTGGAGGAGTGGGGGCTCTCCACTCTCGTTATCACTTCCCACGGAACCAGGGACCCACAGCCCCACCTCTTCTGACCTCTTCCCAAGCCCTCCTGTGAAAGCCCGACTCACTTAAGTAACTGAAGTGGCCGCCAGCTTGGGACAGGCTGTCCCTTCTCCACCCCTGCAATCGGGAGCCGTGTGCCCGGAGCCCAGGGGCAAGGTGAGGGCTCCCCCGCTGCCTGGGACCAAGTCAGTACAGTTCTGGTTTCCACAGAAGAAAACCCAGATGAGCGTTATTGCCCGGTACAGCTTTACCCATAACAGGACTCATCTGACCCTCGGGGATCTTATCTCTTAATTGGCTCAGAACCCCAGAGGGTCAGGAGGCAATCCCAACTTGACGCGACCACCTTCCAGCCTCGCAGCCCACTGCCATGCCAGACAGAACCCACCACCCCTCCCACAACACGCTGCACAAGCGGCCACCACGGCCCAGACCTCACGGTCAGCTCCTCCTCAGAATCCGAGCGTCCCCTCTCCTAGGTAAGCTGTCCTCTCGAAGCATGAGGTTCCTCCAGGGGAACTCTGCACCCCAAATGCCCACAGGTGCTAGTGTTTTACTCGGGCCTTGACTGAGCACCAATGCATGTTTACACACACACACACGCATGCACACACACACAGGCAGGGGCACAGCAGTCAGGGCCGTGCTGAAGGCTGCAATTCTTCTACTCACACACACACACACACACACAGGGGCTCAGCAGTCAGGGCCGTGCTGGAGGCTGCAATTCTACTTCTCAGCCCTGAGTCCCTAGTGCCTGGGCGGAGGAACTGTTCCTCCCCAACCCAACAAGTGATCACTCACACCAGGTCCTGGCCTCAAGCTCTCTACTTACGGGACAAGGCCCCCGGACAGGGGTGTCTCTAACACTCCCCTTGAACGGTACCACCCGATGTCTGCAACATCCATAATTAAGCACCTAATTCAGTTCAATCGCTCAGTCGTGTCTGACTCTTTGCGATCTCATGGACTGCAGCACGCCACGCCTCCCTGTCCATCACCAACTCCCGGAGCCTACCCAAACTCATGTCCACTGAGTCGGTGACGCCATCCAACCATCTCATCCCCTGTTGTCTCCTTCTCCTTCTGCCGTCAATCTTTCCCAGCATCAGGGACTTCTCAAATGAGTCAGCTCTTCGTGTCAGGTGGCCAAAGTATTGGAGTTTCAGCTTCAACATCAGTCCTTCCAATGAACACTCAGGACTGATTTCCTTTAGGATGGACTGGTTGGATCTCCTTGCAGTCCAACGGATTCTCAAGAGTCTTCTCCAACACTACAGTTAAGCACTTAAGCTTTTTAAAATTTCATTAGCCATGATGACATTTTTGGCATAGTCCAGTGAGTGTTAGCAAATGTAATCCACAAGACATCTTCTCTCCTTTGAATGATTTATCGGAATCGGTCAATTAACAGGAATGTTGGAAGCACCACCCTGGGGCCCAAAGAAGGAAGGGAAGGCAGGGGACGGGTGTGTGACCTGGTCTCTCACCTCTTGGAGCTCCAAGCCGGGAGCAATGTCCTTGGCACCTCATAACCAGAGCTCCAAGGTTCTAGCAGAGATAGGAACACCGAGAACCGTTCAAACACTGGGCTGGGCGGTCCCTCTTGCCCCATCCATTCTTCAATCTACTTACGAGATCCTACAACTCTACCAGCAACCTGTTCAGGTCCCAGGGGAACAGCGGCTTCTCCATCAGGCAACCCTCTCACCTGTCTTTCCTCAGTTCCCCGAGTGTGCAGGAGACTTAACTCTTCAACCAAGTGTGTAAGGATCTGCTCTCAGATGTCCCCCACCACGACCCTGTGAGCAACGTCAGCTTCCGCGGTGTGGACACTGCTGGAGGAGCAGCGTGGCCCCCGTTCTCGGGCTGAGCTGGGGAGCAGGTGAGTTGGGGGCTCGGGGGGAGCTGGGGGCCACAGCTCACTCAGCACAGCACGGCAGGAGCAGGCACGGCTGACCGACATCCCGGAGCCACCGTCGGATGCAACTGGAGACTGAGTGTGAACCCGGCCAAACCTGAGCAAGGGCGTGGTCTTCAGCTACTGAGAGGAGCTGGACGCAGGCTGTTGAGACCAGGAAGGGCGAGAGCGCTGAGTGAACAATGTTAGATGGGAATTGAAGTATGAATGATAGATCTATTATGGGACTATTTCAATGTTTATAACAGGCACACTTATAAAAACCAACTAGCATGAGATTATCTTTCAATTAAAAAATTTTTTAAAAATCAACTAGTGTGAGACTCTAATTTTTACTCCGCAAAAATATTTTAAAAGCACAGTTTGAGGTTGGGGTTCATTGCTGTTGCTGTTTAGTAGTTCAGTCGTGTATGACTCTTTGTAATCCCATGGAGTGCAGCATGCCAGGCTTCCCTGTCCTTCACTATTTCTCAGAGCTTGCTCAGATTCTTGTCCTGTGAGTCGGTGATGCCATCCAGCCATCTCATCCTCTGCCTTCCCCTTCTCCTCCTGCCCTCAGTCTTTCCCAGCTTCAGGGTCTTTTCCAATGAGTCAGCTCTTTGCATCAGGTGGCCAAAGTATTAGAGCGTCGGCTTCAGCATCAGTCCTTCCAATGAATATTCAGGGTTGATTTCCTTGAGGATGGACTGGTTGGATCTCCTTGCAGTCCAAGGGACCCTCAAGAGTCTTCTCCAGCATCACAGTTCAAAAGCATCAATTCTTTGGTCCTGCTTACAGGGAGAGAAAATACTCCCCAGATTTCATAATAACAGGCCAGACTTATGTGAGTTTTGGGGCTGATTTTGTCTCAATTTTGTGGTGCAGAAGTTAGTTTGAACCACACCTTCATGCAAGAGCCAGACTGAAGTAAAACAGAAATATCTCTGGAAGAGGTGCTCTTAATCCAGGTCTCAGAATTCCCTGAGACAAAGACCACTGATTGTGAGCTCACAAATAAACTTAGAAGTGAAATCACAGGATACGTGAGCAGACAAGGCACGAGGAAGGCTGACTGAGCATAGACAACAAACAGCAAATCCAAACCTGCCGGCACAGTGATGGACTTGTGGGGGAGAAACAAGAAAATAGGAAGGCAGCCCTTCTGCTGCTTTGCATCTAGGATCATCGGCACCATCTTTCTAAAGTCCATATATATGCGTTAACATGCAGAATTGGTGTTTCTCTTTCCGATTTACTTCACTCTGTATAACAGGCTCCAGTTTCATGCACCTCATTAGAGCTGACTCAAATGCATCCCTTTTTTCTATCTGAGTAGTATTCCATTGTGTATGTACCACAACCTCCGCAAACCCTTGTCTTCTGATGGGGGGGACACGTGCGCCCGTGGCAGATTCATTCTTCGGCACTCGTCTTCTTTATGGTCCAACTCTCACATCTGTACGTAAACACTGGAAATCCCATAGTTTTGACTAGAGGGGCCTTTGTCAGCAAAGTGATGTCTCTGCTTTTTCATACGCTGTCTAGGTTGGTCACAGCTTTCCTTCCAAGGAGCAAGCGTCTTTTAATTTCATGGCTGCACTTTATACCATTGTCTTATTTCTATCTTTGGTGCTACCACCCAGAGGTAACACTGACTGCCTTTGCGTTGAAAGGCTCTTCTGTTAGAACCTTGCAGGGCTTACCAGGCAAATCCTGAACAAATAATGAAAACCACCAGGGGTTGTAAATTTTCCAGTAACAAATAAAAGGTCCCTTAATGTCTCAACTCAGTTTTAAATTACAGTTTGAGGGATCATTAAACGATCCTGTTAATTAAGTAGAAATTAATTACCAAATTATCCGTGTAGTTCTGAATTTGTGACTTAGGAATTAAAAAAAAGTTCGAAGTGAAATTTTTCTCAACTCTCAAAGTTAATGAACATTAAAGGGGGGTATTCTGTGTTGTTGGTAATCCTATCCCCATCCCCTAGACGTGTTTTCATCTAATCTAAGTTTTGAGTATAGAGGAAGCTATGCCAGAAAAACCAGCAAAAGGAAAAAGAGAGAGGAAGGTGGGGAGTGCGGAAGGAGCTACCTCGAAGGCCTCTTGGGCTGTGTGATGCTTGGTGACAACTAGTGAACCACAGGGACCCACAGCCGTGCCTGGCCCACACACCTCTGGAAATCCTACCACACTTGCTGCCAGCTGGAAAGTACAGTCAGCTCATGTTCTAAGACGATGGGCCAGCTTCATGGGCCTCCGGACACCTCTGGAAACACCAGAGAAGATGTTTCGCTTACTTTCCAAGGTCAATGCATACCTGACCTCCAACCAGCACTTCCCATCCGGGTCAACAAATGAAATGATGGCTCACCAGTGGGGACGGAGTGGGGATGTCAAGAGGAGGGGGGCGGAGAAGCAGCTTAGAAGGGAAAATGGAAACACAGGGGTAAGAATCCCGTATGCACAGCAGAGTGACGCGTGTAGACCGGGTCCTTCAGGCAACAGGAGCCGCCGAAACTATTTGTGGGCAAGTGACGAGAACCACGCTTTGAAAGGACACCCGGTCCACATGGTTTAGAAGAGGCGGGTGACTTCCATCTGGGCAGTGGAGACAGGAAGCACGTGGGGGGGGTGGTGAGATGTGTATAAGAGACAGCCTTATATGGTGTGTCAGTTACAGCTCAGTAAAGCTGGAAGGGAAAAAATATTAAATACACTCAAATATAAACAAATGAGTGAATAAGTATACTCCCTCCACAATTTTGAAGTTTTATTTGGGTGATAGATACCCTCTAACTGTATGCATAATCTCACTGTAGAAACTTCAAAAATAAGGAAGCAACTTCCACGGCCTGGGAGAGGCCTGAGTGGCTACTGGGGGCTGGCAGTGGCCCCTTCTCGACCTGCGTGATGACCTTGACAGGAAGCACGTGGGGGGGGTGGTGGGGGGACACGATGAGGGGCGGGGTAGGGGCTGTGACCGAGCTGCCACGGTCTTCACTCAGGATGCCGGCTCCGGGACATTCTGGTTTGATAGCTACCCTTGGTGCGTAGTCGCTCAGTCCTGTCCGACTCTTTGTGACCCCATGGACGGTAGCCCACCAGGCTCCTCTGTCGATGGGATTTCCCAGGCAAGAATGCTGGAGTGGGTTGCCACTTCCTTCTCCAGGGATCTTGCCTGCCCAGGTGCTGAATCTGCAGCTCCCGCATCGTCAGGTGGGTTCCTTACCGCTGAGCCACCAGGGAGGCCTGTCTACCCTTACCCAAGGTTAGCATTTTCAAGGGAGATGGAATTCTAGGCTGATTACACATCATCTGATGATTCGAAGTGGCCAAAAGGAGTTCTTCTAAGGGGATATGAGCTCAGGGATTTAACGTCAGCTAAACCCCCAGAGTTTAAAAACTTTCAGAGCAGGTTTGGACATTTAACCTCTTCTAAGGTATAGTTCCTAAATCTGAGTTTGCCGATCTTCCTTAGGGAGACCAGCGCTCCTGTTCTTTGCTGTGTGTTAGATCTTCCTGTCGGCAGAGCAACCCACCAGGAGAAAGTCATCATCCGTGTTCTAGCAGAGCTTTCAGCTTTTGTGCCACTACCTCTAAAACCACCAACCGCTCTGTCTGGAGCCAACCTGACCCCTTCCAAAGCATCCTTCGTACGGACACGTTGCATGTGTCCTTAGTCGCTCAGTGGTGTCCGACTCTGCGCCATCCCATGGACCATAGCCCGTCAGGCTCCTCTGTCCATGAGCTTCTCCAGGCAAGAACCCTGGAGTGGGTTGCCATTTCCTCCTCCAATGGATACACTGCCACTCTAAAAACAGGCCTGGCCTGATCACGTCCACGTTTCAACAGAACAAACTATAAAGCCTCAGAATAGTTTTCTAATTATAACAAGGATTATTAAGGAAGGAAACATTCCCTGTGACTGAACAGATCATAAAACGAATACAGGGGTGTATGGAAAACAAAAAAACGCTCTCCTATGCTTTGCTTTTTGGTTCCTTGTCAGTGAAAACCTAGCAAGAAGCTCTGCCAAAAGCCCCTGTGCCCGGAGCGAGTCTTCAAGAGAAAGAGTTTGGTGGTGGACATCCTTTGATGACTTACCCTGTGGACCTCAGCACAAAATATGTTGTTTCTATGACACTTTATAAAAAACCATTTTAGACCAGACACTTTATTAAAAAAAAAAAAAAACCCTTTAGACCAAGATCAGTTCAGTTCAGTTCAGTCGCTCAGTTGTGTCCAACTCTTTGCGACCCCATGAATCGCAGCACGCCAGGCCTCCCTGTCCATCACCATCTCCCGGAGTTCACTCAAACTCACATCCATCAAGTCGGTGATGCCATCCAGTCATCTCATCATCTGTCGTCCCCTTTTCCTCCTGCCCCCAATCCCTCCCAGCAAGATAGGTCTTGGTAAAAAAAAAAAAGTCAAACTTGCTTTAATTTCTTCTGGTGAAGCTTTCAGGCTTCCCATGAAGTAATGAAGTCTGAATTCCTAATCTGAGATTCTGTTCTTGTCTGTATTCTTTTTATCTTGTTGTATTAAAACAAATTTATCTTCATTTATGTCGCAATTACCTATTAGGGTTGTTAATTTGCTGGAAATGAAGCTATTGTTTAATTGCTCCTATTAATCGGGGGATTTAAATGCCGACTGTAATAAACAGTTACCTTCAGGACGGAGCAAAGTCATGGCTCCTGACATTAATTTCACAATTTCACAACGAGGGGAAATTTCTACTGTGTCCCCAGCAGCTGGATTTCCCCTGTCCTCACAGAGATCATGAAAGAACATAACATTTTTAGAAACTCAAACTGAAATAAATATGGTCTCTGCGGTGTGTTTTACACGTGTATCCAAGTCTGATGTAAAGTTATTATTTGTGACAAGGGGGACATCAAGTCATCCCGTCGGACACCACGTCCCACTTTTTCGCATTTCTTTAGAGCACACTGTCCCTTAAAATCAAGCCCCAAAGTGGAGCTGCCAACAGCAAGCTTTGGGTGCCAGCTGCCCCGGGTGCTGGTCTGGGGGCGGTGGGCCACAGGACGCTGACTGCCTGCTGGGATTCCAGGCCCCGAAGGACACAGGGTCCCCGTGTCCACACCCAGAGGACTACGAACATTCACTTTATAGAAAATGTTTCAACACATCCAACACCATGCTGCCAAATGTCCTGCAGCAGGTTTTGCCCGCGGCCAGTCTGCCCGGGGCTGGAATCAGCATTTCTCTGCTAGAAAGAAGGCAGGCATGCCTCACAGCCCCGCCTGGACTGCCCCCAGCTTTGCAGCACCAGCTCCAGCGGCCCCGTGTGCCCTCAGGATGCCCAGCAGACGGTCCATTCGGGACATGCTGACGTCCTCTGCCGACACCTAGGAGTCCTCCAGCCCCTCTGCCCACCCTCCCTCCCCTGGGGACCGTGAGCTGGGATTCCAGGCTTCAAAGGACACAGGGTCCTTCTCCAGCCGCTGACCCCCTGGCGCCCTCCTCCAAGTCCTTCACCATGTCACCCCTCCATCACCGTGCGGACTCCGGATTTCCCCATCCAGGTGTGGAAAGGACACGTGCCCGCCCCGCATCTGGCACAAATCCGACGCCTGGAGAACACCTGGAGAATCAGGGCCCCCTCGTGGGGACGGGCTCAGGCTCCTGGCGAGTCTGAGGCACCAGCACACACACGAGCCACTCCAATTTCCAAAGGGTCAAAAGAAAATGGGCACCGAAGGCCTGAGGGGTGACTCGGCAGGAGTACAGAGGAGGGAGAGACACCTGGCTCGCCCCTGCCCCGCGCCAGGCAGCGGGCACACCTGCCAGTGCACGTGGGGCAGCAGCCGTGCCGGCGACCTGGACGGTCCTGGGCCACGCTCGGTCCTCGCACGGGTCTGCCCGGGGGCCAGCTCTCCCCTTCCATGGGTCGCAGGCGGCGACTCCCTCTGCTCTTTGGCCTGCCTGGCTCCCAGTCTACTCTTTGATCGCATCTTGGAGCAGCTAGACGTGCCAGGCCGCCTGCCAGATGGGGAGATGCATGCCGCCTGCCGGATGGGGAGATGCATGCATGAAGCGGACGGCCCTGCCTGAGGGTGCCCTTCGGAAGAGACGGTCACACGGCCTCCGTGCCTCAGTTCACCAAGGTCTCCCAGGAGAAGGGCTCGCCAGTCTCGGCCGAGAACCCGCACGCCCCTCTCTTCCTCAAGCTTGCCGTTTCAGATTGAGCGCTCGCCTTCTTCCTTGATACGTGTGTCAGACACGGGCCCCGCCGCTGGGGCGTGACAGTGCCCTGAAAGGAGGCATGTGCTTGTGACAAAGCGGGGACAGTTCCCGGGAGGGAAATGCTGACGGATTAGGAATGTGTTACACAGACATGGAGGAAATCATCAACAGCAGGGACAATGGAGGGGACAGAGGGGCTGGGGAGCAAAATAAATTAGCAGTCTGGGATTAACAGATACACACAACTATTCATAGAATAGATAATCCACAAGGAACTACTGTATAGCAGAGGGAACTCTACTGATAAAGCTTTGTAATGATCTGTGAGGGAAGAGAATCTGAAGAATATATACACATAACTGAATTGCTATCTGTACGCCTGAAACTAACACAATATTGTCAATCAACCATGTGTGTGTGCGTGCTCAGTTGCTCAGTGGTGCAACTCTGCAACTCTGAGCAACTCTGCAACCTCAGGGACCGTAGCCCGCCAGGCTCCTCCGTCCATGGCCTTCCCGGCAAGAATACTGGAGTGGGTAGCCATATCCTCCTCCAGGGGATCTTCCTGACCCAGGGACCGAACCCACGACTCCCATGTCTCCTGCATTGGCAGGTGGATTCTTCACCGCTGAGCCATAAATCAACTATACTTCCACTTAAAAAATTAAAAATTTCAAAAGGCAGGAAAAATCGGGACGCATGACCACAATGATTACAGGAGCACAAAACGTGTCAAAGTGTCCTGCCTGAAAACTCAGCGACAGTCACCACCAGACGAGGGCAGGTCCTGATGAAAAGGAAAGTGTGTGTGTGTGAGTGTGTGAATGTGTGTGTGTGTGTGTCCCTAGAAGTTGCAGCGAAGGGTGCAGGTGTGCCTAGTGGCTCACGCCTGAGGCAGGAGAAGATGAGCACTCTTCTCAGACTCACAGAGGCCAGGAGCAGGCGGCTGCTGCTGGCCGTGGGATCCGAGCATCACCAAAGGGAGATTCCGGGGGTGGGAGCTGGTACTCCTGATAGGCGCGGAGACCTCAGCAAGGGTTGGAACACTGCTGGCCTCCCGGACCTATGGGAAAAGGACTTCTCCTGCGTAACCTCGCCAGCTCAGAAGGAAGAAAGCTCTACCCTGATTTGCTGCTCACAGCTACAAGGCTGCGTACTATCCACTCAGTGCTCACCGGGCATTCATTACTATGATGCTGCTTAATGAATAAAGAACTATGAATGGAGCTTAGGTTAATTGCAAATATAGAAAGATTTGCCTAAAGTATAAATTATAGAGCTTTCAAAGAGCCAAGGTTTCTGGACCGGGGCTCAAGGATATTCTCACCAAGACCCTGGTGAACAGGGACTTTCACCCAGATTCGGATCAGGCAACAATGAAACCCTGTGCAGATCTGTTCAACAGGCTGAGAGATGATTAACTTTCTCTCTCCTTTATGCTCAAGTTGGATGCAAATCAGCGTCTTTCAAGACAAGGCAAGTGAAGATCCCAACAAACTGGCAATACAATTTAGATGGCAGACAAGGATCTAAAAGATAAATGGCTTAAACAAAGAGGGGGAAAAATGAACCTGTCACTTCTTCTCAACTCATCAAGCTGTCTTGCGGACAGAGTGGATGATTCTGGAGCAGAGAGGCTTCTGACACCCCCTGAAGGGGAAGGCTCCCCTTGGATGCTTTCCACGGAAGCTCCTTGCCATTGTTCCTGCACCGGGAAGGCTCACCTTTTAGATTTTTTTTGAAGGCCAAATTACAGGTCAAAATAGACTAACACATAGACTCATAACACAGTTATGAGTCAGATGAAAGAAACACCCAGGATACAGGCAAATAAAGGTATCAGTATCAGGAGAATACAATTATGACAAAGGCAGAAGTGATGCTGGAAAAAGGTGACTTTTTCCTGCAATGAGGATTTCAAAACATGGAAAAACAGGAGAGACTACAAAGAAACGGTAAAACCACAGACTTGATTATTCAAGTGAAAGGAACTGCGCAAAAATGTAAAGGAAGGTGAGACACCTGCGCTAAGTCGCTTCAGTCGTGTCCGACTCTTTGCGACCCTATGGACTGCAGCCTGCCAGGCTCCTCCGTCCCTGGGATTCCCCAGCCAAGGATACTGGAGTGGGTTGCCATTCCCCTCTCCAGGGGATCTTCCTGACCCAGGGATCGAACCCAGGACTCCTCTGTTTCCTGCCTTGGCAGGCAGGTTCTTTACCACTAACGCCACCTGGGAAGGCCCGGGAAGCCCAAAGGAATGTGAGAAGATGAAGATAAATGGGGAACAGGAGACGAAAGGGGCCTGAAATAAGAAAATACACGAGATGCAAAGGCCGTGAGTAGATTTTTAAATCGGGAGCCTTGAGACAAATACAGTTAAACACAAGCACTGGTTTCTCTTTTAAAAATTAATATGGCTTGGTTAATACTGACCTAACCAAATTTGGGAGGTCCAACTTGCTTCCTATGGAGACATGTGCTTACAGGAAAAAAAAAAATGGAGTTTTAGAAACTTCTTTAATATCCCCATTTGCTGTAAGCACATTCTCCTAGAGATACCTTCTAACGTTCAAGAAAAATGGACTTATCTATCGCAACTGAAGCTGTTTTCCTATTTCTGGGAATAGTTATCCTTACGACAATCTCCATAAAAAGACATTTTCTTCCTAAAGGAGGGGAGAAGACGTCCGGGTCGGAACCTGGTGAAAGGCTTCCTCGCTTCCCGGCTCTGTTAATGACGAGCCAGCAGCCCTGCTCCTTGCGTGAGACGCCTTGGAGGAGTGACAGTGACACAGAGGCTGAATTATACAACGTATTGTGATGCAATTAGCAAGAAGGATGAGATGACAAAACAGATTTCCGCTCGGTCTTCAACAGGGCTGTGTGCATTAAGTCATTGTGAGGCTCTCCCACCACCCATCAATTATTATCATTTAACCAGCACCACCACACAGAACCCTACCCTCTCCAGGAGACACACGACTTGCCTTTCGCGATATTTAACGCGATACTAGGCATTGAAGTTGGGCTTCCCTGGTGGCTCAGCTGGTAAAGAATCCGCCTGCAATGCAGGAGACCTAGGTTCAATCCCTCGGTTGGGAAGATCCCCTGGAGACGGAAATGGCTTACCCACGCCAGTATCCTGGCCTGGAGAATTCCATGGACTGTATAGTCCATGGGGTCGCAAAGAGTCGGACATGACTGAGCAACTTTCACTTTACTTCTTCAGGCATTTAAGTTACATGAATTCAAAAGCATCTGCCTCTGATGCAGGAGACCCGGGTTCGATCCCTGGGTCAGGAAGATCCCCTGGAGAAGGAAATGGTAACCCACTCCAGTATTCTTGCCTAGAGAATCCCGTGGACAGAGAAGCCTGGTAGGCTACAGTTCACGGGGTCGCAAAGAGTCGGACACGACTGAGCGACTTCACTCACTCACTCTTCACTCAAGTAAAGAAACAATATGATCCCATAGATTTAATACAACATCCTAAATATATAACTAACAAGGACCTACTGTATAGTACAGGCTTCCCCGGTGGCTCAGTGGTAAAAAATCAGCCTGCCAATGCACGAGACCCGGGTTCAATCCCTGATCCCGGAAGATCCCCTGGAGAAGGAAATGGCAACCCACTCCAGTATTGTTGCCTGGGAAATCCCATGGACAGAGGAGCCCGGCGGGCTACAGTCCATGAGGACGAAAAAGAGTCAGACACGACAGTGACTGAACGCCAAGTGCGTAGCACAGGGAACCCTCCCCAGCGCCCCGCAGTGACCTACACGGGAAGAGCGGGTGCGCGCACGCACAGAACTGACTCACCCTGCTCACAGCAGGAACTAACACGGGCTTCCCAGGTGGCTCAGCGGCAAAAAGGACCCGCCTGACAACGAAGAGACTCAGGAATCACAGGCTCAACTCCTGGGTCGGGAGGATCCCCTCCTGGAGAAGGAACTGGCAACCACCCCAGAAACCAGCACAACACTGTAAATCAATCATTCTCCAAAAACAGTTTGAAGCAAAATAAAACAGCATCCTTGGTCATTCTTTTCCATACATCACGGCTACTGAAGGGTTAAGTACACAGCTCAGAGAAACTTTGCGAGAGTTCTTTCCTTAACAAGAAATTGAGTGTATCAATTGCCATTGTAATTACTCACAGCACCGCAGGTAATTAAAAGGGATCTAAATCTAATTTTATTTACATTTAGAATACCTGAGGTCACCGCCATCAAGATTTCACGTTTGTGACTAATCGTGTTTAAGTGTTAATTAGAGTTCAGCAGAGAATATTGATTGATTTCTAAGTTTGCAATCTGCTGTGATTCAGTCACTATGAGGAAGCAAACTATCCTCACACACTACCACGCATTTCTACGAAAAACTGAAGTCCTTCAAAGAATCCTGCATGCATTTAGTTCCGGAAAGTGTCATTAAAAAAAACAAAAACAAAAACAGACCTCCTAATACTGCACAGCCCCCCTGCTAGAGAGCACTTCACATTAAATTCAGTGCATCTAGACCCAGTTTGAGCTTCCCTCGGAGCTCAGTCGGTAAAGAATTTGCCTGCAATGCAGGAGACCTGGGTTAGATGCCTCGGAAGATCCCCTGGAGAAGAAAATGGCAACCCACTCCAGTATTCTTGCCTGGAGAATCCCATGGATGAAGGAGCCTGGCCGGCTACAGTCCATGGGGTCGCAAACATGACTTAGCGACTAAACCACTACCTGACCCACCTTAATACAAAATACCTACAACAGTATTCTAAATGGAATAACAACAGTTTCTCTCTCCCCTTAAATTTCATAATGCAAATTTATAACCCTGCACCAAAACATGGAAAGAAATGTTGGGCACACCCATGTACACACCACCTCCGTTTTATAACTGCCCCGTGTTGCTCCACTTGGCTTATAACATGCCCACCATCCATCCATTTTATTTTTGACACATTTCAAATATGAGGCAGGCACCGGCGCTCTTCTGCCCGACACACTTCAGCGTGTGCATACTTAACGCATTCATTAAGCGCTTAGGGTTCCTTTTCCCGTGATTAAATGTACACCCTGTGAAATGCAAACATCTCGGTTGTACCACTCCATGGAGTGACAAATGTCACGTAACTCAAATCACTATGAAGACAGAGAAGGCGTGCACTCTCTTAGGGAGCAGTACTGTTTCCCCTCCTGGCCTGCTGCTGCTGCTAAGTCACTTGTCATGTCCGACTCTGTGCGACCCCATAGATGGCAGCTCACCAGGCTCCCCCATCCCTGGGATTCTCCAGGCAAGAACACTGGAGTGGGTTGCCATTTCCTTCTCCAATGCATGAAAGTGAAAAGTGAAAGTGAAGTCACTCAGTCTTTGCAACTCCATGGACTGCAGCCCACCAGGCTTCTCCATCCATGGGATTCTCCAGGCAAGAGTACTGGAGTGGGGTGCCATTGCCTTCTCCGCCTCCTGGCCTACGTCATCCCAAATCCTCTCTACCAGCCCTTCTTACTTCCTTGCAACCACCACCCCCCCAATTTTTTTTAACTGCAGATTACTTTGCTTGTTGTATTCATAGAACCTCATATAAATGGAATCATTCATTTAGTATGAAAGCCTGCTTTCACTCAACATCATGTTTTGTGAATACATCCAAAATAACAAGTTTTCAAACACACATCAGCCCTGGCACACCGAGCTACCAGAATCATGGTTACAAAGCCTTTTTCTCTTCCCAGTGAAACACAGCAGATCCCTGGAGATGACAGTGAGCTTCTCTACAAGTAACATCTAATTATCAGAAATTTCTTTAAAAAAAAAATTTATTGGAGTGGAGTTGCTTCACAATGTTGTGTTAGTGTCTACCGTACAGCAAAGGAAATCAGCTATATGTATACACACATCCCCTCTTTTTTGGATTTCTTTCCCACTTAGGTCCCCCTTCATGGATCAAAATCTTGTGATGGCAAAGAGGCTTGTGTAACTCAACGAAGCTATGAGCCACTCCGTGCAGGGCCACCCAAGACAGACAGGCTATAGTGAAGAGTTCTGACAAGTCATGGTCCACTGGAGAAGGCAAACCACTCCAGCATTCTGGCCACGAGAACCCCATGAACACTATGAAAAAGCAAAAAGATATGACACCAGAAGATGAGCCCCCCAGG
This sequence comes from Cephalophus harveyi, assembly GCA_006410635.1. Classification (NCBI taxonomy): domain Eukaryota; kingdom Metazoa; phylum Chordata; class Mammalia; order Artiodactyla; family Bovidae; genus Cephalophus; species Cephalophus harveyi. Next base: position 347,616 of record SJYT01013936.1, read on the forward strand.
TTGGAAGGTCTCCAATATGCTACTGGGGAAGAGTGGTGGGCAAGCACTAATAGCTCCAGAAAGAAAGAAGTGGCTTGGCCAAAGTGGAAATGACGCTCAGCTGTGGATGTGTCTGGAGGTGAAAGTACAGTCCAAATGCTGTAAAGAACAAGACTGCATAGGAACCTGGAACGTTAGGTCCATGAATTAAGATAAATTGGAAGGACATGGTCAAGCAGGAGATAACAAGAGTGAACACTGACATCTTAGGAATCAGTGAACTAAAATTCACAGGAATGGGCAAATTTAATTCAGACAACATTATATGTACTACTGTAGGCAAGAATCCCTTAGAAGAACTGGATCAGCCCTCAGAGTCAACAAAAAAGTCTGAAATGCAGGGTGCATCCTCAAAAACGACAGAATGATCTCTATTCGTTTCCAAGGCAAATCATTCAATATCACGGTAATCCAAGTCTATGCCCCAACCACTAATGCAAAGAAGCTGAAGCTGAACGGTTCTATGAAGACCTACAAGGCCTTATAGAACTAACACCAGAAAAAGATGTCCTTTTCATCATAAGGGGATTGGAATGCAAAAGTAGGAAGTCAAGAGATACTTGGAGTAACAGGTTAAGTTGGGCCTTGGAGTACAGAATGAAACAGGGCAAAGGCTAATAGAGTTTTGTCAAGAGAACGTGCTGGTCATAGCAAACACCCTTTTCCAAGAACTCAAGAGAAGACTCTACACATGGACATCACCAGATGGTCAATACCAAAATCAGACTGATTATATTCTTTGCAGCCAAAGATAGAGAAACTCTATACAATCAGCAAAAACAAGACCGTGAGCTGACTGTGGCTCAGATCATGAACTCCTTATTGCAAAATTCAGGCTTCAATTGAAGTAGGGAAAACCACTGAGCCATTCACGTATGACCTAAATCAAATCCCTTATGATTACATAGTGGAGGTAATGAATAGATTCAAGGGATTAGATCTGGTAGATAGAGTGCCTAAAAAACTTTGGATGGAAGTTTATAACACTGTATAGGAGGCAGTAACCAAAACCAACCCAAATTTAAAAAGAAATACAGGAAGGCAAAGTGTTGTCTGAGGAGGCTTTACAAACAGCTAAGAAAAGGAGAGAAGTGAAAGGCAAGGGAGAAAGGGAAAGATATACCCAGCTGAATGCAGGTTACAGAGAACAGTAAGGAGAGATAAGTCCATCCCAAATGAACAAAGCAAGGAAATACAGAAAAATAACAGAATGGGAAAGACTAGAGATTTCTTCAAGAAAACTGGAGCTATCAAGGGAAATTTTCATGTAAGAATGGGCATGATAAAGGACAGAAATGGTAAGGACCCAAGGGAAGCAGAAGAGACTAAGAAGCGGCAAGCAGACACAAGAGAACTGAGGAAAAGGGTCTTCATGACCAGATAACCACGATGGTGTGGTCACTCACCTAGAGCTGATGTCCTGGAATGTGAAGTCCAGCGGGCCTTGGGAAGCATCACTAGGAACAAAGCTAGTGGAGCTGGCGGAATTCCAGCTGAGCTCTTTCAACTCCTAAAGGATGATGCTGTTAAAGTGCTGACTCAACATGTCAGCAAATACGGACAATTCAGTAAGGGCCATAGGACTGGAAAAGATCATTTTCCGATTCAACCCCAAAGAAGGGCAATGTCAAAGCTTGTTCAAGCTACCCTACAATTGCCCTCATCTCACATGCTAGCAAGGTCATGCTCAAAATCCTTTAGGCGAGGCTTCAGCAGTACCTGAACTGAGAACTTCCAGGTTACAAGCTGGGTTTAGAAAAGGCAGAGGAGGCAGAGATCAAATGGCAAACATTCGTTGGATCACAGAGGAAGCAAGGGAGTTCCAGAAAACCATCTACTTCCGCTTCATCGACTACACTAAAGCCTTTGACTGTGTGGATCACAACAAACTGTGGAAATTTCTTAAAGAGATGGGAGTGCCAGACGAACTCACCTGTCTCCTGAGAAACCTCGACTGATCCTGAGGCTGAAGCTCCAACACCTCGGCCACCAGATGCGAAGACCTGACTCATTGGAAAAGACCCTGATGCTGGGAAAGACTGAAGGTGGGAGGAGGAGGGGACGACAGAGGATGAGATGGCTGGATGGTACCACAGACTCGATGGATGTGAATCTGAGCAAACTCCAGGAGTGAGTGAAGGACAGGGAAGTCTGGTGTGCTGCATTCTGTGGGGTCACAGAGAGTCGGACATGACTTAGCTACCGAACAACAACAATCCCATTTAGGTCACCACGGAGCCTTGAGCAGACTTCCCTGTGCCATTCAGCAGTGTATAGATATATATGTCAGTCTCAAACTCCCAATTCATATCACAAACTTCTCTGGTCCTGCCAAGGATTTGAAGGGAGCATAGTGCCCATTTTTTAAGAACATTACACATTTTTCTAAATGTGCCTGACCTCGGGTGTATGTGTTAGCAGTAGATAAGAGGTCATAAAGCCTCTTTAAACCATAGCTCAAAACTCTTTCTACACAGGGGAGTCTTCCTTTAATCCACCCTAAGAAAACATCCTTCATTAACAAAAACTGAGGACCGTTGCCCTGGGTGACATCATGATTCAAACTCACTGAGAAAAATCACATTAAAAAAAAAAAAATCCACGGTGGACACTATGAAAACAAGTCACAGAATTCCTCCCACCTCAACCTACACACACGGCAGCAGGTCACAAGAAGTTGTCCTCTGTGTCCCAGCAATGTAGAATGGTGGAGTCTCAGCAGCGACACGCACCGCACAACGCCCAGCACTTACAGCTGAAGACAGCAAGCTCCTGCTGTCGCTCAGCTGCCAAGTCGCGTCCGGCCCTTTGCAACCCCATGGACGGCAGCACGCCAGACCTCCCTGTCCCTCACCATCTCCCAGAGTTTGCCCAACTTTATGTCCACTGAATCAGTGATGCCAACCATCTCATCCTCTGTCGTCCCCTTCTCGTCCTGCCTTCAATCTTTCCCAGCATCACGGTCTTTTCAAATGAGTCAGTTCTTCACATCAGGTGGCCAAAGTATTGGAGTTCCAGCTTCAGCATCAGTCCTTCCAATGAATATTCAGGGTTGATTTCCTTTAGGATGGACTGGTTGGATCTCCTTGCAGTCCAAGGGACTTTCAAGAGTATTCCCCAGCACCACAGTTCAAAAGTATCAATTCTTCGATGCTCAGCTTTCTTTATAGCCCAACTCTCACCTCTGTACATGACTACTGGAAAGATCATAGCCTTGACTATATGGACCTTTGTTGGCAAAGTGATACCTTTGCTTTTTAATACTCTTTCTAGGTTTGTCGTAGCTTTCCTTCCAAGAAGCAGTTGTCTAAATTTCATGGCTGCAGTCACCATCCACTTGATTTCAGAGCCCAAGAACAGAAGCACGCTCCTACCCGACGCCTCGTCTATAGCTGCAGGATGATCAGTGACGCTCAACACGGGCAAAAGTCACACTGCAACTTCAACACATCATCTCAACGTCAAAAAGTGTGAAAATGAAACATACAATCCCGCTGCTGTAACACCCTTCAAGGTGATACTTACAATGAAAGAAGTGGCTGTGAATTTTATCAAGGTTTTCAGAGGAGGAAGTCTACAGTCCGTGGTTCTTCCACTGACACTGCTCCAGGTGACACTGTATCTAGTAACGGTGTGCATGTTTACGTACAGCATAAGCTTTTCTGATGAAGCTTTGGGGAATTCATTTCGAGAGAAAAGATACCCACGTGAACAGAGAAAAAGACTCAAGTGTGTGCTAGTTAATAACCCAACCATTAGCATCTATCACAAGAATTAGAGAAAACAATTTGAGAGGAACGCTCTCTCTTCACTGCTGACATCCCAAATCCATTGCTGGCTCAGATGCAGGGGTAAAAGGCAGTTAAAGCCTAAAAACTCAATATGTCAAAGAAGGGCATGGTCAGAGACAGTTTAGAAAATCCAGAGACTTTTTTCCTTCTTCAAAAAAATATATGTAAGGATAGATGAGAAAGGTATTTAACACAGATTTCTCTTTTGATGGGCAAAAATACAAAAAATGAGGGGGATAAAGTATACAATAGCTAAAGTGAAAGTGTTCGTCACTCAGTCATGTCCAGCTCGGAGAAGGCAATGGCACCCCACTCCAGTACTCTTGCCAGGAAAATCCCATGGATGGAGGAGCCTGGTAGGCTGCAGTCCATGGGGTCGCTAAGAGTCAGACACAACTGAGCGACTTCACTTTCACTTTTCTCTTTTCATTTTCATGCATTGGAGAAGGAAATGGCAACCCACTCCAGTGTTCTTGCCTAGAGAATCCCAGGGACAGGGGAGCCTGGTGGGCTTCCGTCTATAGGGTTGCACAGAGTCAGACACGACTGAAGCAACTTAGCAGCAGCAGCAGCATGTCCAGCTGTTTATGACCCCATGGATTATAGCCCACCAGGCTCTTCTGTCCAGGGAATTCTCCAGGCAAGAATACTGCAGTGGGTTGCCATTCCCTTCTCCAGGGGATGTTAGCAACCCAGGAATTGAACCCACATCCCTGATAGCGCAGTTGGTAAAGAATCCGCCTGCAATGCGGGAGACCTGGGTTTGATCCCTGGGTCAGGAAGATCCCTGGCGAAGGGAGAGATTACCCACTCCAGTATTCTGGCTTGGAGAATTCCAAGGACTGTACAGTCCGTGGGGTCGCAAAGAGTGGGACATGACTGAGTGACTTTCACTTTCCCTTTCCCTCCAACGCAGGCAGATTCTTTACTGTCTGAGCCAGCAGGGAAGCTCCATAGTAGCTAGAGCCATCCTTTAAATGCATTACCAGCCCCCCTCGCCGCCACTCTACTCACACACACTATGGCTGGGCCTCCAGGCCTGGGAAGTCAAGGCTGATCTTTCACCCTGAGCTGGTGGCAGCCTGCCCAGCTCCATCTGTGCTCCTGGGCTGAGGCTGGCCCTTCAATGAAGAGCCCGTCCTGCCATCCTGTCAGAAGCCTTGAAACAAGCCCACGAACACCAGCAACCCACAGTGGACAGCGGAATGCCACTGTGTCCCGGGTCTGCAGAAGGAGCCTGTCACTCACAGTGGGCAGTCACGGCCTCAAGCCCCCTGGGTCCCGCAGAGGGAACCCGGCATCTCCTTACATGGCAGAGGCGTTCCGCCCAGGAAAAAGACATCTGATGAGAAGGCTCCTTTACCAACACACCTGCAAAAGCAAGCTGGTGTCCGGAAGACCGATGTACGGATTTTCCCAACAGCGTCCCCTGGCTGTGAAATGGCTCAAAGGAGGGTGCTCTCTGGCCGCTGACAGCTTCTAGGCACCTGGAGACTGTTAATAAGTCAGGAATTCACAAGCATCCCCTGAAAAGACACCTGCGCTCTGAAAGCCTGATTTACTTTGTAATCAAGACTTGACCCTTCGTTTGTGACTTTCTGGCCTTTATCCGCATTGAACTGCCATTAATATCTCTAGTTCAGCATACAAGAGGCATCACAGGACGTTTATTATAAATCTTGCAAAACACAGAAGGCCCCTTTGCACTTTAATCATGTGCTAACAGTTACAATAAGATTGTATTAAAAATTTAAACTGCCCTACTTAAGCCATTTACCTTCAAACGTCCATTTCCAGGGAATGAATCTGAGGGGTATGAATGTCGAACCCGTGCTCAGATTTATGGCACCGGAGAAAATTCCTCCTGATATAACTCTGATGAGTGAAGTCTAATGACTGTAGTTTTATTACTTTTTAAGCACTTAATGGGAAAATTTAGACATTTTCACAAGACCGAGCTCCAACAAGAATGGTACATTTAAAAAGTGACAGGCTGGGTAAGGTCTCAGAGACCACTTTAGAAAATGCCCAGACGAGACACCATTGGTGGGAATTTTAAGGCATCTCTAATACCAGAGGTTCGCCTCTGACATTATTAGTTCGTTTTTTTCCTTCCCCCCTAACATCTTTAATAGTCCAGAGAATATTTAGCAAAGAGTAACCATAGGGAATTTTATTATTCTCCATGTAAAATTTTAAAGCCATTTAAAAAACTCCACAGTCTTTAATTTTTTTCCCCACACTTATAACCACCTACCATAGGGAGGTTACAGAACAAATACTGTAATTATCACCATGTAATTACCCAAGCCTTGGCAAGGAACAACTGTTTCTATCACCAACCAGACTGTCAGTGGGAAAATTATCTTTCAAATGTTCAGAAGCAAATCTGAAAGTTTCCCTTTTACTTGAAGTAATCCCCCCCAACCCCCACCAACTTGAGCCCACAGCTGTGATCCCTCAGGTTTCAATTAATGCCGAGGCAGTAATCCTATCAATCACCGAGGACTATAAATTTCTTATCTTTCTCATTAGCTACACCGTTGCACAGCTTAAATATAAACATACCTTGCCACCAGACTGTAAATCACCCAGCACCAGGCACTCTGCCCACCGTCAGAAGGGGCAGGATGAATTCTGCAAACCCGTCGTGCACCCGCTACATGAAAACTGATTTACACGTCTCCAAAAAAAAAACAAAAAAAACCTCAGGAAGCCACCGAGATTCACACTGACAGCAGATCTCTTTGAGTTTGCTTATTTAGCTTAAAACTTGGTAATGACCTGTCTTTATTAGTATTACTAAGTTTTATGTGCAAAATCCAATTTTCTGCGGAAATGTATTTTTTGCTGCGTCGGCCACTGATTATCTGGTGCTGGTTACCTGTAGCTATTCATTTTTCTAGACCTATATTCTTCAACTTATTTTTTTAAAGCTGTAAAAAAGAAAAAGGAAGAGAATCAACTATTGCCTGGAAATAAATCGAGCCCATCTGTATCAAGAGAGACGACAGACCCGCTGACAGGGGAAGGGAGAGCCCCTCCAGGGGACTTGCACCTTCTGTTCCAGACAACTTTATGAGTGGACACCCGGATACCAATGTCCTGAGCCTCGTGTGAAGAGCTTTGCACATGTTCTCTAATGCAACTACTCAGTCAACCCTTCAGCAAGAATTCAGGCTCCCGAAGTATTTTCCCAATGGGTGCAAACTTTATAAAGTGTGTCTTTCTACTCAGAGGAGCTGGAGAGGACATTGCTCAAAAGCAACACAGGGGCTTGGAACCCTGGGTCCTGCTGTTTCTCGGGAGCTGATCGTGTCTCTGCCATGAGCTTCCAATTCCCTAGCGCATCCGCTTTCTGCCTGATTTAACTCACTGTATCTTTCAAATGAAAATGGATGTGGAGCATCACCTCACCACCTTCAGTCTGCAAAGCGCTGAGTTGATTATCTCACCTGAAGGGAAGACCAGACCAGATCAGGCGGCTCTGGTCTGCCTGTGGCAGGACTGCCATCTAGTGGCCGCCTCTGTCATCGACCTTCCAGAAAGGCTTGGACTCCAGGGTTGAAAATCTTTCTGAGCATCGGAGAACTGTCTGGCATGTTCTCAGTTCAGTTCAGTTCAGTCACTCAGTTGTGTCCGACTCATTGCGACCCCATGGACTGCAGCACGCCAGGCCTCCCTGTCTATCACCAATGCCTGTTCTAGGGCAGTCAAATATGCTATTTAAGGAGCTTCCGGAAAATAAACCACGATGAGAAATACTTGGTAGGGTATGGAAAACATACGCTATTAATCACAAATTGCTCTCAGATTACAAACATCCATGACTTGCAGCCAAAAGCCCAAATCTCAAAATAAAAAATAAACAGGCAACTTTTTTTGATGGCAGTGAAGTGGAGCTCAGAAAGACATGAATTCCATCCCTAGGTCAGTCAGTTAGATCCCCTGGAGTAGGAAATGGCAATCCGTTCCAGTACTCCTGCCTGGAAAATTCCAAGGACAGATGCACCTGGCGGAATAGAGTCCATGGGGCCGCAAACAGTTGGACATGACTGAACACTCACTCACAAGGCTGTTATTTAAAAAAACAAAAAACTCATCAATGCTTCTATTAAGATTTCCTTTCCCAAGTCCTCTAGCGAGGGTTCCTCAAGTTCCTGAGGATTCTTTGCTGATGACTCCATTGAGATTTTTGGGAAATATCAGTCAAATTAGTTTGTCCAACCAGTCTGTCCTAAAAGAAATCTGTTCTGAATATTCATTGGACGGACTGATGCTGAAGCTGAAACTCCAATACTTTGGCCACCTGATGCAAAAAACTGACTCATTGGAAAAGACCCTGATGCTGGGAAAGATTGAGGCAGGAGGAGAAGGGGACGACAGAGGATGAGATGGTTGGATGGCATCACTGACTCAATGGACATGAGTTTGAGTAAACTCTGGGAGTTGGTGATGGACAGGGAGGCCTGGTGTGCTACAGTTCATGGGGTTGCAAAGAGTCGGACACGATTGAACAACTGAACTGAACTGATTAGTTTGTCATAGAGAGGTAAGTCAGGAAGAAAAAAAATTGTATATTAACATGTATATGGAATCTAGAAAAGTGGTACAGATGACTCTATTTCCAAGGAAGGAATAGAAACGCAGATGTACAGAACGTGCGGACACGTGGGCGAGAGGTGCGTGGGACCAACCGGGAGAGCAGCGTTGACGTCTACACTGCCACGTGTGAAGCAGACAGCTAGTGGGAAGCTGCTTATAGCGCAGGGGCTCAGCTCGGGGCTCCGTGATGGCCTAGAGGGGCAGGGTGGGAGGGGGGAGAGGATATGACGTATGCATGCAGCCGATTCGCTTCGATATACAGCAGAAAACCAACGCAATGCTGTAAAACAATTATATTCCAATTAAAAAAAAACAACACTAATTTCTCTTTAAAGTATTTACAAGGCAGTCAGTGCAACAGAGAAGCGCATGGGTTCCCCTTTCAGCTCTGCAGTGGTGACCCAGATTCCGGGCCGGTTTCCACCTCCATACTTGCCTCGCGGGAGAAGGGTGGGGGTGGCCCGAGGAGTAAGTCACGTGATGAGACGAAGACAAGGAAATGAGCCAGCCTAGCGCAGAGCGAACACAGGCGCGGCGATGAACGGGATGAAGACAGGGGCGGGCAGGCTGATGGTCTGGACGCGGTCCCTGTTGACTCCCAGAGAGTCCAGTCCAGGCAGGGAGCAGGGCCCCCAGATGGACCCTCACAGCGAGCCCGTGGAGCTCCTTACTCTTTATCAGGACCTGCTCTGATCTTTGTACTGTGACCGACTCACAGCAGGTGCCCGACAGTCACCTGTTAACTGCGGGACCCGGCACATCGCCCCGGGCACAGGGGCAGCAAAGAGGCAGACTTCAGGGTTCGGATCCCAGGTCTGCACTCTGGAGAAGAGAGGGGCTTCAGGGGCCAGAGGCGAGGAGGGTGCGGGGGGTGGGGGGAAGAGGGAGGAGCCTGGAGCAGGGTAGCTGTTGAGAGGTGCAGGGGCCAGTGGGGGTGGGGCACGGGAGCCAGGAGTCTCTCGGGACTCACAGATAGGGGTCTCCACCCCCAAGAACAGTGGAGAGTCTCAGAAAGACAACAGGAGGTGCAAAGTCTGAGTAGACCTGAATTTTAAAAGCACAACAGAAAGGGACTTCCCTGGCAGCCGAGTAAAGATGCTGCACCACCGGGGCTGCGGGCTCGATCCCTGGTCAGAGAACTAAGATCGTGCATGCTGCGTGGGACAGAGAGCAAAAGAAAAAGAAAAAAAGCATGGCAGAAGGACTAGAGGGGAAGGGGAGACATCTACAAAATGCGAAGTGCAGAGAGGCGCCTGGGGGGCAGGGCAGTGGCCCAGGCCAGGGCACTGGGCGTGGGGGTCACACAGGGTAAGTGGTCACAGAGCCGGGCAGTTAAACCCACAGAACTCGGTGAAGGACCCACAGGAAGGAAGGCAGAGAGGGGGAGAACGGCCCCAGCTGTCCAGCCTGAGCGAAGGGGGAGCTGCGCTGGGACCCCCAGGATCAGAGGGGCACGTGGGGAGCTGTCCTTAGACAAGCCGACGGGGACAGCTCTCAAAGAGCTCCCCTCTGGCCGAGCCCCGAACTCTCGGCTGAGCAAGCAGGTGGCCTTAGTTCAGAGGGAACGGCGGCAAAGGCCAGGACGGAGCCAGGAGGGTCCCAGGCGGCGCCCCCCGCCCCAATCCACAGCAAAAACAACTGGTTGCTCCCCAGTCTGCTCTACTCAGAACATTTTTATGTGGAAGCGTCACTGAAAAAAGTACTGCATAGTGGAGTAAACACCTTGGAAACCCACCGCCTACAGGCGACAAATGCAAACACTTCGCCCTATCTGTCTCACTGCTGTATTTATCAGCTGCACCAAGCCAAGTAGATTATCGTTTCCCTTCAGCCCTAAATATTTAAAACACATCCTTTCTTGCAGCAAGGACTTTTTCCCAACAGCCACTATGCCATCGGTCACCTACAGGGTGGGTGTGTGTCTGTATCTGTGTGCGGAGGGTGCGGGTGGAAAGCTGAGATGACTTGCTGGACAACATCCATCCCCAGGGTCAGGGGCTGAGATGCCGATGGAGGTGGACGCAGGCTTGGCAGTGGGGGAGTCGCCTTTTGTGCCAACAGCAGGCAAAGAGCTCAGCTAGCCAGGCCACTGAGGAGGCTGGGGGTGGAGACGGAGGGGGGCTTCTCTTTGTCCCCACGACCCACAGAAAAAAAGCCAGGGTCCCCGCTGAGCACAGGACGGAGTGTGTAGAGCGCTACTCCATGGCAGTCTGCCTGCTTCGGTGCCGCTTCTGCGCATTTCATCCCTGCGGCTCGGGAAGAGCCCAGGGCATCACGTGTCTTGACGCCTTCATTTCTCTGCAAAATCCAGCCTATCATCCCCAGAGAGGAGACACAGTAAAGGCCCTCCCAGTGATCCCATCCCGGAACCGCACAGGAAATGCAGAACAGCAAGGCGCAGGCGGCAAGTTGGACGTCTTGAGGGAGGAAGGACCGTGGAGCTTCTCAGCCTCACGGGCTGAGCGCTGACCTCCCAGCTGTCAGAGAACCAGGCTGCTGCCCGAGAAAAGCACGGTCTATGAAGCTTCCGTGGAGGCTCGTCCTGGAGATGCTGCTCGTCTTGTCCCAGTGGTAAGAACACCGGCACGTCCAGGACTGGAGAACGGCTTTGATACGTCTCCTAGTAAAACCCTACTACCGCTGCTGGTTTAAAACGCTCTCGCGGCAGTTACCCCAGCCACTGGGGCCCAAACGAAGGCGACATCAATGCTAATCTTCTCTCATCGAGGGTGGCCCTCCCCGAAACTTGGTGCCCAGGATTACAGTTCTCTCCGTCATCTCTGGTCCTTGGGTGGGCACCAGGCAGGGCTGGAGGCCCCACCACGGAGCTCTGTACTTCCCTCCTTCTCAACACGAGGCTGCTGGCCGACGCCCAGTCCAGCGCTGCGTTCTGAATTGAACTGAAAGTCACTCGGTCTTGCCCGACTCTTTTGACCCCATGGACTGTAGCCCGCCAGGCTCCTCTGTCCTTGGGATCCTTCAGGCAGGAAGATTGGAGCTGCATTCGACCCACCGTCTTATTTTCATCATGACACCTTGAACTCCCCCTCGACCATTCCCAGAATTTGCACCGGGGGACTCCTTTCCATGAAAAATCAGATTCGAATCTCAGAAGGCAGCTTTGAGTTTTCTGAGCGGCACGTGAACTATGGCTTCGGGAGGTGCAGGTGGTCTTGTTTTCATGGTCAGGGAGGAACTCGGGGGACGAGAGTGAACGGACCAGCCCACGACTCAGAGCGTCTCCTTAGGGTTTTTCCCCCACTGCCACGAGTCTCTCTCATCTTAATTCTCTTCCACAGGAAGAAAAAGGGTGAATAATTACTTTAGAACCATCTGCTTTTGACTCTGAGACTTCGCCGAAAATACCAAAATAAGTTCATTTGAAAGCTCTGATTGGAACCCAAGCACCGATCATAAAGATAAAGGCGGCCTGCCGGAGCGAAGGTAATTACGAGCCGCCTGATAACTATTTTAATTACTGCATTTACACCCAGCTCCACTTCCAGCCCCGGCGTCATTTCCATTTTAAAGACTGCNTGAAAGCTCTGATTGGAACCCAAGCACCGATCATAAAGATAAAGGCGGCCTGCCGGAGCGAAGGTAATTACGAGCCGCCTGATAACTATTTTAATTACTGCATTTACACCCAGCTCCACTTCCAGCCCCGGCGTCATTTCCATTTTAAAGACTGCATTTCCTAGTCGCTGCTTTGCTTTCTATCAGCAGTGTTTAGGATACACACTCCAAGGCTGCGATCTTTGATTTGTGCTTTTCCATCACCTACTTGTCCTGCCCAAATCCCCGTGGAGCAGAGCACAGGACCCTGCAGGCACCATCCTTTACAAAAACTGGAGACACGTGCACCCACGTCTCAGCCGAACCACTAACCCTGTGGTTACAGGCCCTCTGTCCACAGCGCCTATGTCTCCTCATCCAGAAGCAGAGGTCACAGTACCGAGGATTCTTAAAACGACCGTGGATGCACTGTTTGCTTGGTGAATTTTACAGCCATGGGTTCTTAATTAGATGTATGCCATATTCAGGGGCCGGGGCAGAGGACTGTGTAACATTCTGAGAAAAGGCATCTACTATTTGAATTTCCATCTCAAAACTTAATGCAAAGCAGCTCATAAGTCTGGATGTCTCACTGCACAATAGATCAGTGTGGGCAAGACTACGAAATTTAGCTTTTATTCAAGCAATAACCAGAGACTAGGTACTATCTCTCCATGCTGTTTATTTTTTGCTAAGGATTCTAGGAAAAGAGACCAGTGGAAATGATCAGCAGGTGAGATGAAGAGATATTCATCTTAACCAAGATGGTGGCTCAAGAACCCACCTGCAATGCAGGGGCCAGAGGAGACCTGGGTTCAGTCCCTGGGTTGGGAAGATCCCCTGGAGGAGGGCATAGCAACCCACTCTAGTATTCTCGCCTGGAGAATCCCACGGACAGAGGAGTCTGGCATGCACCAGTCCATAGGGTTGCAAAGAATCGGATACGCCTGAAGCGACAACACACAGACAGACAGACACACACTGTGGTTACCCAGAGACACGCCCTCTCCCCTGGCCAACTCACCCCTGTAACAGAGGAGGGTGTGACTTATGGGTCAACTCAACAGGTCCTCTAGAATCGGTTTTAATGAACAAGTAGGTGTGATTTAAAAGAATCAGAATGTACGGTGAGTTAGTCTGCATCCAGAACACAAGGGGGAAAGCGGAGAGAGAGGACTCAGTGCATTCTGTCCTACATCCGGGGAGAAGTGGACAGGTAAGGAGCAGGCGAAGGGCTCCAGGACTTCCCGGAGGGCCAGAGGAACCAGCTCCCGCCTCTGAAAGCCCAGCTCCCAAGGCCGTCTGCTAATTCCAGGATAGGCAGGGATTCTCTTCCGAAGTCCCCCAAGCAAGCCCAGATGCCTTAGTTATCCTGGGCATCCCTAGGGAGAAGTAACATGGGCAGTGGTCCCCACCCCACAGCTGGGTACCCTGAGGAGGTGACGGGTGACTCGTCACAAACGGAGGAAGATGAAGATGGAGCCCAGTGTTCTGTGGTCCAGCCCGGCATCCATCCCCAGGCCACCCGGAGGCGATGGTTTCTTGGTAACGGACTCAGCACCATCTGAGATGATGACTAAATACCTATTGAATTCTCGAGCCCTTGCTACGGTAGAGATTTGGTAACAGCTGTCTTTATTGGATTAAGCAGGAAGTTCGTCAAGAGAAATTGAAGTTCCTCGGTGTCTCGTTTCATTAGCAACAGCTCAGCTTGTCTTGTCGTTAGGAAAGTTTTAAGAAACATCTGGGTTTTGAGACGTTCCATTTATTTCAACCATCGTCTGACTAGAATAGTTAAATAATTTCACCTGAGTTCTGTGCTTGTTTTTCGAAAGCCTGGATGAATCTGCTTTCAATTCCCATACCACTTATCTGGAAACAGGCAGAAGAGCTGAATGATAAAATACAAAATGTAATAAAACTAAAATGGGGAAACGTTCGGAACCCTGGCTGCTGCTGCTCAGTCGCTCAGTCACGTCCGACTCTTTGTGACCCCATGGACTGCAGCCCACCAGGCTCCTCTGTCCTTGGGGATTCTCCAGGCCAGAACACTGGAGTGGGCTGCCATGCCCTCCTCCAGGGGATCTTCCCAACCCAGGGATTGAACCCAGGTCTCCCGCATTGCAGGCAGATTCTTTACCATCTGGGTCACCAGGGAAGCCCAAGAATACTGGAGTGAGTAGCCTATCCCTTCTCCAGGGGACCTTCTCGACACAGGAATCGAACCAGGGTCTCCCGCATTGAGGCGGGTTCTTTACCAGCTGAGCCACTAAGGGGACGCCCCTCTGAACCCTAGACTCAAATGCTTTTCCAATCTTCTACAAACTTTCCCAAATCAGCTGCACAATTTCTGGCATGTCTTCTCCTGTTCTGAAAAAGCGAGGTGGGGCAGACAACAGCTGCCAGGTTCTGCGAAGGCTGACCGTGTACCACCCACTGTGGCTGGCCAGCATCATGCGGACCTGCGGTCACCGTGGTGCCTCCGGGCGGCGGGCAAACACCCGCTGTCATGTAGCCAGCATGCTAAGGCACACACATGGCACTCAGTGAACGCTGGTGGAGGCCAACTCGGGCCCATACCAACGGTGGGTCTCCGCACCGCTTTTCACAGCTGCCTGGCAACATCAGCTAATGCAATTTCTTGTGCATGAAATCCATCCACTGAATCAACGAAAGGGGTCTGCCGCTGAGATGACGCAGGGGCCCAGGACGGGGCCTCAGTAAATTCCACCGTCAAGAAAGGGGCTGGGCAGGGGAGGAACCCACAGACGAGGGGGAAGGGCAGCTGCCCCGGCAGGGGGTGGCAGGTGTCACGGAGGGTGACAGGTGAGGGCAGGACCAGCACGGAGAGTGGCCGCTGGACAGGGGCCAGTCAGTCGCTGGCGAGCTGGTGAGAGCCGGAAGGCCGTAGTGGGGAAGGAGTGCGAAGCGGGGAAAATTAAGACAAAGAGCCCCTCGATCGCACAAGGTGTCTAGAGCCCTGACTTCACGGCCCTGCTGAGAAATGGCAAGCAGTCTGACCGCCCCGCCCGGCGAGGGCCTGCGTCAGCCCCTGCAGGTTGGGTCACCCCTCCTGGGAAGGCCCCCTGGGCCGCCGCATCACTGCGATCAGCATCTCCACCGCAGGCACGGTGTCCTCCAGCCTTCGCGCGGCAGCCGGCCCTTTTCCGTCTGCAGGGACTTCCCCCGGCCACCCTAACAAACCCCCGCACGCAGTACTGGCGGCTTGCAATCAGCGGAAGTCTTTATTCTTTCCCAGCTCTGGATGCTGAGAACCTCACATCTAGGGCTGACGTCGGGGAGCTGGCAGGGCTGGGCTCGCCGGAGACTCCTGGGAGAACCCATTTCTTTCTTCCCCGGCGTCTGCTGGCTTGTGGCTCCATCACGGCGGCCTTGGGATCCCTCCGCCCCACCCTCCTGTGGTCCTCCACTGCGCGCGCGCTCGGATCCACGCTGCCGCCTCCTTAAGAGGGCAAAGGCAGCTCCTTTCAGGGCCCAACGGGGATGGTCCAGGATCCCCGCTCTGAAGACGCTTAACCACCCTGCAAACCCCTTCCTGCCTCTTAAGGTAGATCCACATTGCCAAATAATTGATGGTTTTGAACTGTGGTGTTGGAGAAGACTCTTGAGAGTCCCTTGGACTGCAAGGAGATCCAACCAGTCCATCCTAAAGGCGATCAGTCCTGAATATTCATTGGAAGGACTGATGCTGAAGCTGAAACTCTAATACTTCGGCCACCTGATGCAAAGAGCTGGCTCACTGAAAAAGACCCTGATCCTGGGAAAGACTTAAGGTGGGAAGAGAAGGGGACGACGAGGATGAGATGGTTGGATGGCATCACCGACTCAATGGACATGAGTTTGAGTAAGCTCTGGGAGTTGGTGATGGACAGGGAGGCCTGGCATGCTGCAGTCCATGGGGTCACAGTCAGACATGACTGAATTGACTGACAGGCCAGGGCCTCAGATGTGAATACCTTGGGGGTTGGGGGGGATGACCACACCATCTCAGGCCGTGGCTCTGCAATCTGTCTTTTCAAGACTAATTTTCCTAGCACTGATGGGGGGAGCCCACCAAAGGCATACTGCCTTCCCCCAACTCCCCATCCAGCAGCTTTTCTGATTAGTTTGAATAAAATTTGGAATGACTTTTCATTCATAAAAAAATGACCATTTTAAGACTTGTCTCTCAATTTAGGCCTTTTTTTTTTTGAAGGTGGCTTTGTATATGAGAAAATGGATACATGAGATTTAGGAATGAATCTTTATAAAGTGCAGCTTACTTTTGCTAATCTGCCAGAAAAGAAAAGGTGATCCATAAAAGGAGCCTATATGGCCCTTTGTGATTTTTGTCAACTGTGTCTAGTGGTATCAATTCCTTTATTTCCCAAGAGGAATCCATGCACCAGTTAGACTTGCTTCTCCCAGTCTACCGACCTGCAGGCCAGTCTGTAACCACAGCTCCCTGGTGATCAGAGATGCGGGAAGGGGGCTGCTAACAGGTGAAGGATGTCGCGTGCACACGGGCAGGCCTCCTGGACTTCATCCTGCACACACACCACTCCCAGGCAGGCCCAGGGATGCCACAGCTGACCTTCCTGGTCTAAACGGTCAGAACTGGAGATGCTGTCGGCAGAGATGTCAACAAGGAGGGGTCCGGAGACCACCTCCTGTCTCTGGGGTTGGTGAATCCAGGCTGGCAGATGCTGGACGAGAGAGGAGTGCTGCGAAGTCATGAAGACTCTGAGGAAAGTAAGCCATGTAGAAACTTCCCAGGTCTTTCTAAAGCAGGTTATTAACAAGGGTACAGAATAAAGGGCCAACTTTGCTTCTGAAGTATTAAGTGACTAGTTTGACTAGATGGCCCTAGAATGCTTATCACGAGGTGGTGGGATCATAGGTGATTTTAACTGGCTTCCTTCACACTTTTCTGTATTTTCACAAACAAGGGTTATCCTAGTTAGGAACAACATGACCATTTAAATATATGTAAATAGATGACACATGAAATATCCATGTGTGTCTGCATGGAAATGGATGTGAACTGGGACTCTGTAAAGGAAGAAAGTGAAAGTTGCTCAGTCATATCCGACTCTTTGTGACCCCATGGACTGTAGCCCGCCAGGCCCCTCTGTCCGTGGGATTCTCCAGGCAAGGATACTGGAGTGGATGGCCATGTCCTTCTCCAGGGGATCTTCCCGACCCAGGGATCAAACTGGGGTCTCCTGCACTGCAGGTGGATTCTTTACCAGCCGAGCCACCAAGGAAGCCCCTCTGGAAAGCAAAACTCCGCAGGAAGGGTGGCAGTTTAGCAGCCGATGGTTACGACCCCCCACCCCCACCCCCACAGAGCAGGGCTCACGCATGCAGCCCGGGCCTGGTGCAACCTGACGTCAGCAAAGCTACACGACCAGGAGCCCCGCCTCCCTGCTGCTCCCTGGCCAGGTGGGCAGGGACCACACACACCTGAGTCCTACTCCCGAGACTGGCTCTCTTCCACGCTCCCTCCTTCCTGGACCATTGTATTTATAGCAGGTGAGTTAGTGACAAATCCCCCGGAAGGATTTCCTTGGTCCATCATCTTATCTCCTCAATGTCCCACCGGTTCCTGCGGCATGCAGCAGTGTGACCCGCACGTCTAACTGAGTTTCTCTGGGGACCACGTGGGGACAAAGGGCCCCCCAGGAGGGAGACACCCTGGGGAAAAGCAAGGTCTCCCAGAGAAGCGCCCCTGCTCACAGTTTCCAATCTATTTTACGGGCATTTTCACCCCTGTTTATTCTGAACTACCTGATTCACCCGGATATTCGCTGAGGCTATTTCATCCCCAGGGATATGTATGTGAGATCACCGTTCTTCCACGTGTCCTCTAGCAGCGGACTTTCCTTCTTTCGGAAAAACTTCATCAGGCAACACCAACACGGAAAGGTGCAGCTGACTGCTCTGGCTGAGCTGGGGTCCAGCCCCCTGGAGCCCTCGCTCAGAATACGAGGGGTCCCGGGACACTGTCCATGCCCACTGACCCTCAAGGATGTGTGCGTTGCCAGCCTCACTATGGAGCCGGGCTCACTTTCGGCCAGGCCTGTGGACCCACCTCGGTGCCTTTGCGAGTGGTTTCATTCAGGAAGAGTGTACTGAACTCAACGGAAATACCTGCAAACCTGGGCCCCGCCCCATCTCCACACACCCCGACTGGTCTCTCACGGGCAGGGGCTGGTAAACAGCCTCTGGTTCTGAAAGCCTGTCTGTGAAAGCTGTCCTCCAGGGGGCATCTCACGTCTCATTCAGGTGAATGTACCCACTTCTACCCAACTCCTCTTCTTGCTCAAAATATTCTGCCCCGTTCCAACTCTCCCGAGGACTGAAAACCGTGGGACTCTCCAAATTCTATTCTCTTGTCAATTCTGATCACTCCATTTGTAAGTAGCCTAATAGAAGAGCACCTGTACAGAAAAGCCTGTGGCTTGATACACTTCTCATTGGAGCACCCAATGTGTACTAATCCCATTCCCCAAACAAACTGAAAGTTTTCTGAGCTGAGATGTGACCATGTCTAATGGGAATTATGCAGTGGGAGAAAATTAAAAGGTGCAAGCAAAACATAAATAAGTGGAAAGTAAGAGGGAGAAGTTATCAACCTGAGCGGGGAAATGAACCAAGCAAACAAAATAAAGCAAAAAGTAAACAGCACCATCTCAAGAAAGCCACAGACTGGCCTGAGGCAAGTGGGTCATTTTCTATCAGAGACTCTCCTGTCCGCATCCCCCAGCCCACTGCTGATCCACAAAGGCAGAGACTGCCTGTTCTCCAGAAGGGCCCCACACCGCAGGGGCCTACAGACCCCCTCAGTGATGTTGCTCGCCTGTGCAGCAAAGACCACCTAGGATGCCCCAAACTGACCAACTCCCTCCCTCCTGCCCGGGAAGGTCAGCCTGACTGTCATGTCTCATCTCTAACTGCCAGGCTGTGTGAAGAACCCACGGCCTCGCCCAAACCGGGAGGCTGATGGCCAGGGCTGCACCCCAATCCTATACAGACACCTGCCCCGCCTGGGTGCTGGTGAGCGGCCTGGGCGCCACCTGCCCTGCCTGGGTGCTGGTGAGCGGCCTGGGCGCCACCTGCCCTGCCTGGGTGCTGGTGAGTGGCCTGGGCGCCATCTGCCTTCAGATCAAGGGTGCAGACCCTGAAGCGGGGCGCCTGGGTCAACAGAACTCTTGGTGGCTTATGTAAAATGAGAATGATGGGACAAGTAAATCCATTTATTATACTAATTTACTGTAAGTGTTATTTATTATAATAAATCCATATATAAAAATATGCGTATCTTTGGCAGAAACTTTGCTTCTTCTGTAAAGTTAGATGCGAGACAAAATTAGGAAAAAAAGGGATTTGGGTCCCTTTAACCACAGACTACATCATCTCATCTTTGAAAATTTTATTCTCCTCCCCATTCCAATGAGCGGATGAAACTTCTTTCACTTCTGCCTTCGTGCACTGCTGATGCAGTAAGTAACTTCACATACTTTATGGAGTGGATCTTCTTACAGGGGTCTAAATCGCCTCTTACACCAGTGTGTTAGTTTTATGATGTCTGTATTCTGCACCGAGACTGCAAAAGCTGTAATTATGCGAGAATCATCCTTATGAGCGCTTAGGATGCCTCCTAGTGGCAGCTCACTAAATTATAAAACTGAGTACTGGTGTTTTGCTGTTATTTTCACTGAATCTCAGAGATCCTGTCACAGATCTGGTTCTATTGCCTACATATCCTATCATGTAAATAAAACAGTCTGTGTGAATGTGTTTTTGTTAGGTAGCGTATCAGAAATAATTCATGATTTATAATTCATCATTATAGCACTGCATTTAAGCCAAGATTCCTCACGGGTGAAATGGCTTTCATTAAAAAATAATCCTAAAGGAAATCAGTCCTGAATATTCATTGGACGGACTGATGCTGAAGCTGAAACTCCAATACTTTGGCCACCTGATGTGAAGAACTGACTCATCTGAAAAGACCCTGATTCTGGGAAAGACTGAAGGCAGGAGGAGAAGGGGACGACAGAGGATGATGGTTGGATGGCATCACTGACTCAGTGGACATGAGTTTGAGTAAGCTCTGGGAGCTGGTGATGGACAGGGAGGCCTGGCGTGCTGCAGTCCATGGGGTCGCAAAGAGCTGGACACGACTGAGCAACTGAACTGAACTGAATGATCAGTTGCTGGAGCACTTTGTTCACTACCAGGTTTAAAAATGTAATCAGTGGCTTTTAAGAATTACATTTTCAGGACAAAGGTGAAACTTGTGCTGCCAACAGATACAGACCTCATTTCCAGTTTCTGCTTTGCTCCTGAGGGGGCTTCCTGCCTGGACTGGCCCCATGAGGCCTGCTGGCTTGTCTGTAAAGCGAGGGGTGAAGAGACAAGGCCTCGGCTCCTTCCCGATGTGAACGCCTACAAGCCTGCAGGCCAGGCAAGAAAAGAACTTAAATGCAGAAAACACCCTGGTATTTCGTTTAAGGGTGAAATCTTGGTGCAGGCATGGGAGTATTCCCTAACATCCAGACGACTGCACCGGTGCTCAGGATTTTTCATTTGGTTTACAGACAATGTTATACATAGGGAGTTTCCTGAAATTCCCGCGTTCACAGGAGAAAAAGCCTCCCTGCATATGGCTGCACGGGGAGCAGAGCAGGGTCAGGCCCCAGGGCTCCCTGCAGACGGAGATGCACACGAGACAGGCACACAGCCCCGGGCACCCGGCGTGGAAATCAGGTGGGTCCAAACCCAAGGACTTGGGCGCTCCCTGCTTCCCTCAGAAGGCCCCAGAAGGTCTGTCTCCACGGTGACACGGGCAGGCTGGTGAGAAAGCTCTGAGGACATCCAGCTGCCGAGGTCACAGCTCTGCCAGGGGCTGGGGACTAGCTTCTGGGCTGGCGGCCCTCTGCGGGGGCTGGGTGCTCAGAGAATCTGCCTGGTCCACCGAGAGGGCAAGGACCTCTGTAGCAGCAGCAAGGGAAATATTATTAAAAAATAATAATATTTTTATCCCTCCCAGGAGACTGGCTGCTATCTCCTAAAAAGTCAGCTGACTGCAGGAAATGCGCTTATCTTTTGTATTAAAGGACAGACCTGCTGGAAGTTAATATCTGAAAAAAAAAAACAACACTAGAAACTGTGGTTATTTTCTGTCTATAAACAATAAGCACTTTTAAAATGAAAATATCCAGGGTGGCCAGTGGGCAGAAAAGACATCTGCTGGAGGAAACCAGAGTTGGTTCAGACTCCCTGGAAGGCTGAGGCTTTAAAGCTTTGCAAGTGGCTGACCAGTAGTCTGATGTCCAGAGGTGAGTCCCAAAGAAATGATGAAAGATGGAGATGAAGCTTTAGGCAAAGAGTCACCCACTGAGGCATCAATTCTAAAAATAATAAATGGCCGGGGTGGGTCGGGGCTCATGACCATTAAATGTCTAATAGTTTGGGCAAAAAAGTTGTTACAGTGACTCAATGGAATGCAGTATAAAAATCAGAAATTATTTTGTAGAAAAAGTATTTTTGTGAAAAAGCAGACTGCAAAACATTACAAAGCCCAAGACTCTGTCTGTTCAAACACATGGGCATCCACGCACATATACCCCGCCAGGCCAATAGTAGCCAGTGCATGGTGATCTGACCAGTGGTATTTATTTCCATATTTCACATCCTTTAAAAGCTATTTCTGTTTTCTTTGGTAAGTCTCATAAAACTCAAAACTTACTCATCAAGGTTTTTACCTCTTTGTCTCTGCTAGACAAATTTACAATCCATTTTCCACAGTTTACTTTTCCGGGACTCAGGGAAGATCACAGATCAAGGTATTAATGCATTGCTCTCCTCTTCACCAAGTTCCCAGCACTCTGCACTAAATACACAAACTAACTGTGGACTCCAGAGCCTGGTCTCTGGGGACCCCGAGCATCTGCTCCAAGCCTGGCTCCCCGACTAGCTTCTGGAGCCAGGGTCTGCCAGGCTCACCCAGTACATGGCATGTAAAAACTACCCAAGTCCACGGGGACAAGGTACCAAGTCCCGTATCAGAGCATCTCACAATGTAAAAGTCAACCTCCTTTGAGGACGACTTTCATCTTTCACGAAATGAACCGATTTGGTGCTGCTAACCGGGTGGATCCTGAGCAGTTCCTCAGGGAGTAACGGTCGCTCAAAATCTGGCTATGTCAGAAAACAGACTTGTGGTTGCCAAAGCGGAGGGGACTGGGGGATGGATGGAGCGGGAGTGGGTTAGTCGATGTCACTATTATATAGAGAATGGATAAAAAACAGCAAGGTCCTACTGTGCGGCACAGGGCACGACATTCAATATCCTACGATAAACCAGAACAGAAAAGAATGTCTATGATGTAACTAAATCACTTTGCTGTACACCAGAAATGAACACAACATTGTAAATCAACAATACTTCCGTTTAAAAATACCTGGCTGAAGGCCAGGCTCTGTAAGTGAAAAAATGTTATAAAGAACAGAAGACTTCAAAGAACTTGGAAACATCAGCCAGAGATGGTAACAACTTCTGACTACCCTAGGGAAATCATATCTTCATGTCCTTCTGATCAGAGACTCTGCTGGAGGGTTAAATAGGTCAAAAAGTACATCACCGTTTAATCATCTCAAAAACATTAGAAAGAGCAGAATGCCATGGCATTATGAACAGATTATGAACAAAAATAAAAGCCATTTGTATGCATTAATGATACATCAAGCTAATTCAAGCTGGCTAAAGCCATTAGAAGGAATCCTGGGGCAAAACACGGCTCTGATGCCACGCTGCAGCAAAGTAGTCGAAGAGCCATTTTCGGTGGCATTGATAAAATTAATTCTACGAGCAAAAGAGAGGCTCTGAACAAGAGTATCTAAACAGAGCACACGCACTAAGAGTGCGCTTAATGACCTCGAGTGGGCAGTGCGGGAGTTAATTCAGGCATTTCTGCATACACATGAGCACCGGGGCCCACTCGACGCTCCCAAGGAAAGCAGCGCAGCATGAAAAAGCCCCAGACTTAGGGAACCAAACTGCCAGAAAAGATCAACGCCTCTATCAACACAACAGTCCACGGCACCGTGAGATAAGAGATGGCTTCCTGTCTCCTGCTGTTTACAATGTCATCAGTTTTAAAGAAGATTTTAAGATGACACCTATGTTATGTTTTAAAGGACTGAGAGGCCTCTCCTTGTGAAGGTTCCTTCTACATGCATCAGAAACTAGTTTAAGAACTATCAAGTTTCTTGATACACCTGATCGGGTATCGCGACGGCCAGTGGCTGCAGGCTGTGGAGTATGGACCACACTGATAATCTAGAAATTCCCCTCTACCTAAAAACTGTCATTTTTGGATAAGTGATGTTTTTTTAAAAAACTTTTATAGGGCTCCAGTTGCTTTACAATGTGGTGTTTGTTTCCACTGTCCGGCCAGGTGAGTCAGCTCCATCTATATACACATCCCCTCTTTTTGGGATTTCCTTTCCATCCAGGTCACCCACCACAGAGCGTTGAGTAGAGTTTCCCGAGATAAACAGTAGGTTCTCATTAGTCATCTACTTTATTCATAGCAGCATATATATGGGCTTCCCTGGTGGCTCAGGGGTTAGAATCTACCAGCCAATGCAGGAGACACGTTCGATCCCTGCCTGGGTTGGGAAGATGCCCTGGAGGAGGAAACGGCAACCCACTCCAATGTTCTTGCCTGCCAGATGGACAGAGGAGCCGGACGGGCTACAGTCCACGAGGTCAGAGAGTCAGACACATGTAAACAACAAGTGCATATACGTCAATTCCAATTTTTTAAGCAAATCCATCGATAGTCGAAAGAGGTAACTCCTCTTTAGAAGTCAGTCCTCTGGGCCCACTGAACATAATGCAAGATAAGCTCTTACTTCCAGACAAAGAGACTTCAGATAAGGGATAAGCTGATTGCATACCAGAGACAAATTAATAATCATATTTTCAGACACTTGGGTTATTCAAGGTTCATCACCTCCTAGCCCCACATTAGTGCGTGCAGACCGGCTATTGGTCCCACCTTGACACACTCCCCATCTGTTCACTGTGTTTGGAAGATCTGGTTACAAATCACGTGACAGATACTGGGCTTGCCTGTAACACGTGGGTTTAAAACTTCCCACCACTAAGAACTTGAACTCAATTTTTTTTTTTCCTGAAGAGTAACCCAAAAGTTTTTCTTTTGTTTTTGCTATCTCTGAGAATTCAGTTTACTACACCAAATGCTGCTATTTTAGTTTTGGCATTCATGCATTATTTCAATGTGTTAATTTCTTGCTTAAGAAATTGACTGAATGTGAAAACACCTATACAAGTGGTACTGACAATGTCACGCTTTATAAAAACAGTTACTATAAGTCATGTACACACTCTCTCATTCAAACATAAACAAGGGCTACAACACCAACAGAGAGACCCCCCCGCAAATCTACATACCCCCCTCTACTATACACTATACACACACCCTCCGCCCACAGGTTCAATCAAAAGTCTACTCCGTATCAGGCATCTTTGAAATTCGGTGAGAAATTATCAAGGATGAATCAGATGTGGCCTTTTCAGGGACAACTTGCAAATTCTAATTTCTAGCGGATTAGACCATGTAAAGAGCTGCCAGGCAGCGACAGCCGGTGACACCCGTGGTCAATGACAACAGCAGGGTAGCCATCAAAGCAGGGTCAGAGCACCTTCTTAGGCTCAAACAGCTAACTTAGACGAACCTGATGACCATTCTCCTTTCTACCTACCCCCCCTCCACTGAGCATCACCCTAGGCAGGTAACCGTTTTCATGTCATCCCTGTTCTTGGAGAATTTTAAACTTGTCAGTTAGTTCAGTCACTCACCGACTCTTTGTGACCCCATGAACCGCAGCACGCCAGGCCTCCCTGTCCATCACCAACTCCCAGAGTCCACCCAAACCCATGTCCATTGAGTCAGTGATGCCATCCAACCATCTCATCCTCCGTTGTCCCCTTCTCCTGCCCTCAATCTTTCCCAGCAAACTAGTAAACCCCTTTAACAAGTGTAACTCGAGCAGCTGAACCTTTTTCGCCCCATCCTAACAGACACTAACCACTCATCGGCCCAGGAAATTCGGCATATCCAGCTCTCACTGCAGAGCGGGCTGTGGGTGTGGGAGTGGGGAGGGGGTGTGGCCGTGACCCCGGTGGGCACAGAGGCACCGTGAAGACAGGACAAGGACACACTGGCCTGGCACCAGCGATCTGGTGTGACTGCAGGAAGCCGCCCCGCAAAGAAGGCAGTTTCCAGGCCTCATAAGATCTGTCTTATCATAAGCCCTAAAACTGTGTTATAAATATCAGTCATTACTACAAATGATAAAAAGTACGTATTAACAGATGGCAACTCGCAAGTTCACCTTGTCAATATATATTAAATATATTTATATGTGTGGACACACATGGCTTGCTTTTGAACATGAAAAATCTTTGAAAGTACTCCTTTGGAAAAGAAAATATATTTATTCATTGGAGCCACTTTATTATTTTATCTATGGTTTTTCCAATAGTCATATATGGATATGAGAGTTGCACTGTAAAGAAGGCTGAGTGCAGAAGAACGGATGCTTTTGAACTGTGGTGTTGGAAAAGACTCTTCAGAGTCCTTTGGACTGCAAGGAGATCAAACCAGTCAGTCCTAAAGGAAATCAACCCTGAATATTCACTGGAAGGACTGATGCTGAAGCTGAAAGTCCAATACTTTGGCCTCCTGATGTGAAGAGCCAATTCAATGGAAAAGACCCTGATGATGGGAAAGACTGAAGGCAGGAGAAGGGGGCGACAGAGGATGAGATGGCTGGATGGCATCACTGACTCGATGGACGTGAGTTTGGGTAAACTCCGGGAGTTCGTGACGGACAGGGAAGCCTGGCGTGCTGCGGTTCATGCGGTTGCAAAGAGTCGGACACGACTGAGCAACTGAACTGAATTGAAGTAAAAGAAGAAAAAGGAAATCCAGATAAACTTGAGTCCATGAATGGGCAGTGAATCTGTGAGCTAAACACACGCCCTTCACCCCCATCCCCACCCTCCCACCTGAGGGACCCAAATGCTTACTTTTTAAATTTTATTTTTTATTTAATTTTAGCTGCGCGGGTCTTCGCTGCTGTGTGGGCTTTTCTCTAGTTGTGGCGCATGGACTTAGTTGCCCGTGGCACGTGACATCTTCCTGGACCAGGGACTGAACGCGTGTCTCCTGCACTGGCAGGCGGATTCTTTACCCCCGAGCCACCAGGGAAGCCCATGTGCTTTGTTCTAACTACATGGTGAAGGCTCTGGGCTCTGGGCTCCCAGACCGGGGCTCAGTGAAGGCGAGGGCCTTTGGTTGGGCTACATGACTCTTCTTGAGTTCTTTAGCTACAGAACTTCCCAGTTTTTTCTCTTGAAGATTAAAATGGATGGCTGTTGTTAATTATTTCTAAGTACTGAGAATACTCCCCACTTGGCTGACACCTACTTTTAACAACTAATAATGAAAGAGCTGATGATTAACAAATTAAAATACACGTCATCTAATTATTGTATAAAATAGAGGGCCTTCCCTGGTGGCTCAGACGGTAAAGTGTCTGCCTGCAAGGCAGGAGACCTGGGCTCGATCCATAGGTCGGGAAGATCCCAGAGAGAAGGAAATGGCAACCCACTCCAGTACTCTTGCCTGGAAAATTCCATGGACAGAGGAGCCTGGTAAGCTACAGACCATGGGATCACAAAGAGTCGAACACAACTGAGCAACTTCACACACACACACACACACACACACACACACACACACACACACACACAAACCCAATTTTACTTTTAAAAACTTACTTTCATGTAAATAAAAATATTTTAAGGATAAAAATCACTATAGAGATGGAAGTTGCAGTACTGCAGATGTTATTTCCTTTGAAGACTGCAGAATTCGAATCCTTAATGGCAATTGCTAGAATAATAACAAAACAGATGGGAAATCCAAGCCGGTGCAAGCTCACACTTTGGGTTGAACTTGCTTCACCAGTGGGATCACTGAGCAGCTGCCACAGCAAGGAGACATCGTGGGGTTCTACCCAATGACTTCTAGAAAGATCCCTCCTCCTGCCCCCCTTGCCTGGGGTCCACCGTGAGGGTAGAGAGGTGTGCCCCAGCATACAGGGGACCTGCCCACTGCCTGGGGTGTTCTGGAAGCCCGGCGGGGAAGCTTCAGCACTCGTCATCCTTGAGTATTAATCAGCTTATTATATATGAGATGAATTCATTTATTCAAGGAGAGGTCACATTTGCAAACCTCCATCAATGTACAAGCAAAGCCGTCACATGGAAAAGACATTCATCCATGCAACTAAATTCCGATCCTCTACGTCGGAACAGTAGTGTTGGAGAAGACTCTTGAGAGTCCCTTGGACAGCAAGGAGATCCAACCAGTCCATTCTAGAGAAAATAAGTCCTGAATGTTCTTTGGAAGGACTGATGCTGAAGCTGAAACTCACAATACTTTGGCCACCTGATGTGAAGAACAGACTTAAAGACCCTGATGCTGGGAAAGATTGAAGGCGGGAAAAGGGGATGACAGAGGATGAGATGGTTAGATGGCATCACTGACTCAATGAGTTTGAGTTTGGACATGAGTTTGACACAAGTTTGACATGAGTTTGAGCTCCAGGAGTTGATGATGGACAGGGAGATCTGGCATGCTGCAGCCCATGGGGTCGCAAAGAGTCAGACAGAACTGAGCAACTGAACTGAACTGACGTCAGGGATGGGCAGAAATTCTGTGAAAGGCCACAGAGCAAGTATCTGGGACTCCCCTGGCCACCAGGTATCACAGGAACCACTCACTTCTGTGGTCACACCCACAGGCAACTCAGCGCCCCCTGCAGACTGTAAACAAAAAAGCCTGTTATTAGAGACAGGCTGTGGGCCGGGCTTGGACCCTGGGTCCCGTCTGGGGACCTTTCATCAAGTAACCCCTTGGGGGTGTCCTCTCTTGGGTGACCGACAGCTACCTTGCCCGCTGGAGGTCACCGCTTGGGGAGCCCGCGCGCTTCCTCGCACAGTTCTGCATCTGCTCACTAAGGTCCAAGGAGCCGCAGACGCTGGCTTTGCATGGTTTTCTGTGTGTGTGGGGGGGGTCTGCTCCCCAGCACAGGTGGGGACGGTCCACGTAAATGTTAGGTGAGGGAGGAAGGGGACACAGGATCCCAGGGTCTGGGGCTGTTCTCGGTGGAATCCTGAGCTGTAAGGGCTAGGCAGGGACCAAACAGGAGAAACGTGCTGAGACACAGAAGAGGCTGATGATTACCTGTGAGGCAGACAAGCGGAGAGAGAGGGCAAGCTTACAAAGCAGCTGATGGCTGAGGCAAGTGGAAGAAAATGCAAAGTAAAAAATGGATGCCAAGGTTTCAAAGTTAATAAAATGATGAAAGCAAGTGTGGAACTCCTGCAATTTCCTCTGAAAACTCGCTTGGACATTTAAAGGGAGAGCACACGTTGCCCGGTTTGGAGCCGCGCCGGGAGCAACCCTGCACTGCCGCTCTTCCCCGCTCGAGCAGTCTCCCCAGGACCGGTGCACTGCGAGCCTCCGGCAGTAAGGGAACCTCTGATGAGATCACCCAGCCCCGCTGCTCAGCCCCCAACATGCCTCGGCACCAGAGACGGGGATGCGAAGCTCGGTCTAACCCAGATTCACCTAGGAGAGGCGGAGGCCGAGGATTCGCTTCCCGCCCCTCCCATCAGAAACGGAACCCTTTGCCAGGAGCATCCTTGTCCCAGGCCTGGGATGCTAACCACCGCCAGACCCCCCAGCCCAGACCTGGGGGGGTCGGGGAGATCTCCCCCTCCCTGCTGACTGCCTCCCCACCCCCCGCCTCCCACTCCTCTCCACCTGCACTGCCCCCTTGCCTCCAGCGTCTCATCTGCCACCAGGAGCCTGTCCATGACTGTTTATCCCTCGGGCAACCTTCAGCTCCTTCAGGAGAATTTCCCACCTGAGGCATGGCCATCCTGGAGGTGAGAGATCAAGACTGAGGTGACAACAAGAAGTAACTTCCAAACGCTGGCGCTGGCTCCCGTCACCAGGCCTAAGGTGCTGTTACTTTTGGCCAGACCCGACTCCATTCTTTCCGTTTCCTGTCTTCCTAACATGAAACCTTTCAGTTGCTCAGTCACTCAGTCGTGTCCGACCCTTTGCAACCCCATGAACCGCAGCACGCCAGGCCTCCCTGTCCATCACCAACTCCCGGAGTCCACCCAAACCCATGTCCATTGAGTCAGTGATGCCATCCAGCCATCTCATCCTCTCTGGTCCTTTTCTCCTCCGGCCTTCAGTCTTTCCCAGAATCAGGGTCTTTTCCAATGAGTCAGTTCTTTGCATCAGGTGGCCAAAGTATTGGAGTTTCAGCTTTAGCATCAGTCCTTCCAATGAACACTCAGGACTGATCTCCTTTAGGATGGATTGGTTGGATCTCCTTGCAGTCCAAGGGACTCTCCAGAGTCTTCTCCAACACCACAGTGCAAAAGCATCAATTCTTCGGCACTCAGCTTTCTTTACAGTCCAATTATCACATCCATACATGACCAATGGAAAAACCATAGCCTTGACTAGACAAACCTTTGTTGGCAAAGTAATGTTTCTGCTTTTCAACATGCTGTCTAGGTTGGTCATAACTTTCCTGCCAAGGAGTAAGTTTCTTTTAATTTCATGGCTGCAGTCACCATATGCAGTGATTTTGGAGCCCCCCAAAATGAAATCAGCCACTGTTTCCACTGTTTCTCCACCTATTTGCCATGAATTGATGGGACCAGGTGCCATGACCTTCGTTTTCTGAATGTTGAGATTTAAGCCAACTTTTTCACTCTCCTCTTTCACTTT
Source organism: Cephalophus harveyi (assembly GCA_006410635.1). NCBI lineage: Eukaryota > Metazoa > Chordata > Mammalia > Artiodactyla > Bovidae > Cephalophus > Cephalophus harveyi. The sequence goes on from SJYT01013936.1 coordinate 377,530, forward strand.
CATCAAGAGGCTCTTTAGTTCTTCACTTGCTGCCGTTTAAACCTTTTTTTTTTTTTTTTAAGGGGTTGAATGAAGACTGAGCATCTACAGTGAAGCAGAAACGATGTGCCAGCATGTGTGTGTCTTGCATGTTCCGTCCATAAAGAACGGTCCACGATAAAGGTCACCCACGGGACACACAGAACTCGCTGCTGGACTGTCTCAGGCCGGATGCTCAGTGGTCCCCTGAGCACGGCCCGGGGCTGAGGGACCCCTCCCGCAGGCAGGGTGCAGGCCCCCGCCCCCTGCACGGCGCGTACGTACCATCCTGGAAGACCCGCTCCACGTTCAGCCCGTACGTGGCGCACGTCTCGTAGTATGTGCACCTCTTCAGGTCGCTGGAGAGCTTCCGCGCCCGGGCGTCGTCGATGACCCGCGGGTTGGTGGAGCTGATGGCGTCTGCAACAGACGGACAAGAAGAGGCGACACGGTGACCCCAAGTGGCCTGAGGGCGCCTCGCCACTCGCGGCCCCGACGAGCTCTAAGCCCGCCCCTCGCTCAGCAGTGAGGGGATTGTTCTCAGGACCTGGAGTGATCAGAGCATAGTTCATCCCCACTCAGCTCAGACATCACATGGCCAGCTGTCCCAGAGGGCCCTGTTCCTCAACAGGAAATAAAAGCATGTCCGCAAAGATCGGGAGGGAAGGCTGAAATGCAACAGTGTTAGTCACTCAGTTGCGTCTGACTCTGTGACCCCACGGACTGTAGCCCCCAGGCTCCTCTGTCCATGGGATTCTCCAGGCAAGAACACTGGAGTGGGTTGCCATGTCCTTCTCCTGGGGATCTTCCCAACCCAGGAGTCAAACCTGGGTCTCCCGCATTGCAGGTGGATTCTTACCATCTGAGCCACCAGGGGAGGGAAGGGTAAGGGTTAAATAAATGTGGTTCCCGAAGAAAACTGCACGGTCACTACGGGCAACGGCCAGCTATGCACAGGCGCCTGCGAAACACACCCCTCCACCAGCACCGACGCCCCTAGGCGCCCTCGGCCGCTGGACACGCTCGCGGAGCCCCCGCAGGTGCCTGTCCTGTTCGGGCGCAGGGAAATCCCAGCGCGCCAGAGGGACGGAAGCCTGCGCTCTCGCGGAGCGGGTGTCACGCCAGCCGGGGAGGGGCGGAGAGTGAGACAGAGCCGAGAAAGGACCAGGGGTGTAGGTGGGGCGCAGGGCGGGAGACGGGTCGGGAGGGCAGGGGTCAGGAAAGCGCGCCTGCAGGAGGCGGCGCGGGGTGGCAGGGGTCGGCCGAGCATCTCGGGTTTAAGGGCGATCGCAGGCTGGGAGCAGGGGTGGAGGTGACCTGGGGTGCTAGAGGGGGCCACAGACGAGTGTAGGAGCCACGTCGGGTCTGAGCAGATGGCAGGGGACACAGGAGCTAATGGTCCCCGAGGGTGGAACCTTCCAGAAGCCCGCACTCCCTCCACCTTCCCGCCACGGGGGCTTCTAGGGTGCTCTGGGAATCGGAGGTCTGGGTAATGACCCCTTGGGTCAGGACTGTCCCTCCTGAAAACACTCAAGTCCTGCTCCTTTAGGGCATGGCTTTGCTGAAGTCCCAACAGGTCTGAGACAAGCTCTCCAGCCAAACACTTATAAAACTGAGGGAATGAAAGGGGGCTGGTTCCTGCCCTCAGGGCCCCCAGCGGGACTTCCCCAGCCTCTGGAGCTGTCTCCGGGGGGCCCTCCGAGACCTGGATCATCCTGGTGGGAGACGAGGTCGGACTCCCCTTCAGCTGGGGCGGGACACAGAGGCGACACGGCAAAGACACCCGCCGACCACCCCAGCAGGACCTCGGGAAGGTGGGCCACACGTGGAAACAGAAGGAAGGAAACCAGCCACGTGCTCGACACTGCTGTGCGCACGGATGCCCCAGGGCCCCGTGAGGTTTCCTCCCTCCAAAGCCTGGCAGCGTCAAGGTCAACGGCAGTCCAGAGGCAGGGAGCCCGGGTCTGCGTGGCCCCCAGACTCGCCACTCTCTACTCCCAAACACACAGCTAAACAAGAACGGCAGCAAACTGGGCAAGGTAGCTTTCTGGCTCGGACGGAATGCCTACCTTCCCTTTACTCTGGGACCCCTACTGCACAAAGGCGTTCTGTGTCCTGAGCGTAGACCCCTGAACGCAGGGAGCCAGTAAGCAGATGCCCACACAGACTGCGCACTGAGTCGCCAGAATGCGACTGGGCAGAAATGCCCTGGGCAGGCCTGCAGGGAGAGGTGGCTTACTGAAAATTAACTGCCTTATCTCCAGGCAGCTTGGAAAAGACCCGATTTCAGAGAAGCTGCCCACTATAAAACGTTATGTGTCAAGAAGGTTTAGTCCCTTCACTGTACATCCGAAAGTATCACAACACTGTCTGCTAACCAGGTATAACCCAATACAAAATAAGAAGTTTAAAAAAAATTTTTTTTTTGGAAGTCAAACACCCAATCCTGAACGCCTCCGAACACAAACCGAGGGCTCTTTGCAGGTGCGCCTTGTCTCGCAGTGACCACTAGAGGGCGCGTTGGGCATTAAAAATCTCGCATGTCAGCTGAGCGCAGAATTGATGCTTTTGAGCTGTATAGTGTTGGAGAAGACTCTTGAGAGTCCCTTGGACTGCAAGGAGATCAAACCACTCCATCCTAAAGGAGATCAGTCCTGAGCGTTCATTGGAAGGACTGATGTTGAAGCTGAAACTCCAATACTTTGGCCACCTGATGCAAAGAGCTGACTCACTGGAAAAGACCCTGATGCTGGGAAAGATCAAAGGTGGGAGGAGAAGGGAACGACAGAGGATGAGATGATTGGATGGCATCACCAACTCAATGGATGTAGGTTTGGGTGGACTCCGGCAGTTGGTGATGGACAGGGAAGCCTGGTGTGCTGCGGTTCATGGGGTCGCAAAGAGTCGGATACGACTGAGCGACTGAATGGACTGAACTGAACTGATGTCTCAAGTTGGTCTAAATCCACCTCTACTCTGAAGGCTTCAGTTATGAGACCGCTGGTCACAACATATATGCTGGGGGGCGGGGGCAAGATGGGGGTGAGGTGGAACCCATGAAACCCCAACTCACATTTTACATCTAGCACCCTGAGAAGATGCTTTTAGTTTATTCCACACTTTTTTTTTTTTTTTCCCTCCCAGCACACTTCCCCACTCCATGATCTTGGCTTATCCCACCTGGTCTCAGTTACATCAGACCTGGTGCCCTGCATATAGCTAACTGGTCCTGCTGCTCAAACACAGCGAGTTTCTTATCTGAAGAAGTCTCACATCAGGGCATGCAAGGGCAGATCAGATGTGCTTATTCCAGAGGAATTAACAAAAACAGAACCTGCACCAAGAAATGAAGGGATAAATCCAGGGTTTCGTGGACGTGATTGTTTTTTAAGTTCCTCATTTTTCTGACAAAGCGGTTTCAAAGTTAACCTTCATCTGGTTTCCCTGGTGGTTCAGCTGGTAAAGAATCCGCCTGCGATGCGGGAGACCTGGGTTCAATCCCTGGGTGGGGAAGATACCCTGGAGAAGGGAATGGTTACCCACACTCCAGTATCCCGGCCTGGAGAACTCCATGGACTATACAGTCCATGGGGTCGCAAAGAGTCGGACACGAGTGAACGACTTGTACTTTCATCTGACTTTCTAAATCAATCCCTTAGTTAAGTCCCCAGCAGATACCAACACATCAACGAACCTATGACCAAGAGTGTCCTAGGTGATGTCACTTTACTAACAGATCAAGTTTTATGTGACCTAGAAAAAAAATACAAAACGTACCCATGCAGTAAGATTGTACGCTCTCTGAGGGATCTGCTAAAAATGAGATTTGGATCATAAGACATTAAGAAATACAGTAGAATAAAAAGAAACTCGGCAATGTATGAAAAATCAGTATTAAAGTTGCAAACGTTAACAGAAGTAACTTTTTAGGTTGCTTCTAAATCCCATTACTTTATGACAGATAGAATTAAGATGCCCTAATATAGAAATTAGACTTTCTTTCTTTCTGAAGCCTTTGGGGGTGTAGCGGTGTGTTTTGTTTTGAAGTTGCCAAGTGATTTCTCCACTGAACCAAATGAGGAGACGGGATGATTGCCATTTCAGGGATTCTCCCTGTAAAAAGTAAGACTTCAGCAGGAAATTATTTCTTCTTTAGACCGTCTGCAAACCACCCCCGTCTCTGAACATACAGGCCAGGAAGCCACTGACGGCTCAGTGGCCAGAGCCCCGTGAGCCCCACGTGCCCAGAGATGCCACTCACCCTGGGTCCCCACCAGGACCAGCGGGATCTCGCTCGTGTTCCGGTAGCTGGCCATGCGGCTGTAGTAGTGGTAGACGGTCTGGAAACTGATCTCGTCCTCCAAGCTGAAGACAAATATGACGGCGTCCACCCACATGGCAAACTGGGGAGAAAGAGGGCAGGTGAGCAGGGGCGAGGAGCGAGGAGACAGAGGGAAGGAGCAGCATCGGGCCACCTTCGTGAGCACGGGCAGGGGGGCCACGCGTGGTGTCCAGCTTCTACCGAAACCCGCTTCTGAAGCATCGCTAACGCCCTTCTCATCCTTGGAACAACACACCTGGGACGGGGGCCGCACCTGCTTTCCACCCTGGCCACCGTGTCTCCAAAGTCAAACCAGACCTTCTTCCCCACAGGAATGTCCACCCCCGTCCCGACTCAGCCGATGGAAAGCACCCAGCGCGCATAGAGCCGACCCGGGGACCGATAGGCGGGGTGACCCCGCAGCTTCCCGCTGCACCCTAAACTGCCTGCAGAGCTCCCCCAGGAAGCCGCGCTGGGACCCTGAGACGGGGCTCCTCCTCTGGGGGCCCACAGCTCAGAAGTCCTCCACCCCCAGGGCCAACGACTGTGTCAACAGCAGAGGTCTTCGTATTGTCAAGATCTGCCGCAGAGGAATTACAGCACCCTTCATGGGAATTAGGACCCACTGCCAGAGACATGCGGAGAAGGCGATGGCCCCCACTCCAGCACTCTTGCCTGGCAAATCCCACGGACGGAGGAGCCCGGTGGGCTGCAGTCCATGGGGTCGCGAAGAGTCGGATACGGCTGAGCAACTTCACTTCCACTTTTCACTTTCACGCACTGGAGAAGGAAATGGCAACCCACTCCAGTGTTCTTGCCTGGAGAATCCCAGGGACGGGGGAGCCTGGTGGGCTGCCGTCTATGGGGTCACACAGAGTCAGACACGACTGAAGCGACTTAGCAGCAGCAGCCAGAGACATTAACCAAACCAGTGAACAAAATGAGCAAAAAGGAGGGGGGAAAACGAAAACCCCACAGCGGCCCGGCTCTTTTATCATTTTATTCTTGTTTTACCTGCAACCAGCTGAACTCACATCAGACCCTCTTTCTGGCAAATCAGCCGGAGGAACACGTTAGCTCATGTGACATCCACAGTCACCTTGTAAAGTTGGAGCCAAGTGACCCCGGGACTCAGAGCTCCCCAGGGTCACACACATGGCACCAGGCACCATCTGGAGCCTGACGCCCTCCTCTTTAATGAAAGACCCAAGTGAAAATGCGGGGGAAAAAATCCCACGTGCTTTCTCTAAAAGAAGCTGCCGCTCCGACACAAGTTCTGATGGTCAAGGCATCAGCTCTAATACATTTGGGGAACGTTTCCGTTGGTTAAGCTGGCGTGCTAAGTCACTTCAGTCGTGTTCTACTCTTTGCAACCCTATGGTCTGCAGCCCTCCCGGCTCCTCTGTCCATGGGGTTCTCCAGGCAAGAACACTGGAGTGGGTTGCCATGCCCCCTTCCAAGGGATCTTCCTGATCCAGGGATCAAACTGGCATCTCTTACGTCTCCTGCATTGGCAGGTGGGTTCTTTACCTCTAGCGCCACCTGGGAAGCCCAAGCTCTGACTTCTACATAGAAATGAGAAGGGTATTCAGTTACCTGGAGATTTTCTGTGACGGGACAAAATTAAACCTGAAGTTCAGATGGTAACGACTAAACAACAATAACATAGCGATCACGGCTGCTGAAACCTTCAGGGTAGGGTGGTGCGCTGAGCCCCCAGTTCCTCAAGCCAGAGTTCCCTCTCCAGGGTGGACCTGGAACCTTTGGGGACAGGTCTCATCACTAACTCTGGTCCAGGGCGGCCGGCTCGCTGGTCTACCACTGGAGTCAGGGGAAAAAGCACCGTGTCTGTGCCTCTCTGACCCACCGGTGTCCATCCCTGGGCAGCGACCTTGGACAGCAGCAGCCCTGAAGCCTCGCAGCCAGCTCCGACATGCGTTTCTGCACGTCTCTCAACTTTCTTCTTAGACTCTTAATGGTCGGAGCCGAGGTGTGCTCTCTGAGTGTGAAATTGCCCCTGCACACTCCGAGACGTGTATGAGCTGGAAAGGCGGACTAAGGCCGACTAAGAGTCATTTAGCTTCACTGCGATCACAAACCTTCCAGACACTGTCAGATGGCAAGCCTGTCCTGCTCAGAGTAACTGACATGCACTGACCAGGAGCTCTCGCAGCTTCATAACCTGTTTTTCCCATGTTTAACCTGTCTTTAATGTTTCCTTATTACTATCATTGACTACGAGACATTAACCAAACCAGTGAACAAAATGAGCAAAAAGGAGGGGGGAAAACGAAAACCCCACAGCGGCCCGGCTCTTTTATCATTTTATTCTTGTTTTACCTGCAACCAGCTGAACTCACATCAGACCCTCTTTCTGGCAAATCAGCCGGAGGAACACGTTAGCTCATGTGACATCCACAGTCACCTTGTAAAGTTGGAGCCAAGTGACCCCGGGACTCAGAGCTCCCCAGGGTCACACACATGGCACCAGGCACCATCTGGAGCCTGACGCCCTCCTCTTTAATGAAAGACCCAAGTGAAAATGCGGGGGAAAAAATCCCACGTGCTTTCTCTAAAAGAAGCTGCCGCTCCGACACAAGTTCTGATGGTCAAGGCATCAGCTCTAATACATTTGGGGAACGTTTCCGTTGGTTAAGCTGGCGTGCTAAGTCACTTCAGTCGTGTTCTACTCTTTGCAACCCTATGGTCTGCAGCCCTCCCGGCTCCTCTGTCCATGGGGTTCTCCAGGCAAGAACACTGGAGTGGGTTGCCATGCCCCCTTCCAAGGGATCTTCCTGATCCAGGGATCAAACTGGCATCTCTTACGTCTCCTGCATTGGCAGGTGGGTTCTTTACCTCTAGCGCCACCTGGGAAGCCCAAGCTCTGACTTCTACATAGAAATGAGAAGGGTATTCAGTTACCTGGAGATTTTCTGTGACGGGACAAAATTAAACCTGAAGTTCAGATGGTAACGACTAAACAACAATAACATAGCGATCACGGCTGCTGAAACCTTCAGGGTAGGGTGGTGCGCTGAGCCCCCAGTTCCTCAAGCCAGAGTTCCCTCTCCAGGGTGGACCTGGAACCTTTGGGGACAGGTCTCATCACTAACTCTGGTCCAGGGCGGCCGGCTCGCTGGTCTACCACTGGAGTCAGGGGAAAAAGCACCGTGTCTGTGCCTCTCTGACCCACCGGTGTCCATCCCTGGGCAGCGACCTTGGACAGCAGCAGCCCTGAAGCCTCGCAGCCAGCTCCGACATGCGTTTCTGCACGTCTCTCAACTTTCTTCTTAGACTCTTAATGGTCGGAGCCGAGGTGTGCTCTCTGAGTGTGAAATTGCCCCTGCACACTCCGAGACGTGTATGAGCTGGAAAGGCGGACTAAGGCCGACTAAGAGTCATTTAGCTTCACTGCGATCACAAACCTTCCAGACACTGTCAGATGGCAAGCCTGTCCTGCTCAGAGTAACCGACATGCACTGACCAGGAGCTCTCGCAGCTTCATAACCTGTTTTTCCCATGTTTAACCTGTCTTTAATGTTTCCTTATTACTATCATTGACTACGCTGTTTCATCAAAGCTAAAGAAATCTTTTCCATACTTTCACATCTTTGCTATCAGAATATACCTTAAGGACTGCTTTCTTTCATAGCTGACAGTATTTTTCTTTTAAATACTGGCATAGCTTATAATCAGTGACACTATAGACTCACTGGAACCTGGTGACTCCACACCATATTTCTGTAGAGCCACACACCCCTCAGTGTATGAAGTTCTTTCTAGAACTCTTAACTCTTTAACAACTCTTTAACAACCCCCGTATTCAACATCGTTCACTTAAATCACTAAATTTAAGTGCACTTTCACAAATGGGTAAGTTCAAGAAAGAACACCAGGGATATTTTTAATATTAAGTTTGCATTAATCAGTCTTGCCTATTACTAGCCCTTACCTCCTTTAAAGTGCTTAGCTGGTAAATTATTACAGAAATAAAGCCATAAACTAGGAAGTAAACCAGAGAAACAAAATTTTCACACTCAGGCTGGTTTTTTTTTCCCTCCACAATGCCCATTTTTCAAGGACCTCTCAAAGAAGTCACACCATGCTGCAGCCTCTGGTTTTCAGTGGAGAATGACCTGGGCTGTGAAGCCTGGTGGGCAGCCTGGTGGTGGTGTTCAGATTTCCAATTCCACCCAGCTTTCTAAGTGACTGCACTGCTCCAGAGGAAATGGCAACCCACTCCAGTATTCTCTCCTGCAGAGTCCCTTGGACAGAGGAGCCTGGCGGGCTACTGTCCATGGGGGTCACAAAGGGTCAGACATGACTGCAGTGACTTAGCATGCTCTCGGGATGAAACATTTATGAGAAAAGGGTGGGAAACTATAGAAACTTCCAGATGCCAATGCCACTGAGTTGACAAATCAGTGCAAAATCTGCTCTTCCTTCCTTCTTAGAAACACAAAGGGGAAATCAGCCACACAGACCAAACTGCCCCTCCAGGTTTCAGTCTGAAGGAACAACAGAATTAGCCTCTCCCCAAAACTAGACAGCATATTAAAGCACAGAGACGCTACTTTGCCAACAAAGGTCTGTCCAGTCAAGGCTATGGTTTTTCTAGTAGTCATGTATGGATGTGAAGTTGGACTATAAAGAAAGTTGAGCACCGAAGAATTGATGCTTTTGAACTGTGGTGTTGGAGAAGACTCTTGAGAGTCCCTTAGGCTGCAAGGAGATCCAACCAGTCAATCCTAAAGGAGATTAGTCCTGACTATTCATTTGAAGGACTGATGCTGAAGCTGAAACTCCAATACTTTGGCCCCCTGATGTGAAGAACTGACTCATTGCAAAAGATCCAGATGCTGGGAAAGATTGAAGGCGGGAGGAGAAGGGGACAACAGAGGATGAGATGGTTGGATGGTATCACCAACTCAATGGACATGAGTTTGAGTAAACTCCGGGAGTTGGTGATAGGCAGGGAGGCCTGGTGTGCTGCAGTCCATGGGGTGCAGAGTCGGACACGACTGAGCGACTGAACTGAGAAACCTCAGTCACAGGAAACATTTTCAGGGGCCGCTCTCTCACCTCTTCTGTGCACACCTGTGGAGTCAGAACCTCAAGGAGGAGCGAGAGGTGCACGTGGGTCCCCAGTGTGGGCGCTGTACTCACCTGGGCCTCCGGGGGGCCACCTTCATCTCGGATCAGCAGCAGATAGCTTTGTCCGTCCACGACAATCTCTTTCTTGAACCTGCCACCTGCCACACACACACACAAAACACCTTGTTATACGGGAAAGACAGAGCGTGGGGAGGGCGAACAGACGTGGGCTTCACTTGTGGAAAAATACGCCCTAGACTGTGGCCCTGGAGGCAGCCCTGAGTAGCTGCAGATCTGTCTCCAGCAGCCGCTGGTCTTTGGAAGGACTACTGACACTCAGGATTCCCATAGTCGTCTTTAAGGACCCATGATCGTTTGGAGTTAGGACACAGAGGCTCCGCGCAAGGCCAGGATGGCTCGGGACTCGGGAGGGTGGAGCGCTCATGCGGGCTTTGTGTGCCGATTCGGGATGTCTCTCGCTCCCCGGGAACCCGGCTGATAGAGTCCAGAAACGGAGAGCATCGCAATTCGTCATTCTCTCCTTGGGTTCAGGAAACCGAAACGAAATTTTCATGTGCTGTGAAAAGGGTGGGGGCCTGGTCTCGACCGCGTGGACAAATACCAGGGCTGAGAACCTCTGTATTCTCCTCAAGGGAAACCCAGTTCTTGAAGGGGAGACACACAACAGCATGGGGATGGCGTTTCCGTGTTCACAGGGCACAGGGAGGGGCTGCTACCACACACGGGTTAGACAGAAGCTACGGGACGACACCTGCGCGAGACACAGCGGGGCAGCTGGCAGCAGACAGCGTTAGAGACGGCGCTGGGGCGGCGGGGGCGGCCGCGTGCAGAATGCAGGGCCCCTCCAGCACCTCCCGCCCGCCGGGCGCACGGCCCCTCCAGCACCTCCCGCCGGCGTCCTGGGTCGGACTGCCACCCCTTCCCCTGGACAGCGGGAAACACGCCCACCGCTGGGCTCCTCTGCCGCCTCCAGTGTCAGACCACCTCTCCACCTTCTGCACTCTGCACCCACCCCTTCCCCAGGCGTGGGAATTCGCGGTCTCAAAGAGGAACGCGTCTCATTTCAACTACCCCGGCACAGGGGCCTTCCAGAAACACCAGCGAACTGACAACCCCGAGCAACCACGCTGCCAGAACATCTCCGGCCCCAGAGGCTGTGGGTCGGGTCCCTTGCTAGCCTGAGTCCCATCTGGCTTGGCGCCACAGTGACCCCTGGACCATGCCAGCCTTCCCTCCCAGAGTTCCGGGGTTTGGGCCACCCCAAAGAAGGATCGGGGGCCTGCAGGTGGGCTGAGGCCCCGTGAGGCTGGGGTGGAAGGCTGGGTGGGAGGTCACAGGGGTAAGTGAGCACGCACGCACACACGGCCACTCCCACTCAGGCCCCCCTGTATCGGGCAAGACGCGCTTGCTTGCACAGCAAAACTCAGACACCAAAGAAAGCCTTCCAGCATTACAACGGATAAACTCTCATTTTGGTCCCCCTCACTTTTGATAAGGGGAAAAAAAGAGGGGGCACTCCATGGAGAAGCGCTGGAAGGACACAGAGGCGATGGTGCTGGGATGGCGCATGCGCGCTAGACCACAGAGGGCTGCGCGTGCGCTTCCGGCTGTGGGTGGACCCACAGTGGGGTCCCTGCGCCCCAGCAGCTCGGCAAAAGGCAGGCGCAGTGAGCCCTGGCATCTTGGCACACGCAGAGGCCGGCCCCTGCCTGGTGAACACAGTTTCCACCTCCACGAGGCCGCCCGGCTGCCCCGGGCATGCTGGGCTCAGGTGGCCAATTCCTCACCGATCTGCGTGGTCTCCGGGGCAGGAGGGGCAGTTCCCGCAGGACCAGCACCCCTCCGCTGCCAGCCGCCGCCCCCACCTCCCTGGGGAACTGGCACCCGGTGGGCGTCACCACTCGGCTCCCCAGGAGTGACGCCCGCTGTTGGCCCTGCCCCTCCCCTGGGTCTCTGCGTCCTCTCTCTCACAGGGTAAGCACTTGATGGATTTCACGTCTACTGCCGTTCACCTTCTTTGATCTGTCTTTGTAGAGTCACATTTACAAGTTATGTATCCCAGTGATTAGATCACAATATTAACGTTAGGAAAGGTCTGCTCAGAGTTCTTTCTGCTCCTCTGTTCCTCTGCTGTGTAACCACAAGCAAAGGCCTCTGAATCTAATTTGCATCAGCTCTAAAAGGGCAGGTGATTGTCTTCTGCATCCCTAAGGGCACTTCCCATTCTAAAAATCACTATATATTATTCCCCTCTAAAATATGTAGTTAGTATGTCTCTTCAATGGAGAAGGCAATGGCACCCCACTCCAGTACTCTTGCCTGGAAAATCCCATGGACGGAGGAGCCTGGTAGGCTGCGGTCCATGGGGTCGCTAAGAGTCGGACACCACTGAGTGACTTCACTTTCACTTTTCACTTTCATGCCCTGGAGAAGGAAATGGCAACCCACTCCAGTGTTCTTGCCTGGAGAATCCCAGGGACGGGGGAGCCTGGTGGGCTGCCATCTCTGGGGGGTCACACAGAGTCGGATACGACTGAAGCAACTTAGCAGCAGCAGCAGCAGCAGCAGCGTCTCTTCAGTATTTTACAATTGCAAATATCAGACGCTTGCAGTGGACTTGGGTGTGTTTTCTGGTGTTGTATGTACATCAGGAAACAAATGAAACGCTCAAATGCATTTGCCGTGAACCCAAACGTTTGATAACTAGATAAAAATCAGCCAGGTGTTTAAGCACCCAGATTGCGAGAAAGAATATGATTAAAAAGGCCATATGTAAACAATAAACTCCTACTGCTGGTAGACTGTCAGGCTCAGTGGGAACACAGACCACTGAGTACTGGAGAAACACACCCCAACGGGTAAATAAAAGACTTTAAAAGCTGTTTTCTATAGTTTAGAGACACAAAGGGAAAAGGCCTCGGGATGAAAGTGCGGGCGGCAGCAAGCTGGTCTACATCCATCAGAAGCCACTGCCCTTGTTTTGTGAAATTCAAACCCACCATCTGATCCTAGCCATTGGATCTTTTCCTACTGAAATATTAGAGCACACCACCAAAGTCTACGTCCAATTTCATTTTTAATGCAGATTTATAAATGTCTGTTTTCTGATCCGATTTCCAATAAAGTCATCCCTCGCAATCCACAGGGGGCTGCTTCCAAAATCTCCTACATAAAACGGTGGAGAATTTTCCCATTGCCTGCGTACATCCTCTTGTATTCTTTAAGTCACCCACAGATTACTTATAACATGCAATACATTGTAAATGCCATGTAAAGAGCTTTAAGTACAACATAAATACTATGTAAATAGTTGCCAGCATGAAACGAATTCAAGTTTTGCTTTTTGAAAACTTCTTGTAATTGACCCCCCTCCCCCCGCCACGTTTCCGATCCATGGCTGACTGAATCTGTGGATACAGAACTGTCTACACAGAGAGACGGCTGTATCTCCCTGCAGGTCTGGTTGACCCGACTTTGCAACCATGGCCCCACCCTATAAACTTGTTACATGAATAACTGTCAACCTTCTGACTGCCAAATACTATTACATGACACTACATCACCCGAGGGATCATTTTATTTTTAGAGAGTATGCCCAAACCTGACCCCCGTATTGGGAGCCATCGACATGCACTCGGCTCAGCCCACCTGTGCACAGGTGTGCAGGGCCCGTGCACGGCTGTTTAACCCACCGAGTCCACGGGGGAAGCAGGGCTCTCTGTACCTGCGATGACAACTCCCTGAGAAGGGAGGACAGAGAGCACTCCTGATGGATTCCTTCCAAAGATAGCTTGTGATCAGCAGAGGCGGAGAGCACCAGGTTAAAGCAGGTACAGATGGGGAGCAGAGTCCAGTTCATCTCTGGGCTTTGGTTTTCTTGAGTTTCGCTGAACAGCAAGATCGCTTGCATCTCACGTGTACACAGAAAGGGGACATTCTTCCTGCCTAAACTCAACCTGTGCCTGTGTGTACTCAGTCGCTCAGTTGTGTCCGACTCTTTTGCAACCCCACGGACTGGTAGCCCGCCAGGCACCTCTGTCTATGGGATTCTCAGGACAAGAATACTGGAGTGGGTTGACTGTTTCCTCCTCCAGGGGAATCTCCCCAACCGAGGGATCTAACCTGCATCTCCTGCATTGGCAGGTGGATAATTTACCATTGAGCCGCCTGGGAAGCCCCACGTGCAATTTTTAAAATTTCAGTTCAGTTCAGTTCAGTTCAGTCGCTCAGTCGTGTCCGACTCTTTGCGACCCCATGAATCCCAGCACGCCAGGCCTCCCTGTTCATCACCATCTCTCGGAGTTCACTCAGACTCACATCCATCGAGTCAGTGATGCCATCCAGCCATCTCATCCTCGGTCGTCCCCTTCTCCTCCTGCCCCCAATCCTTCCCAGCATCAGAGTCTTTTCCAATGAGTCAACTCTTCGCATGAGGTGGCCAAAGTACTGGAGTTTCAGCTTTAGCATCATTCCTTCCAAAGAAATCCCAGGGTTGATCTCCATCAGAATGTTTAAAATTTCAGGTTCATTCAAAGGTTAGTTTTCAATTTCCACCCAGAAAACTGTCCTGGGAGCCTCTGTTGCCCTTGAGCTTGAATTCTTAGGCGGGTCAAGGTAAAAGGTGGACCTGAACATACCAAACAGAAGCAGGGATGCTGACATGGATGTGTTACGAAAAGCTCACCGGAGAGAAAAGATCAGGGTTTTTTTTAAATATCTTGAAAAAAAGACTTAAAGGAGTCCCTTACAATCCACTGTGCTGTGCTTAGTCATCAGTTGTGTGAGTCTCTGTGACCTTTTGGGAGTCTTTGGAGCCCACAAGGCTCCTCTGTCCATGGGATTTTCCAGTCAAGAATTCCGGCATGGGTTGCCATCTCCTTCTCCGGGATATAATCCACTGGTGACCAATTTCTCTCAGGGTTTCAAAATTACTCGAGTCCTGGTCTCATGCTGGGGGAACCAGTTTTGAATCTGGGATGCTGGTGTAGGTCAAAACAGCTGAGTTCCCTGTACTCTTTAAACTCGAGCTAGGCAGGATGGATCTACAATGGCATCTTGTTAAATATAAGAGCTGTCTACATCAAGAGAGGTATAACCATCTCACCTGGGTTGGCATTTCTGCTTTAAAAAGGGAAAAAAGAAAACCGAATTTTCCTATTACCCAAAAAAAAGTTTTGTTGGCAGTAAACACTCCAACAGATGTTTGATATTTCTATGCTTTTGGCTAACTGGACTAAAAATTATAAACATATCATTAACAGGTCTCCAAGCAACAGCGAGCCTTATACTTTATAGTTTACAAAGCACTTCTCTTCCCACTTCATCTCATCCTCCTCACAGCATCTTATGGTGCAAATATTCTGGTGAATATCCACATCTAACTGGGTGGAAAAGAAGTTCAGATGCTGATCAATCTGCCCCCCTGCCCCCCAGAAAGGAGGGGGAGAGACCCAAACCCACGCATGCTGCCTGGTTCTCACGTCTTCTCTCTTCTGTGTGGACTTCTGCTGAGACAGTTCGTGGCACACACCGTCCGCGAAGGAGCCCGGAAGCCTTCGTGTAATTCCCTACACCCACAGGGCAACACCAAGCACGTGGGGGGTGGCGTGTGTCTTCTCCTCATTCCACTCACCGCCACGGAAGGGAGCTGTCTCCAGCTGCAGATGACAGCCGTGCCCACACCTGCCTGCCAAGTCACTTAGTGTCCAACTCTGCGGCCCCACGGACTATAGCCCACCAGGCTCCTCTGTCCTTGGGGATTCTCCAGGCAAGAACACTGGCCTGGGTTGCCATGCCCTCCTCCAGGGGATCTTCCCAACCTAGGGATGGAACCTTCATCTCTTATGTCTCTGGAGCATTACCACCCCCTGGGAACCCTTAGGAGACTTAGTGCTTAGGAGACTAAAAAGGAACAGGCCTGCCCAACACTTTTGTGATGGGGAAAACACCTTTGTATTTTGTTACAAGTTCATCATGAAAGGGATATTGCCTGTAAGATTAAATGATACAACGGCCCATCTCTGGGAACCCTGCCTCCCAGGTAATGAGCATTAAGCAAAAATACTTGTGTGTAGCTCACAGGAAACATCCTGACCAGGCCCACCTGTGAATAACTGCAGACAGGAAGAAATTAACACAGCCCCCTGCAGAGGCTGGTCATTGATGTTCAGCTGCTAAGTCCTGGCCTCCAGTCCTGACACCTTCTTGGGGCCGCAGCTCAGGAGCGCCTGATTTTCCCAGAGGGACGGTTTCAAGATTCTTGTAGTTTCTGACATCTGCCCAAAGCATTCTTCTTACTTAGCCTAGTAATACAATAGCATATCTGTGAAGGGGGTCGTCTCCTAATTATTTAGGACTGGTGAGATGAAAAGAATACACTGGAGACAACATTGAGTCTTTACATTTCTCCCTGGGAGAACACAAAAAAATTAATCACGTGCCAAAAATTTCTTAAAATGAATTTGGCTCTTTGGTAAAAATACTGAAGCCTGATGCCTATAGCTGAGGTTTTGGAGAAGTTTTGTGTCGTGATATTTAAATGAATTTTGGATCATATATTTACACTGGGAAAGAAGTTTTATTGGTAACATATTTGATTACAAAATTTAACCAAATCAGACTTCATTTCCTCTGCCAATTTATTTTTAAAAACTTATTGTTTTTTAAAAAGGGGGGGGGCGACTATAAAAATGTACTAAGAGTAAGGATCCAATTAATCCATGGTGATTGGTAAGTTAGTTCACAGGTGAAAGGCTTGCAGTTTTGACTTCAGGTGAAATTGGATTTAACACAAAGGCTACGGTCTTCAACAACTTCATTCCATCCAGACCTGAGTACAACAAAGACGAAAGATCAGGAAAGAAGTCAAAGTTCCAGGGTAAGAGGAAAGATTCAAATTTTGCTGTAACGGAATTTCCCTTTCTTCCATTTCTAATAAAAGAGGCAGGGGAAGGGGAGGTAGTTAAAAACCAGAAAACAAAATTCACCATCCACCAAGAAAAGATGCAAAGCGTCACATAAACAACCTTGAAATCACTGGCCTTAAGAATAAAAAGGAGCAGGGCGGGGGAAGGGGGAGAAGAAAAAGGAGGGGACTTCCCTGGTGGTCCCGTGGTTAAGAATCCGCCTGCCAATGAGGGAGACGGGTTCGATCCCTGGTCCCAGGAGATCCCACTAGCCACAGAGCAGCTAAGCTCTTGAGCTGCAAATAATGAAGCTGGCTCACTCGAGAGCCCGTGCTCTGCAATGAGAGAAGCCACAGCAATGAGAAGCCCGCATACCACAACTGGAGAGCGGCCCCCGGTCTCCGCAACCAGAGAAGGCCCCCGTGCGGTAAAGAAGCACCCAGCACAGCCAAATGGATCAAGGACCGCCGAGCCAGGAAGGGAGGGGCTCCCGGTCCCTGAGGGAGGAGGGATGCTCTGGCGGGTGGGGGCAGAAGGGTCCTCCTGTCCCGGCCTCTGACCGTGAGCAGGCTCCAAGAGGAGCAGCCGCCAAGGCTCTCTGGAGGGAAAGTGCCTGCAACACCCAGACCGCACGGAGGGGCCCCGGGGGGCCAGCACACACACCCTGCCACCGCCCATGGGGGCGGGCGCCCAGCAGCTTCCTGGGGAGCAGTGGCCTGCCTGTAACAGCAGCTCCCCTTGGTCTGGAGGGGACGCCCCAGAGGACAAAGGGCTCATGTTATACTGAGGCTCTCGGGAGGGGACACCCAGCCTCAGCCCTGCGTCCAGCACTTCCCGGCAGGGGGTGGGTATCAGAGGCCCGAGGACACGGGAGCGGGCACAGTGGGGCATCCCTCTGGTCCAGAGAGGTCTCCTCTAGCCGGTGTCCTGTTTCCCCAGGAAACCTGGCGGCAGTGGGGGGCTTCCCAGACCTCATGCGGGACACCTGGCTCGCCACGAAGCCCTCCGGTGGCCCCAGCCAGCGTGAACGGCCTGACAAGCGCATGCATCCTCGAACTGGACTGCCGTCGGGACTGTGCCGATCTCAGGAAAAGGGGGGGGAAAGCTACGGAAACAGTAAAGACATCATGTGAAGATACGGCAGGAGGAAAAACAGCAGGGGATTGTGGGAGTTTCCTGGTGGCCTAGTGGTTAGGATTGTGGGCTTTCATCGCTGTGGCCAGGGTACAGTCCTTGCTCAGGGAACCAAGATCCTGCAAGCTGTGTGGCATGGCCAAAAAAAAAAAAAGGTCAGTGGGGGAGAGTTGCGAAGGAGCCTAGAAAACCCAAAGGGCAGATGGAAGAGACTCAAAAAGCAGAAGGAAATCCAGTCGCTTCCATCCCTGATGCCACTTATTAACAGGCACTTAGCGAGACGAGAGCTCCAGGAGAAGAATCTGAAACAGCGTCAGAAGAGATGGAAGCCTCTAGATCGGAGGACCACAAATGGCGTTTTGAAACAAATGAATAAAATGTGGGAAAGTAAGGGAGAGAAGAAAACACCGCTCCAAGCTGAAATTCTGACGAGGAAGGGCAGGAAATAAACTCCGTCAAAGAGACGAAAAGACAGAAGTTAACTGACAGGAAGACAAACGAAACTAAGGAAAGGAGAAATGCTGCCTCTGACAACAGATGCCCAACCAGAGAACTCGGGTGAGGTCCGGAGGAACTGTCCTGAAACGCAGGAAGAGACGAACCTGCGGATCAAAAGAGCACGCGACCTTCCCGGAGAAAACAACCGGGACTCTCTAAGGATGGAGCCTCGGAGGCCCCGCTGAAGAGCTAAAATGCTGCCTCTGACAACCAGATGCCCAACCAGAGAACTCGGGTGAGGTCCGGAGGAACTGTCCTGAAACGCAGGAAGAGACGAACCTGCGGATCAAAAGAGCACGCGACCTTCCCGGAGAAAACAACCGGGACTCTCTAAGGATGGAGCCTCGGAGGCCCCGCTGAAGAGCTGTCATGCCAGTCAAGACTCTTATCCACAACAGGGGGCACCCCCAGGAACATTCTCCAGAGCCTCTGTAGGGGGCTGGAAAGTGGCCAGCGTAGCATTTTTTAAGAGATGTACAACTGGTTCTGAAACTGCGACAGTAATAGCCAACCTGCACTGGCAAGTGTGTTACACTCTAAGCCACAGACCCAGATAGTGGCGCCGGCTGCATCAGGTAACCTCTCGGCAAAGGCAGAGCCCGCTGCTGGGGTGTTGGGAGGGCTGCACCATCACCCCGGCCTTCTAAAAACCAGCAACCTGCTTTGGGACATGTCCCACCTTCTTGGGAGGGACAAGCTGGGCACATGTGCAGTGAGTGTTTTGTGTGATGCAAGTCAGTTAAGCAACAACAACCAGTTAGCCAGCTGACTCCTGGGGATGTCACCACGCATTTAGTGAGCACCTATGGTTTTTCCTGTGGTCATGTATGGATGTGAGAGTTGGACTGTGAAGAAGGCTGAGGGCCAAAGAATTGATGCTTTTGAACTGTGGTGTTGGAGAAGACTCTTCAGAGTCCCTTGGACTGCAAGGAGATCCAACCAGTCCATTCTGAAGGAGATCAACCCTGGGATTTCTTTGGAAGGAATGATGCTGAGGCTAAAACTCCAGTACTTTGGCCACCTCATGCGAAGAGTTGACCCATTGGAAAAGACTCTGATGCTGGGAGGGATTGGGGGCGGGAGGAGAAGGGGACGACCGAGGATGAGATGGCTGGATGGCATCACGGACTCGATGGACGTCAGCCTGAGTGAACTCTGAGAGATGGTGATGAACAGGGAGGCCTGGCGTGCTGCGATTCATGGGGTCGCAAAGAGTCGGACACGACTGAGCGACTGAACTGAACTGATGGTCCATGGGGACCTGCCTGAACACCTCTAGGGAATGAGTGGCTGGTTTTTATTAATTCAACCTGGAATTTCAAGAACTTCACTGTTCCTACTGCTTCAACACTTCGGGATCTACTTCACGGAACAGTAACCTTGAAATGGCAGCTGAAGTGAATATATGTTTAAAGTCTCACTTGTGTACTTCAGGTTTTCCTGACATCAAGCAAATGCAAGCAAAAATTAACTGGATGTAAAGGCAGATGTAAAATGGAAACAGGAGACCCTAAAGCCCTATTTTGTGTTCATAAAAACAGCTTCATTGCCATCCCTGATAAGCAGTGAGTCAGATTTATAAACTAGAACTTGTATGAGTTTTACTAATGGAACCACACAAGGTATCAGAGGGCTACTGAAAGCATTTTGTAAAAATGGTACTGCTGCTCAAAAAGAAATCTGAAATTAATGTTTGAGGAAGTGGCTTGTTGCTCAATAGTCATACTGAACTTCCTTCTATCTTAACTTCAAGAGCTTTGAGGAAAATGTAAATTGGCAGCTTAACACATGAAACTCGCTAAGAGCTCTCCCCTCCAAATATCACCTTTTCAAGACAACAATAAACATGGACGCCCCGGGCAGGTGTAGGCTGGCTGATCATCATCAACTAAGGACAGACCCAGTTCCACCTTCGTTAAGTTTTATTAGCTTTTCCTCTGTGTTGAAAAAAGGTGGGGGCCTTTCCTGCTGGCTCAATGGTAAAGAATCCGCCTGCCAACGCAGGAGACTCGGGTTCCATCCCTGGGTCAAGAAGACCCCTTGGAGCAGGGCATGGCAACCCGCTCCAGTATTCTTGCCTGCAGAATTTAATGGACAGAGGAGCCTGGCGGGCTACAGTCCATGGGGTCGCACAGTCAGCCAAACTAGCAACGAAACGATGACAAAACAGCCACCTGGAAAAGGACCCCACTAAAACTGCTGTAAGATAGCACGATCACAACAAAACATGTCTCTCTAATCACGGCTGCAGAATCTCAAATACTGCAGAGTAAACCACGCCCTGCAGCACCATTAATCCCAGAAGGCAGGCAGGTCCTGGAGCCTGAAGCATCCTTTCTCGTGACGGTGTCCAAGCGCTCTAAGGTGGAAAGGGGACACTCGCTGCACAGACAAGCCTGGACCTTGCCGTCCGCAGCTCATGCTCTAGGTGTGGCGCCCACGCCCGGGCCTGTAGCCTGTTCCCTTGGGCTTGGAGCCC
Organism: Cephalophus harveyi; assembly: GCA_006410635.1. Classification (NCBI taxonomy): domain Eukaryota; kingdom Metazoa; phylum Chordata; class Mammalia; order Artiodactyla; family Bovidae; genus Cephalophus; species Cephalophus harveyi. Next base: position 398,000 of record SJYT01013936.1, read on the forward strand.
CAGACACACACAGGCTCCCCCGGCTCCACACCCTGGGACTCTCCTGCAAAACTGTTTTGGGAAGCTAGAACCCTCCCCCACCCCTAAAGTCCATCCACCATCATCCCTGGAACTGGGTGCTTCTCCCAGTAACTCAGCGGCTGCTCCAACGGACAGGCAGCCTGCACGGCCCCAACCTCAGGAGACTTGGGGTGATCAGGGGTCTCACTGAGGCCCCTGGATCTGGCAGCTGAGCCATCAAGCTCTGCTCTCAGGACAGACACACACTCCACTGTCCCGAGAGTGGAGGTTGACAGAGAAACCTGGCGGGCTACAGCCCATGGGGCCATAAAGAGTCGGACTGAGCAATTAACACACACACACGGTGTGTTCCTAACCTTAGCTGGAGACTTCCACGTCAGCGAGTGATGCTGGGAACAGAGTGAACAACAGGACAGGACTTTTTTTTTTTTTTTTTAATATATATTTTCTTGGCCACACTGCATGGTATGTGGGATCTTAGCTCCCCGACCAGGGATGGAACCCACACCCCTTGAACTGGAAGCGTGGAGTCAACCACTGGACCGCCAGTGAAGTCCCCAGGATTTCTGACTGTCAAGGGCAGTAGGAGAAAAAGGAAAGGGATGAGGAGAGCGGGCTGGATGGGGAATGGGAGGGGACTGGGCACCAGTAACAGACACAGTCCGTGTCCCCCAGAACATACTGGGAACCCCCTAAGCAGATGACACAGGGGGGCGTCTGGTTCTGAATCAGCCCTCTGAAGGAGAAAACAGCCATTTCTCCAAAATGATGGCACCTCCATATATTAATAGAATCGAATATTCAGGCGCTCATCAGAGCGACTGCATTCAGCTCCAGACCACCGCCATAAAATATCACAATAAAGTGAGTCACAAGAACCTGGAAGGTTCCCAGGGCATGTAAGTTACATCCTTACTGTACCGTCATGTCTTCTAAGTGTTCAACCGCATCATGTCTAAAAAACCAACATACGCACCTTAATTTTAAACCTCTGCTAAAAAAGAGGCCGACCAAATCACCGGAGCCTTCAGCCAGCCACAACCTTTTTGCTTGAAGAGAGTTTGAAATCTTGCAAGAACGATCAAAACGTGAGACACGAAGAGAACACACGCTGCTGGGAAAAACAGCCAACTCGCTTGATGCAAGGTAGCTGCAGAACTTCACTTTTTTTTTTTTTTTTTAAAGGGGGCATCTGAGAAGCGTCAATAAAATGAGGGATGGCTGGGTGACCGAAGAGGGAGGCTGTTGGCTGGACACCCAGTGCTCACCGCCGGGGCTGTACGCGAACGTTCCAGCATCGACTCCTGTCTCTGAAATAGTCTGGTGGTAAATGGAATATATTTAGTGGTGCACATCTGTTTCCTTGAGCAAAAACGTACTTAAGGCTATTTATTTTTAGTGCCCTGAACATTTATTTTAAGCATCAAAAAGGGTAAGTTACACAAAGGACTGAGGCTGCAGGACAGAACTCAGCTGCTCACCCGGTGGCTTTAAAAACGAAGCCAGGCCCCACCGGCCAGGGCCCGAGACGCGCCCCGGGGCAGAAGCCTCGGCAAGGCGGGCGCGGGCACGGGTGCGGGGCGGGCGGCCTCAGCAAGGTGGGCGCGGGCGTGGGGCGGGGCCGGCCGGCCTGCACCCGCCAGAGGCTGGCCAGACGTGCCCCTCAGACGTGACACTCTAAACTAGTGCTTCCTGGTAAAGAAATTATTTAAACAATTTTTTTGTGTGTCATGTAAACTATATTTTTGAATACGTTTATTTGAAAATAAACATAGAACTGTCAGTTCACACAGTCCTCTGCATGCAACTCAGGTGTTTGTTTCGAGAAAATTAAAAGGGCTGGTGGCTGTGAGGTGGGATCCTGTGGAGAAACCCGGAGTCCTCTGCAGGNCCTGGTAAAGAAATTATTTAAACAATTTTTTTGTGTGTCATGTAAACTATATTTTTGAATACGTTTATTTGAAAATAAACATAGAACTGTCAGTTCACACAGTCCTCTGCATGCAACTCAGGTGTTTGTTTCGAGAAAATTAAAAGGGCTGGTGGCTGTGAGGTGGGATCCTGTGGAGAAACCCGGAGTCCTCTGCAGGTCACGCCTAAAGTGTGGACACACCGCAGGGCAGGGGTTGCAGACTGTCTCTGGGAGGGGCTGCCGGACAGTCAATAATCCAGGCCTTGTGGGCAGCAGCCTTGTTTGCGTGGGGCGTTTTGTTTTTGTTTATTCTTACAAGCCTTTAGACATGCAACAATGACCCCCCACCCAAGGTCTGGGCTCAGCGGCCTGGGAAGCAGCCGGCACCTCCCCCTCCAGGCTTGCTCCCCCGAGAAAGAGACTGCTCTGCGATGGTCCCACTTTTGCCTTGAAACTGGAGACAGCAATCCAGGGTCTGCACTTAGCAAAAGACTTTAAAACTTAGAAAAAAGTACATGACCTGTCACTTTGTATGAAAACAGAAAAAAAGGATTAGTTTATTAAATTTTTTCTTTACCTTCTAGGAGTAAAAAGACTTAATTGTTTAAACTACTGTGTGTCAAAAGCCTGTGTATACGTAACGTGGTTGTTTTGTAAATACACGTTTGTGCAGACTGCAAAAAAAGAGAAATGCACCCAGTCCTTCGACCACACGGGCTGGGGGTGACCGCTGCAGGACAGCCGTCTGCCCTCGAGGTTCCTGCTGGGGACAAGGCCCTAAGCATTGGGATTGTCACCTTCCATTTCTGGGGGTGGAGCTGGAACACTCTCAGGAACCGTCTTATTCCCCTGGAGACAGTGTCAGGACTCAGTGGAGGGCGTCCTGCCGGTGTGTCTTAGGACGAACACGCTGGCGGGCAGGAGGGGCGTCAGCTCAGACAGACCCAACAACTGATGTCTAACGTGCAGTTAAGTAGCTCAGTCAGTAAAGAACCCACCTTTAATGCAGGAGACCAGGTTCGATCCCTGGGTCGGGAAGGTCTCCTGGAGGAGGAAATGGCAACCCGCTCCTGTCTCCTTGCCTGGAGAATCTCATGGGCAAAGAAGCCTGGTGGGCTACCGGCTATGGGGTTGCACAAGTTGGACACGACTTAGCGACTAAACCACCACTTAAAGCTCAAAAAAAAAAAAACCATCTTGGGGCTTACCATTTCTCTAGAGAAAATGATCTGTCATTTTGACGGTAAGACTTTCCAGACCCCAGTCTCCTTTTCCTATGAAGGAAGTGGTTTTGTCATCTGTGAAGTCAGGGGGTGTCTCAGGGAAGCAACAATCACGTCCCCCAGCACACGGGCTGCTACTGGGGTGCTCTGGGAGTCCAATGACACGACAGAGCGCGTGGGGATGCTTTCCAGGAGAAGCCAGCGTGCACGGCTGCTCAGCTGCTCAGGTGCAAATGACCGCCTGCAGCTACAGCCATTCGTCCTGAAGCCTCGCCTCCTCTCGGGAGCGCCTGCCCCGGCTGCAGGCGCCGTGCCCAGCTCTCAGCAGGCCCCCGGTTTCCCGCTGAATTAATTATAACAATACGGGACGGTGTGTTCAGAGTTCCAAACCACCGACTCAGAGACACATTTTGTCCTGCCAACTCTGTCCATGCCAAAAACATAATCTCCTTACTCTTAATTTTACGGCCTTTTTTTTCTTGTTAAAAATGAAGCAGAACCTACTTTCTCTTTATTTCTTTGAAGTGCTAGCGATAATTTTAGCGTTCTCCGCCTGTTGTAAAGGCAACATTATCTGATCCTCAATATGGCTTACGTGTGAGGGGACAGTTATTTAGCACGCTGTTTACACAGATCAGGACGATGACAAGGGTCAATGATATGTCTCCGGTTAGAGACCGAGTTAGCATCTGCACTAATTAGAGAAGGTGGCTGAACTGACTGCCGCTTTACCTACTAACCAACCTACCGGCAGGCTCTTCATAAGGTTTCAGATACTCCTCATTAAAAAATTATCATGTACTTTTAATCACTTGGTTGCAAGTAACATGGTAAAATATGTGGAAACACTGAACTGGCTAGATTTCAAAACTCCTCAAATTTTATTAGCGTTTACAGATTTTGTTCATTGGAACATTAAGCAGCACCCAAGGAAGTGTTCAGAAATAGGCCTAACATCTGCTGAGCAGTGGCAGCTGACAACATTTTTTTTTTTTTAAGTTTATTTGATTTGGAAAGGATTTTTGGAGCTGACAGTTTAAATGCATTTCGTATGTCCCAGAAAATAAAGGCTGGTATTTACCACATGGCTTGTTTCTAAGAAACTAAGTAAACATTCGTTCTAAACAGTTCATTTTTTAAAAAGTGATTTAAGATACACAGGCTCCTGAGAAGGCTTTTATTGCCCTGACGATGCGCGCATCTGTCAGGGAACAATTCTAGGGGGTCCTCCAGGGACGTGGGGATTAACAGAGAGACGTCCAGCTCGAGGTGACCTGACCGCAGCAGACCCCTGCTTCCAGAGGAGGTGACCGCAGCCAGCACCTGGCATCGCAGCTAGGAACTGGCGGGGCACGGTGGCAAGCCCAGGGCCGGTCACCCTCGCAGGGCACCGTCAGGCTGGACACACCAGGGAGGAGAAGGTGAAGATGGGGGGCGCTCCTCACCCCTCTTGGGGGCCCCTGGGGCGCTGAGGCACCTGTAACCAGAGAAGCTCCTGACCTCCCCCGCAGCCCAGACAGCAACCCCACCCCAGGGCAAGAAAGAACCCACAGAACTCAGGCTCAACCCACACCACTGGGGATGTGGGCAACTCACTATTTTTTTTTTTTTACTACTTTTATTTTTTTTATTTGGCTGTGCTGGGTCTTGGTTGTAGCAGGAGGGGTCTTTGCTTGCAGTATGTGAATCCTCAGATGTAGTACGTGCGATCTAGCTGCCTGACTTGGCGGGGGGCGGCGGTCAAACCCGGACCCCCAGTGCATTGGGAGCACGGAGTCCTAGCCACTGGACCACCAGGGAAGTCCCCAGCCCACTTTAAATTCTCTTCTCTCGTTTCCAGATGACCACAGTGTAGGTCCCAGGCCTCTCACACAGAGTGCTGCTGTCCTGAGCCGAGCTGCACTTAGAGCTGGTGGAGTAACTTTGCTGGTCGTGGGAGCCTGGTCAAAGAACAGGCTGTCTGCGGCAGGAGCAGAGGGTGGGTGNCCAGGGAAGTCCCCAGCCCACTTTAAATTCTCTTCTCTCGTTTCCAGATGACCACAGTGTAGGTCCCAGGCCTCTCACACAGAGTGCTGCTGTCCTGAGCCGAGCTGCACTTAGAGCTGGTGGAGTAACTTCGCTGGTCGTGGGAGCCTGGTCAAAGAACAGGCTGTCTGCGGCAGGAGCAGAGGGTGGGTGGGTGGGGAGCGGGGGCGTCACGTTCTTGCTCCTGGTAGACACAAGGTCCTGAAGTCACACCGGTGAGGAGCGTTGAGGAGGAAGGCTGTTTACCTGGAGCAGGACCCATATGGACCAGCTGCGCATCCCCGGGCTCCGGCCAGCTCAGCGCCAGCGCTAAGCAGAATCATCTACGTGTTTACCCTCTCAGTCCCCACAAACGACTCTCGGAGCAGAGGGAGCAAGTCCACATTCAGGCAGCTGGCTAATTCACCCCAGGCCAGGAGGACTGAGAGTTTAAGCGGCTGAGGCAGGCTGGGAACGCAGGCTTCAACCACAGGCAAGTGAGTCACGGGCCTGGCATGGAGGCTCAGGGCTTCAAGGAAGAGGGCAGCCCCGTCCCTGGGGACACTCGGGCATCCGGGCACCCAAGCCGTGAGACCCCCATGTCCCTGGATGCTCTGGGGCTCCCGGGAAAGATGCTGCTGCTCCTGGGTCACCAGCTCACCGCCCTCCTGCTCCATCCCTGAAATCATTCAGCCCTCCTTCCCCACCACACACAATGTCGGCTGTAGGCAGTAAAGGCGGCCCGCAGGCAGTAAAGACGGCGCTGGGCAGGTACAGGTCCCTCTCCCGGGAAGGCAAGCCGGGAATGCAAGCCAGTTCCCTTCTTCCCGTGAAACCGCTAAGTCTATCAAACTCCGTACATCATACATCGGTACCAACAGGAGAAACAGCTGCAGGCTCCTTTCAGCAAGGTTTTTAAGAGTCGAGACACCCCCGGTGTACTCCCCCACACCCCGGGGCAGAGTACTAAAGCACACCCCACATTCTATGACTTAGGTTCAGAAAGCCTGATTCCTCACCTTGACTTACACACATTATGTAAAGTTTTCCTTGACTAGCCGTTATCTTGTCCTACACCTTTCCTTACTTCAGCGAGACATTCAGGTTTCTTCTGCCCCCCTCTTCCGTTTCAGCCCCTCCTCTTTATGCGGAAGACGGTCCCTCTCCTCCTCCTACTTGGGAAGGACGTCCCTGGGGAAGACCCACCCTTCATTCTCTGCCTACTCTCTCCCGACCATCCTAGTCTGTTCTGCTCGTCACAGGAAGGGTGCAGAGCCGAAACTCCTAGATCCAAATCCATGCTTTCTGTTCTGGGGTGCCGGTGGGTGCTGCCACACGTGTGGGCTGGAGGGGCCTGAGAGCAGAGATGGACGGAGGCATCGCCCCTGGCACCGTCACAGCCCACCACCCTTAACATCTACCACTCCATCTGCTGGACGGTTTGATCCGTCTCAGAGCTGATGGGCCCCTTCCTCGCCCCCCCACCACCGGGAGGACAGCGGCTGGGCACCAGCCTTTCTGGGCCCCAGGGCCTCTGTGTGGCCCACGGCGGGAGACACGAGAGAGGAACAGAGAGAGAGATGCCTGAAGCTCAGAGCCCTCGGGGACACCACGGTCTCCCAGCTGCAAGGGGACGCGGCTCAGGCTGCCCATGTTCTCCATCAAATCCCCACATCATACTGGGCAGCCTGAGTTTCCTTCCTTTCTCTTATCTTGAAGGGAGTTAAAAACAGAGGCAGACACGTGGGGTCTGCGGCGGGGAGGCGGGGGTGCACGGTGGACATGGAGCATACAAACACACGAGCTGCAAACTAATTACACGCCCAGATCCTCCACTGGCCTCACTAGCAGCCATCAGCAGGGCATGGACGGCAGAGGAGTAATTTCCATCGGAAGTGAGTGACAGCTGTGAAATTCCATCATCAGTGTGAAGGGCACATGTAAACTGACCGCATCTTTCTGACGTTCCAGGAGACCAGCGTGGGTCCGGCCAGTGAGGCCTGGGGCAGCTACAAGTTCTTTGTCTCACTAAGAAGTAACAGGGCAACTTCAACAGCTCGGCTTCAACGCCCAGGGTGTACTATACAGATACTGCTGTGGGTTAACTTTCCCTAAAAATGTGATCCATGCCAAACCCTCGGTACCTGTGGGCCAAAATCCAGAGCCGGGTATCTTCATGACATGAAGGAAATGGGGAATCAGCCACAGGGAGGCGTCCCTGGACGACAAGGCAGAGACTGCACATGCGTCCGCAGGCCCAAACAGCACAGGGCTGGCAGTAACCAGGACCCGGACTCTCCCGAGTTCCCTCTGGCAACAGCCAGCCTGTGAAGGCCTTGCTCCTGGACTCTCGGCCTCTGGAGCCCTGAGAACACAGCTCTGGTTTCAAGCCACCCAAACTGTGGTCACGTGTCAAGGCAGCCCTAAGGACTCGGATACACACACGCTGTCTCTCACACACACACACACACGATTAAAAGGTTATGTGCGTGCCCCAAAATTTTACTCTTTGGATGATTACCACTTCCATGGACTTACAGGTTCCCAGCTGAGTTACCTACTTTTTCATTGCAAGAAGTGCTAGTCGCTTAGTCGTGTCCCAACTCCTGTGATCCCCTGGACTGTAGCCGCCAGGCTCCTCTGTCCATGGGATTTTCCAAGCAAGAATCCTGGAGTGGACTGCCATTTCCTCTTCCATGAGGAATCTTCCTGACCTGGGTCTTCTTCATTGCAGGCAGATACTTTACCGTCTGAGCCACCAGGGAAGCCGTGTACATTGCTAATTTGCTAACTATAAAAACACACATAATATTTAAATCTATTCCCTCATTTCCAACTGTATCTTTAATTTTCCAAGCAAGAATCCTGGAGTGGACTGCCATTTCCTCTTCCATGAGGAATCTTCCTGACCTGGGTCTCCTTCATTGCAGGCAGATACCTTACCGTCTGAGCCACCAGGGAAGCCGTGTACATTGCTAATTTGCTAACTATAAAAACACACATAATATTTAAATCTATTCCCTCATTTCCAATTGTATCTTTAAAATAATCTAGAGTGGATGGGTCAGCTATCTTTGCCACAAGAATAAAGTATCAACCAAAACGGACCACACAGTGAACGCACGACAGACGTCATCCTCTGAAAGCGGAGGTAACCTGCACTCGGGAGAAGGTTGGGGAGGTGAAAGCAGAAGGCCCTGAGCACCTTCTCCCTCTCAGGCACCTAGAGACCCCCCATGGGTCAGAGTGACGCTGAAGGATTGTCGTCGTTCAGTCGCTCAGTCGTGTCCGACCCTTCGCCACCCCGTTGACTGCAGCACGCCAGGACTTCCTGTCCATCACCATCTCCCGGAGCTTGTTCAAACTCATGTCCACTGAGTCAATGGTGCCTTCTAACCACCTCATCTTCTGTCGCCCCCTTCTCCTCCTGCCCTCAATCTTTCCCAGCATCAGGGTCTTTTCCCATGAGTCTTTGCATTAGGTGACCAAAGTATTGGAGCTGCAGGTTAAGCATCAGTCCCTGCCAATGAATGTTCAGGGTTGACTACACTAAAGGTTTTTTTTACATATTAATTAAAGCAAAGGGACAGCCCTGTGCAGACAGGAGAAGCACAGGGAAGCCCCAGTGAGCTGTGTGCGCAGACAGAGCCCGCAGCAACACGCCTCCCGTGGAAAGCTGCTGCCCCGTGGAGATGGCAGTGTGTCACTCCAGTCGCTGTGTCACAGGCAAGGCGATAAATCGGTAAGCTTCCCTGGTGGCTCCGTGGTGAAGAATCCTCCTGCGATGCAGGAGACCCAGGTCCAATCCCTGCGTCGGGAAGACCCCCTGGAGAAGGGATAGGGTACCCACTCCAGGATTCTTGCCTGGAGATTCCCCTGGACAGAGGAGATGGAGGGCTACCATCCATGGGGTCCCAAAAGAGTCGGACACGACTGAGCGACTAACCCTTTCACACTTTCAATATCAACAGCAAGGAAATGGGAGGGTCTCACAGCTCACCCAGAGTCCAGACCCCTCAGCCCAGCACCCACGACGTAACACCAGCAGCTGCGCCGACCTGACCCTTTGCTGCGAGTCGCTGCAGGTGCAGCTGAGCTGCGATGGCATCACTGGCCTCCGGCGCCCCCGGAAAGCATCCCGCTGCTCCCGCATTCGCCCTAAACCTGGGTGGCCACACGGCGCTCGAAAGCTCCAGAACGTTCACTGCTGTCAAGCTTCTCGAGGAAGCAAGCATGGGTAACTGATGGATGTTAAGGCGTCTGGCAAGGATTGAAAACACTTGGCAATTACAGGTTCCCGAACCAGGAGCAAGCACTCTTTATGTGCCAAGGCTTTTCTCACGCATTTCCTTTCAGAAACAACAAATTCTGGGCCCCTCCTGCCACCACGTGGGGCTTGCCCCAGTGCGTGGATGTCAGTTCCCTGGTCTGGAGAAGAGATGCAAGGATGCATCCATCCCGCCCGGTCCCAGGGTGGCGGCCCCTGGGAAACGGGCTCATGGAGGCCTGATGACTTCCCGGCACCAGGGGGCATCTGCTCACGGTTCTTCCAGGACCCGGAGGCCCTGACACATGTCCACGGCGGGCACTCCTGTAGGCTGCTGGCAATGCCAAGAATAATCCCTTGACCCGGTATCAAACAATGAGAGGACAGGTGGGCAGGCGGCAGGGCCAGCCCCTGAAGGTGAGAGCAAAGATCGCGGACACTCTTTCCCCTGACCTGGGAGCACTTGGGCACCAGCCCTGCTGAGGGGTGAGACACCACCCCCTGCAGATGGAAGAAAGGGCGTCCCGAGGGTGACCTTGAGATGCTTCCCCCCTTTACAGTAGAGGTATTCTGAAAATCATATGACACCATGCAATTCGCGTCGTTAGGAACTACTGCCTGAAAAGTGGAGAAAGTGGGGCTACCAAGAGGTCGTGTTTAGGTGCCCCCACTGGGGATGGTTTCACTTTTGATGCACAAACACGCAAGAGAAAGGTTTCCATGTTCATCAAAATCTAAGGGTCCACCACACAGAAAGCACAGCGAGGCCCAAACGTGACGCAGACACTGAAACGGCAAAAGTCACATAACGGCAAAGCAGCACCACGGACGGGGCAAGGGGAAGCTGGCGACTGGCGGGGTCCTGGGGACCCCACCCACCACACCAGCCGTCAGGTCGGGCAGGGGAGAGGCCAGCGTGCCGCCGCGAAACCGGGGCCCAGACCGTAACCGCTAGGGCCCCCACCCCCGAGTGAAACCCAGGGTATCCCGGGCCCACAGGCAGCCTGACTTGAGGAGGCAGGGTCAGCAACCTACACAGCCTGCCCCGAGAATAAGTAGAAACCCAAGAAAAACAATCTCTAAAAGACTCTTGGGTGTAATCCAGGTGACCACGCCTAAAACCCACACTCAGACGCAAAGGCACCTGTATACCAGCACACCCCGAGTACAGAGTCCAAGAGAGGAGAAAGGGGGCCGCCCGTATCGCCTCTCTAAAGCACGCCACTGTCCAGCATCTGTATCCATTTTTCTGTGGCTAGGCATGCCTTTCCTCCTTGACTCCCACATCCAAGCCTTCACCTCTAATCTCCCTGAAATCATTATGTGGATATGGATAACGAAAACATGGGCTTTTCCCTCACGTGTCCACCGAGAATTCTGCAAAGTCACGGCAGAGCCCCAAACAAAGGTGGCCAGAGAATTCCACCTTCCACACACTTTGCAACGATTACAAGGTGCCCAGCCACGAGAGTTAAATACTAAAACAGGTGTTACAGGGAACATGGGAAGCTACTCAGAACTACTGCTAAGAAGACATCTAAGGGACAAAACAGGGTGAAATGTTTAACTTAAAAAAAAAAAAAAAAAAACACAAAAAAGGATAAGATGAGAACAAAATAGGATGGATAACACGGAACGAGGAGGCAAGGGAGGACTACAGTACAGAGCTGGGTCTCTCCTCGCTCTTCAAACAAGACAAGCGCCGCCATGAAGGAAATGTATAGTTACCTGCATCCATATCTGCAAAGAATGGAACAGCCAGTAAGAAAAAGAAGGAACCAGAAATTCAGTGTCTCAGAGTTGGATTTTTAAAAGGTTACACGGAGAGAAAATATAATTTAGAAAATGGCGTGTGTACACCCTAGCTGGCTTTGGGGGGACACAGAAGTTACCTGGTTTCCTAGCTTTACTACCATCGTTTTACTTAAAGAGAAAAACAAAACGTGGATATGTTAAACTGAAGAAGTAAAAGCCTCATGGCAAAAGAAATAGCTTATTCTCATGCAAAAATGGTTATTCCATGTTTAGAATGCAATATAAAGGGGGAAACATACTCAAACGTATGGTGGTGGTCATCTGAAGTACTCGGGTCTGCGACTATGGAACAGTCCATACAAATTACGTTATAAACTCAACATCCAAAGTGAAGACATGTCCAAGCAGTAATATTTAAAGGCATTGACACTGGACTCATATGTGAAGGGACAGAACCACCAGGTAAGAGGCATATTTAACAGTATTCATGGTTTGACTCTATTGCTCCCAATGCCAAGATGAAGTTAACGTAACTGGTTGGCTGACAATACTACCGAAAAAGGCACAAAGCTATGGATTTCTACCGCTTTGTATTTTATTCTTTTTCTTGACACGGGATATACAACAGTCACGATTTAGAATATGCTAACGAAAACCTCGGCCAGCTGAACTCTCTTGAGCTGGAGACTATTTGCCAAAAGAGCGTACCTTCGGGAGACTCCTCCTGGACATACGTGCCGGTCAGATAGCGGTGCACCAGGGCCGACTTGCCGCTGGCCAAGTTACCCACAATGCCCTGCAACACAGAAATGGACAGTCACTAAGGAGCGGTCAGTGCACCACGCTTTCAGCAACCTGCAGACAGACAGGGGTGGAACGGACAGCAATCCGGAACCTCATCTCATTAAATTCTTCTCTGGGAGAAAAAGGGATTCCAGCACCCTCAATTAACATCACACATCTCTATCAGTCTCCACGGCCTGAAGCATCAACACGGTTTGGACACACGTTGGCTGTGGTGGCATTTTTCTAGATCCCATGAGTGCTGGTTACACTGGGAAGGTGCACAGTTGAGTCAGCCCACCAACGTGCATCGGGGACCCTCAAAACTCTCAACAAGGCACGAACGAGGTTAAAGAGGACACAGCGGCAGTACTGGGCCCTGAAGAGATCAGGGGACATCCTGATACATTCCATCACGACCTCAGGGTAGGATCAGGAGTCCAGGAGGAACAGTGTCCAGGAGGGACTGGAGGGGAGAAAGCCGCACCAGGGCAGGGCGGAGGTGGCGAGCTGGCCTGGTCTCTGGACACGGGGTCCCACACTGCAGGGCTGAGACGAGGACACACCAGGGGCCCGCGGCCGAGGCGTTCATCCTCCCTGAAACAGGCTCCAGAGAGATGTGAGGGACCACTGTCCCAGCAGGTAGGAACACGCCATCTCCAGGGGGCAAGGCTGGCTTTATCCCACCTTCCACCAGAGACAGCTCCCCACAGCTGAGACGCCTGGACACAGGGACCGCCCCTCGGGACAGCCTCCCCGCTCTTGGGAGCTCATCCCCCACCATCTTCTGTGTAAAGACCCTCCTGCATGACAACCTCTTCCTCCCCCACTAGAACTGCGCCCCCAAAGCCGCGCTGGAGCATCAAAATCAATCCCTGCTTAGGAAAAGCAGGACAGGAGCCCTGCCCCACATACAGCCTCCTCCCAGGAAGAGTCTGCCCCTCTCCCCCGCCAGCCAGGCCTCCGGGGCACACTGTTCCCTCCCTGCTCACCCTGAACCACCCCCCAAAGTTTTTGATTCTATGGCTTCAAAGACACTGCTCAAGGTCACCAACAACTGTGGTTTCTGAAACCCCTCACCTTCCCTTTGCCCCGACCCAGCCCTTCACCAGAAGCTGTAGATGGGGGTCTCTGCAGACTTCTGCCCTGGGCTTCCTCTTGGAGTTCCGCCTCAGCCACGTGGGCTCCTTCCCTAGACCCCCTGGACCCTGGATTCTAAAGCCCCCCCGAGGGAGCCAAGGCCGCGTCGCACCTCCCCGTAAGGAGCTTCGGGTCCCCACTGTCTGCCTCAGCCCCGCCCCGCCCCGTTCAGGGAAACCCCCCCATCCAAGGCTCCGCGTGGACACACCTGACTACTCCCACCCGCCCGAGGACAGCATCTCCACCGCCCCACGGGGCAGGCGGTGCAGTCCATCCACTGGAGCTCAGGACAGCCTTTAGCTCGTCACCCTGCCTGGGAGCTCCCCCTCCTCACCCCGAGAATACCAGAGATTCTTTACCATCAACACTGCAAAAATGCGACGCCCTCATTTCACAACTCTTGGGAAGCCTCTCAACTCTGGCTGCAGGCTGGAGTCCAAGAATTTCATGAACAGACAACAAAGTGTCCCCTCCGCATCCTTACAATCAATCTTGCTGGAGGCACCCTGGCCAGGCGGGAACCACACCCACGCTTCACTCACCCGGGCCCTCCCGCTCTACTTCACCCAAGAGTTTAGGGTGGTCTCCGTGCTTCTCCGCACACCCAACACATTATACACTGCTGACGGTCTTGGCTCTGCCTCCCACCACATCATGTCCCCCAAGACCAAGAACCAGGTCTCGGATGCTGGCAAGGACACTCCTCTGTATCCCTACACTCAGGAGTTTCTGGTCCCAACAAAGTGCTGGGAAATATGGGATGGGTGGGTGAGTGGGTGGGTGGGTGAGTGTGTGGATGGGTGGATGGATGGGTGG
>SJYT01013936.1:415130-432287 GCA_006410635.1 Cephalophus harveyi
CTCCATCCCTTCATTCTTTCTGGACTTATTGCTCCACTGATCTCCAGTAGCATATTGGGCACCTAATGACCTGGGGAGTTCCTCTTTTGATATCCTATCATTTTGCCTGTTCATACTGTTCATGGGGTTCTCAAGGCAAGAATACTGAAGTGGCTTGCCATTCCCTTCTCCAGTGGACCACGTTCTGTCAGCCCTCTCCACCATGACCCGCCTGTCTTGGGTTGCCCTGCAGGCATGGCTTGGTTTCATTGAGTTAGACAAGGCTGTGGTCCTAGCGTGTTTAAAATTCGACCTAAACCCCTGAACCCATTCTGTCCTTCCCACTAGTCAGGCTCCTTCCGTCCTCAACTTCCCCTCCCCTGCTTCACGGTCAGCGCGCCAGTGACCAAGCCCCATGCTCAGCCTCACCGACTCTGGACACCTAGACCTTTCCCCATCAATCACTGCCCGAAACAAACTCTTATGCATGCCTCAGCAATCAGTTCAGACGTCACCTCCTCTGAGAAGCCTTCTTAATGCTACAGCCTCATAATAATGCTTCCTCCCAAAGCTCCCTCACCGCCCTCCTCACACAACCAGCCTGCCTCTTACGTCTGTTTTCCCAGTATTGTATGTTGCGGGTCTGACTCTCTCCAGTGCTGACAAGGGACTGGCTGGCTCTCAAGTGGGTAGGGTTCTCTACCTCCCAGCACCGCCCAAGGCAGACACCTGGCCCTCCCCCCAGCCCTCCACCTCACAACACTGGACAGATAAATGAATGAATGACTTAACACCAACAAGTAGAAATGAGATGCTTTATCACTACGGCTCCAAGCTCCAGACTATGTGGACAGAACCTAAATAAAGTTGTTTCCTTCCTGATTGGACTCCTGTCTTCCCCTTGCCGTGAGCCTCTATAATCTGAGAATTTTCACCTATTAATTATTCTTTTGCTCAAGGGCACCTGCTGTTTGTCAGCTTCACGCTGAGAAAATCCAAAACAGTATGCCACTGAATTGAATTTTTAATTAAGATTAGGCTGCTTCTTTCTCGAGGAGGAAAGTGCTCGAAATCAAACTCTATTCAGCCTGTGTTTTCTATGTGTGAAAACATTCTCTCCTTCTGACACGTCAACAATTTGCAAAGAATTAACTCACCCCTTGCAAGGATCAAATCGCTCGATCCCCCACACGGGGCAGGGGGGAAGGTGTTTTATTTGAACTGAATGGTCACCTCAGACACCTTTTTATGTGTGCACACCATGGGCTTTATTTTAATTTGAAACACTGGCAGAAACTAACAGCCAGCTGTGAGGAGAAAATAAAACTAGGGATGAAAATGCTCTCTAAGCTGCAAAGCTGTGCTGGGATCTGTGAACAGCTCCTGGATACAAACCAGAGAAGAGTGGAATCGAGCCAGTCTGGGTCTCCAGGCTCAGGAGGAAGCAAGGTAACACGGGCAAAGGTGCCCTGAAATTTACAGAATCGTGTGTTCTGGTGGCAACACGTGACCACCGTGGGCCTGGGCATCCTCGGGGCAGAACTATCAACTGTCAGGCCGCACGAGGTGTCTTTCTAAATTGATTTCTCTACTGCCCACACTCCACTGCTTACTTGCTAAACACGGAGTTGGCTGAAAAGAAAATTGAGGCTTTTGGTTAAAAATCCCAGTTGGGAATTCAATGAAAACACACAAACGGGATGTGACAGGTTGCGGACTGATGCCCTCCTCTACGAGGCCAGCGATCTCAGGAGTCCTTTCCTTTCTGCTTGGAGGTGAGTGGTCATCACGTGCTGCCTGCAGCCGTCCACAGGGACCCGAGTGTGGATCCGCAGCAGGGAGCCCCAGAGAACCGGCCACGCATCATCTCCCCACTACCGACCCCACTCGGGAAGCAGACAGCCTGGCACTGCCCGTCCAGAAAAGACGGCCAGCACTAGGGAGTTCCCTGGCAGTCGGGTGGTTAGGACTCGTTACTTCCACTGCTGAGGGCCCAGGTTCAATCCCTGGTCAGGGAACTAGGGTCCCGCAAGCCGGGCAATGGGGCCAGAAAGAAAGCAAGCAAACACTGACATTTTTCTCTTTGACAGATTTCAGAAGATTTATGCTCAAACACGATCTAAAGAGTCCATTTGAGGCTTGCTATTATGTCACGGACCTGCTGCATTTCTGAAACGGAGTCAGGGATCTGAGGGGTACTGACCTAAGGGGCCTTCTGTCCTGGGGGCTGCACCCAGCAGGACACAATCGCGGCCCTGTGGTCACACACAGAGGTCGCCCTTGAACAAAGGAGCATTTCTGCAGACGCTGGGAACGTCCTGGCATGGGGTCTCCCGGGGAGGCTGGGCTGCCCGCTGCTCCTCCCCCCAGCGGGAGGGCGCCAGCGGGGGTCCTGGCTGGCCCCACACAGCTTGTGGCAGGGTGGGCAGGACCTTCCCCAGAAGAACTCCAGAACCCTTTGCATTTACTTGTCCATGAGAGGCAGTCCACCCCTCCTGTGAATTCCAGCCAACTTTACGAGAGAGTTCTGTTTCAGGATCGTAAATCCACCTGTTAACACGGCCACCCCACCCCTCTAGGCATTGATTCCAGAACACTGCACACTTCGGAAACACCAGCAGAGAACAGGTCTGGGTGGGAGGCACCCTCAGTTATCACGGGCTGGTGTGTGGCTCTAGCAGAAATCATCAACACCTTCAGCTCCCCAAACTGGGTCTAAACCAGAGGATCTGATCCTCAGATGACACTTCAATCCTCAGCTCCCCACCCGCACCGGCCACACTTCAAAGGCTCCACAGCCACACGGGGCCCACGGCTTCCACCTCGGGCAGCAAAGAAAGAGAACCTTTCCACGCTGCAGACAGTTCTGCCTGCGGTGCTGATGCAGACACACAAACTCCGGGTTCAAATCCGGCTCCACCTTGTACTAAAGTGAAAGTTGCTCAGTCTTGTCTGACTCTTTGCAACCCCATGGACTGTACAGTCCATGGAATTCTCCAGGCCAGAATACTGGAATGGGTAGCCTTTCCCTTCTCCAGGAGATCTTCCCAACCCAGGGATCAAACCCAGGTCTCTGGCATTGCAGGTGGATTCCTTACCAGCTGAGCCACCAGGGAAGGCCACCTCGTACGGACTGGAGCTCTTTGGGCACCTTCCTTATTCACATTTTCTATGTTTGTTTCTTTATTTTGGCGGCACTGGGTCTTAGTGGTGGTGCACAGGCTTATTTCATTTCCTCCGTGGAACGTGGGGTCTTAGTTCCTGGACCAGGGATGAACCCGTGTCCCCTGCACCGCAAGGCAGATTCGTAACCAGTGGGCCACCAGGGCAGTCCCTTTGGGCGCGTCTTAACATCCGAGGCTCAGTCGTCTGCACTGCGACGCGGGGACAGCTCTGGACCCACTCAGGACTAAAGGCGGAGGCTCCTCCAGGCAGGTGCCCCGCGCCCCACACGGAGAGAGCACCTTTCTCATCTCCTGTTCACTCTGCCGGCAGAGCCTCACCCGCTCCGGCTGGCTCAGGAGGGCCGATCTGGAACTGGGAAGCCTTCCTGGAAACCTGAGCGGCCTCCCTGGCTGCTGGCCCGAGACGGCTGACAGCACCTCCTGGCCGGGGCCCGCGGGGGCGGCCCTCTGCCGGGGGCGCAGCTCAGCGCGCGGTGCGCGGCGGCGCGGTCCCGGGCTGGGCCTGCGGAGCCCACACGGCCGGGGCGCCCCGGGCCGGCGGGCCCCCGGGTCTCCCCCAAGGAAGGCGTCACCGGGGAGGCTCAGACCTGGAAGGAGCTCACCTGCCGTCACCACGGTCAGAGTCCGCCACATGAGACATTTCACATACACACACACACACAAACACATATACACACACACACAAACACACACAAACACATATATGCACAAAACACATAAAAACACATATACACACACACAAAAAAACACACATACACAAAACACACACACACACAAAAACACATACACACACACAAAAACACATACACACACACACAAACACATATACACACAAAAACACATACATACACACAAAAACACATACACACAAACACATACACAAACACATATACACACACAAGCACATACACACAAAAAACCCCCACATATATACACACAAAAAAAAACAGATACACACACAAAAACACACACACAAAAACACATATACACACAAAAAAACACATACACACACACAAACACATACAAACACACACAAACACATATACACACAAAAACACATACACACACATACACAAACACATATACACACACAAGCACATACACGCAAAAAAACCCCACATATATACACACACACACAAAAACAGATACACACACAAAAAAACACACAAAAAAACACATATACACACAAAAAAACATACACACACACAAAACACATACACACAAACACATATACACACAAAAAAACACATATACACACATACAAACACATATACACATAAAAAAAATATACACACACATACACACACACAAAAAAACACACACAGAAAAACACATACACACACACACACAAAACACCTATACACACAACACACAAAAAAAACATACACACACACAAAACACATACACACAAACACATATACACACAAACACATACAAACACACACACACATATACACACAAAAAAACACATATACACACATACACATATACACATAAAAAAAATACACACACACATACACACACACAAAAAAACACACACAGAAAAACACATACACACACACACACAAAACACCTATACACACACACAAAACACACACACACACACACACACATCCTCCAAATGCCACTTATCGCACAGCAACGTGATCATTTAATAGTTCTATTGGTCCTTGTTTCCAATTTAAGGTGAGGGGTGCAAAGTGCAGAGGAGTTCAGAGGTATGACTGCAACAGACCCAAGTTACTTTTTACTTCAGTCAATTTCTAAGCTTTAAATCTCCAGGAGATAGTGGAGGATAGAAGGGCCTGGCGGGCTACAGTCCAGGGGGTCGCTGCGGTCCACAGGGTCGCCAAGAGTCGGACACGACTCAGCGACTGAACAGCAAACAGAGCTCCGAGTAGCCTCGCTGAATCATTAAAGCTCACAATGAGAACAGAGCTTTTAATTTTTCACTGCTCCTTCGTTAACAGTACATAGTCACATTTTCTTAATAACGAATTACAATTATGACTTGATAGTTAGCCACAGAGACTTCCCGTGACATCCCGCAAAGGACTAGCAAAGGTGTGGGTGTGTGGGTGTGTGAGAGAAACCGATGAGTGTCTCTCGCTCACTCAGACACACACATACACACACACACACGTAGGGTGGGTGTGTGAGAGAAACCGATGAGTGTCTCACTCACTCACACACACACACACACACACACACACACACACACGTATGAGACAGAAAGGCAGGGGGCACGCAGCCCTGCACACAGGCCATCTGCCTGGCCACCCGTCACGACCATCACAGGCACCCCTGGGCTCCAGCCCCAACCTCAGCCTCACCTGCGCCCCCACTCCCCAGGACACAGCGGACACACCTCTGGGCCCCAGGGGAGGAGACAGCCCCCGGGAAGAAGACGTGGGGTGCTCACAGGTCACACTGCGCCTCTTCCTGGGCCCATTCCGAGCCCCCTCCTGCAGGTTGAGAAACAACCAGGCTCAAGGCCTGGGTGACCACTCACCACTTTGAGCTCCGGGACGGATCGACTCAACGTCCATTCCTGGCTGTTCACGAAGGCATCTGTAAAACAGGAGGGCGAACGCAAGTGAGACGCCGTGACTTAAAGGAGGGCAGGGTCAGTACATTCGCAAGGTGTCAGTTTTCAAACCGGAAGGACACAGAAGACAGTCCAGCCCCGGCCTGGGATCTCGTCCCCTGAGCTGCTGAGATCTGCCTGCCGCACACGGCTGTTCTGACACCAGTCTGTGTCCTGTCTGCTAAACCTCATCACACACTCCAACCCAAGACCACCAAGTCCTGCCCCAGGCCTTTAGGATCCACGCTGCCCTGGGCGTTCAGACCTTTCTGACCCTAAGTGTGGGCCACTTAGAGGACGACGGAGGCTCTGGGTTTTCTGAAACTGACCCTGATGCCAGGAAACTTTAAGCCTCTGGGTTTCCCCTAAAATAGTAATAACTTGCTTAAAATTCCAACAAAGTTACAGTAGCTGATGGCTGGATTTTGAAAATTCGAGTGTCTACAGCATGTCATGGTTTAGAAGACCTCTGTGCTGGACTTCTGATCCTCAATGACACAACAGACACTGAAGATCCAGTCAGGACACTTCGGGGTGACATGAGATGTGTCAGAAAGACCGGGGATGCCCAGCCACTGTGCGGCCCGCTGCAGGGCCCGGCCCCCCAGTCAGCACTCTCGGGGCGGCCTCCCCTGACCGTCTCTGCCTCTCACCCCCAAGTGTATGGGTAGAGGCGACCGCCCCACAGGGAGGACCCCGACGACCTGATTCCCCGTGTCCCCCACCTGCCATTTCCCTTCATGGCACCCCACCCCGCCATCCCCTCTGTGTACTTAGGGATGGACGGGCGGAGCTGGTAACGAACATGGCGGCTGCCCCAGAGACCACCGAGCAGAGGGCCCGCCTCCAAAGGGCCTTCAGTTTCCATGTGTTTTCTGAAAACCCCCGATTCCTTCATGCTACAGGATGACCAAGAAGTCAAATCACAAACGGCCTAAAAGAGAATGCCAGGGTTTCAAACAGATGCCCGACTTTCCAACCCAGTGGATGTAGGAACGGATGCAGCTTCACTGGGGGCACTGCAGAGAAGGACCAGGAAACACTTGGAGAAGACAGACGCCGCCGGCCCCGCGAAGACAGAGGCTGGGGTCTGCCGGCTCAGAGGCCTTCCTCGTACAGGGCAGAGGAAGGCCAGGCTGGGGGATCAGGATGCGATGGGAGGCGTCAGGCAGCTGCAAAGGGCCTCCGAGGCGCAGCTGAGAGCTGGCGGGGACCGGGGTCCGACAGCAGAGACGCTGGACTTCAGGGACTCGAACGCCCGGCCAGCTGGCAGAGTGAGGAGGCCCACTGGAAAGGAGCTCAGAAGGAAAGATGCTCACTCAGCAAAGGGAAGGGTGAGGGCCACCGCGCCCTCCACGGAAGGGAGCCGGCTGAGGGCCACGTGTCGGGGGGCACACAGTAACTGGGTACCTGCACACCCACTCTTTGGCCAGTGGGCACCACCCTAACGTGTCCCAGACAAGCTGTCCCTGCAGACAAGTTAACCGTGGGTGCTTTAGTACAGGGCCTGCCTGAGCCCTCTGGGCACTCAGCACACAGGAACCAACGCCACAGCCTCCCAGCAGTGAGTGAAAGGGTGATCAGAGAGGCCACAGAACACTCACTCCCTGTCATCAGCTGGTCTCAGGGAAACGGGAACGCGGACTGTAGCATTGGGGGTGGGGTGATTCCAACGGTCCAGGGAAGTAGATGCCAGCTGTTCCATCAACATGAAATACCTGTGCCAAGAATGTCTCCCAAACCTGGGCTGTTGCCGTGCTTGCAACAACCCAGGGCTGGTTACATGCCCGTGGATACATTCCTATGTGCTCACTCAGTCATGTCCGACTCTGCGACCCTACGGACTATAAGTGGCCAGGCTCCTCTGTCCATGGGATTCTCCAGGCAAGAACACTGGAGTGGGTTGCCATTTCCTTCTCTGGGATACATTCCTGTAAGGAAGGCTAAGTCACCAACAAACAGGGCTGGTTACATGCCCGTGGATACATTCCTATGTGCTCACTCAGTCATGTCCGACTCTGCGACCCTACGGACTATAAGTGGCCAGGCTCCTCTGTCCATGGGATTCTCTAGGCAAGAGCACTGGAGTGGGTTGCCATTTCCTTCTCTGGGATACATTCCTGTAAGGAAGGCTAAGTCACCAACAAAAGCCTCAGTGTACCAAAGTGCAACCATCCCAAAGCCACAGTGAGAGGTGTGTGTGTGTGTGTGTGTGTGTGTGTGTGTGTGTGTGTGTGTAACCCACACCATCCCAAAGCCACACTGAGAGGTATGTGTGTGTGTGTGTAACCCACACCATCCCAAAGCCACAGTGAGAGGGGTGTGTGTGTGTGTGTAACCCACACCATCCCAAAGCCACAGTGAGAGAAGGTGTGTGTGTGTGTGTGTGTGTGTGTGTGTGTGTGTGTGTGTGTGTAACCCACACAACCTTGTCCCTGCTGAGAACGCTTCTGGAAGCATAAATACTTCATAGTTGCTGATCGAGGGTTAAGGAACCAGCTTGGGGACAAGGTAATGAGACTTTCTTGTCATTGCCACCTTTCAGTACCCCTCAAATTTTACACCATCTGGCATACAAAAAAAAATTCAATAACACAGCTTTAATACTCTTAATAGGAAAACAAAGAGGGTAAAGTGGGAATTAAAATGAGCTTCATTCACTAATGCTCAGCTGATTTTTAAGCACATGTCACCAAAAGATTATGTTTATCACAACAAATATTACATATTCATAATAAGTTGAGCAGGGCTCCATTAAATAAAGATGTGTAATTATATAAACACTAGAACAACGTGTGCGGTGCCTTCTTGCTTGCAAATAAATTTTCCCTCGAGCGGAATACATTTGCTTGTGAGAATTAGATTAATAAAATTAATGCTTAATTTAACTGACCAGAAACAGCACATCTTCCATTTTAAAAGATGCACTTTAAAAATGTTCGTCGCCTCCATCATTGCCCGATCAGGATAGAATGCCGTCTCCAAAGAGCTGAAATGAAAAATAGCAAAAAGACGCAGCAACAGCGGCACCCGCCAGGGTCTTCTACGTGCCCCTCCTCCACGGATCGGGGCCTTTCCGAGGGCTGCGCACGCTACGCGGGGGTGACAGGGGTGACAGGGTTGACAGCACGTCACGGGGTGAGCACGGTGGGGACTGTGGGCCCCAGGCCGGCCAGCTGCCCTGTTTAAGGTCGCGATCTGGAGAAGAATTTCCCGACAGGAGGCAGAATGAGAGGAGAATGAAGTTTATTAGAGTGAGAGACGCTGTTAGAACAGTGGGCCAGCTCAAGGGAGAACCGACGTTGACCAGGGCTCCTCAGTCCACTTTTATACCCAGGGTATAAGGAGTGGGATGGGGGGGGTCTTGCGGGTCCTTTGCTGATTGGATGAGGCACATACACTGGGTTGGGGGGAAGAGTAAGGCACATACCTTCTCCCTGGTGGCTCAGCTGGTAAAGAATCGCCTGCAATGCGGGAGACCTGGGTTTGATCCCTGGGTTGGGAAGATCCCCTGGAGAAGGGAAAGGCTAACCCACTCCAGTATTCTGGCCTGGAGAATCCCATGGACGGTACAGTCCATGGGGACACAAAGAGTTGGACACGACTGAGCGACCTTCACTGTGGGGTAGGAGGGGAGACGGGTTATGCTGCTCAGGAGGACCTGAAATCCGTGAAAGGTTACAACACGGGGGAGGGAAGATGATAAGGGACCCTCCTTGGTCTTATCTGCTCTTCAGTCCCTGGGTCACCACATTTAAGTTCCATGGTGCAGCAACCCTCGAAGGATAAATACAATGCTCCTGGAACACATGCCCTGGAAGCCTGTGTGTGCACCTGGGAACGCCTGTGCACGTGCGTGCGTGTTCTCAGAGCAGTTAGAATCCCAAGTCACATTTCTGAGCTTCACTCAATGCCCCACTTAGAGTAGAACAATATTAAGAAAACGCATTCCCGCACGCTGATGGACGCGCAGCTGCTGTTGTCGTTCAGTCACTCAGTCATGTCTCTTTGTGACCCCAGGGACCGCAGCCCGCCAGGCTCCTCTGTCCATGGGGTTTCCCAGGCAAGGATACTGGAGTGGGTTGCCATTTCCTTCTCCAGGCTATCTTTCGAACCCAAGGATCAAACCCTGTCTCCGGTGCTGGCAGGGGGATTCTTTGCCACTGAGCCACTTTGAAAGCCCCCGGACTGGAATTTAGAATTCAATACGGCTGGTGACCACTGACTGACTGCATTTAACCTGTGACACTGAGGCCTCTTTAGATGATGTCACGGCGGGGCTGGCAAGTGCCCAGGCTGCAGAGGACCCTCGGTAACTGCCCAGCAGAGTTTAGGAAAGGAAGGTGGTTCGTCATTTCTTATCATTAACACGGCTCCACTTCAGATTCCATGTTATCTTTTCAATTTAAATCATTAACAGTAAAAAGAAACGCTCGAAGAACACCAAGATTAGGGAACTTAAAGTAACAGGGAACTTGTATTAGGAATGAAAAACCCACACTATTAGCTTCTTCAGAACAGAAATCTGGAGGCAGGCAGAGAAAGAAAGTGGCCCCCCTGCAGGAGGCGGCCAAAGCGACTCAGAACAAGAGGTGTTTGCACGAAGGGGAGGGAAAGCAACATGACTCAACATGGGGTGCGGGGACCGCTCAGCCCAGTTCTTCTAATATGCACGCGCGCTCAGTAGCCCAGTCGTGTCTGACGCTTTGCAGCCCCATGGAGCCTGCCAGGCTCCTCTGTCCATGGGGTGCTTTAGGCAAGAATACTGGAGCGGCTTTCCATTTCCTCCTCCAAAGGAATCTTCCTGACCCAGGAACCGAACCAGCATCTCCTGCGTTGGCAGGGGGTTCTTTACCACTGAGCGAGGACCACTGAAGCTGAAGGAAAAGACACCAGCTCCCCACTGTCACCCCGGTATGCCCATGGGCCACACGCACGGCATGTTGTTTTTTTAGGACTTGAGAAAGGCAGTCCCTACACAGCTAACACAGACAGCGGAGAATTCCTGACCAGCTTAACTCTGTATTAAGACAAAGCCCAGTGAAGGTCAGACTGTGGAAGTGCACCGTGTCCACAAAATACACACTGCTGTGATGCTGCCCAAGCAGGAAACTGCCAGACCCGTACTTTCCAAGGAAGAGGCGCCTGGCGTTCAGACGGGCAGCGCCGAGCCCCAAGAAACACGAAATTCACGCTATCTGGGTCATCCACTTACGGAGTCATCAGCAGTTGCTTCGCTGTTTTACATGCAGCTTTCATTCGTGTTAACTCTTTTAAAATAGACAACAGTGAGCCCTAAAGGTGAAATACAGATCTGGGGAGACTGTGGCGTGTCAGTGTAGGTCCCGCCCTGGAAGAGAGGTACCGTTCTGGGGAGTGATGCTGACGATGGGAAGGCGGGAGGACGCGGAAGGATAAGGGAAGCTCTGTTCTTCCCTCTAGGTTTAATTGTAAACCTAAAACTACTCTGAAAAAATAAAGTCTTAAAAGACATTTTTACAAAGTACCCATATATGTGTATACACACACACACAAAGTAAGGGGGTTCCAAGTCTTACTTGGAGGACGGCCGAGGCAGACGTGCTGACACCACCACACTGGATTCACTCCTGCTTTGGTCCTGACACGCTGACCACGTGGGGCACTGAGTAACAGGCGTTTACACACACAGTGCCTAAGAGGAAGACACTGCTGAGAGCCAGCTCCCGCGCCGCCTGGCCCCGGGGAGCCCCGAGGGCGCTGGGCGGGGCTCCTGCCGATTCCAGCCAGCCTCCACCCACAGCAGGCACCTTAAGAAAGGCCCGCGTGCCGCACATCTGGGCCACTGGGCACCTGACCACCTCGGTGAGGTCGGCTGCCCTTGGCGTCTCGAGACTGCACTTGCTTCTGAGGGAGGCGGCCTCGAGGCCTTTTTAGGAAATCTGAATGCCTGATGCAGGAGGAACGTCGTCATTATACATACACTGGAGAAAACCCTTTTTCTCCGGGCTGGCCTCCTCCTCGAAGCCGGCCTCCGTCCTCCTCCCGTGGGCTGCTGTTTTCCCACACCCACAGGCACCTGCATCAGTGTGGCACCTGCATCATGTGGCTTCGTCCCCTGCGGAACAGGGTCCACCTGGCTGTGCCTGCTGACCTGTGGGGCGAGGGCAAGCAGACAGCCTTCCACAGAGGGGCTCAGACAACCTGCAGCTGGAAGCAAAAGCCGCCACCGTCCACCTCGCAGGGGAAGGACTTGGACCCTGCGGGGGGGCCCCCCACTGCACCCTGTCCCCCAAAACGCTCGTGTGCACCCTGTCTCTGAAACACACACAGATCAACCTCGAGGGGTTCAGGAAGGCATCTTAAGCGTGCACCCCCACAGATACCTCAAAGTCCCCTCCCTGTTCTTCTGAGGGAGACACAGCCACAAAGGACTCAGGCTTATTTCAGAGAAAAGCCTCTCTCCAGAAAGGCGGCTTTTCCGGGCCACTGAACGAAAGCAAAGACGGAGGGGGCTTTCCTTCCGGAAGCTCCCCTTCAGGGCCACCTCCAGCCCCATCCTGGCTCCTCCTTCGGAAGGGGCAAGACTGGACTCCTCGGAAGGCTGCCGATACCCACAGAGGGGAGGACAGACCTAAGAGCAGCGAGGGCAGGGAGCAGAAACAGACGCAAATCAGATCCAGCAACAAAGTGGCTCAGCTGTTTGTTTTCGCTCCCAGGAGAACTGTGCTGTTTCCCTTGCCTGGGACTTTCTTAAAATGCATCCTGACTCCAAACTCCTTTCAATCCCTGCTTGCTAATAGCACTTAAGTGAGGGACTCAGCCCTGGTCTGTTTTCAAGATTATTCACATGCAGAATAGCGCCTTTAACCAGGAAATGTAAGGCTCTCCTTATACCCCACACACACAATAGGCACCCAAGCCATAAAGGTGCCCCACTTTTGGACCAAAGAGAACACAGAGGGTGTGGGTGGGCATGGGCAAGGGCAGATTCCCAATTCACAACTTGCTGCCCATTAGGGATCTTGACCTCATCAACTAATTCCTAAGTGCTAGGAACACAGGTGAGAAATTGTCCAGCAACTAATAACCTCCTACTGGGCAGAAAGCCCCTGCCCGCTTTTCCCCTTGGTACTACTGGACTGTTTCGTATCACTGCAGCATCAACTCTTCCATCTCTTTACTTGACTTGGTGGATCAAAAGTCTTAAAACCAATTGGATTTTGCTAAAAAAAAAAAAAAAAAAAAATTACTTCCTGTCCAGCAATTTCTTCCAAAATCTTAGGGAGTTTATTTAATTGCAAGTGATGAAGACGGCTGCAGACTGTATTAATCTCTGGGTTCCACCAATAACCAGGAACCCTGAGTTAAGATCTGCCAGGGAGATTACCCCCTCATTACGTCCATTTCCACTGAGCATGGACCAAGCAGTCACACTCTGACACTCAGACGAGAGGCATCAGAGCTGTGGCTGGACTTCCTTCCTGTGCATTTCATGCTAAAAATGAGCACCATACAGAACAACCGCCTGGCATAATACACACCTCGGGGAAAATGATTAGTTAGGAGGGACAATCTTAGTAGCCTATCTGGTAGGGGGACTAGAACCATAATAAAAACTTCTTCAGTTGCGTCCAACTCTTTGTGAGCCCATGGACTGCAGCACGCCAGGCTTCCGTGTCCTTTATTATCTCCCGGAGTTTGCTCAAACTCATATCCATCCAACCATCTCATCCTCTCCTTTCCCTACAATTCCATTTGGATCCAGTGATCCAGAGGTTCCAGACAAATCTTCTGAAATTATGTTCAGGGGTTAAAAAAAGAAAAACAAAAAACCTGAAACCACAGATGACTTTTAAAAAACAACCTACTATCATCTCCAGGATTGAGATGTTTGTCTGAAACGTTAAATTTCCAAGAATTTTTTTTTAACTCTTTTTAGCAACAGAAAAGTGGAGGAGCGTTTATTTTTACCTTAAAGCATTCAGAATCCCGAAATATAAAGGGAAACAAGAACGGGGAAGACAAAGCACAGCTCCAGAGAACCCTGGTCTCCGCCAGCACTCCACTCAGCCTCCTTTCTGAGCTGAGAGAGGAAATGCGCGTCCCTAATAAAATAAGAAATCCATTTCGGCTGCAGCAGGAAACAGCCACACCGCAGGCTGGCTAATACATTAATACACTGATGACTCTCCAACGGAGGATTTAACAGAAGCGCACTGGCAACAGTTTTCCAAGGGATGATTTGACTTCTTATTTGAAAATCCTTGAATCTTTATAATAAATGGGATAGACCATAAATCTCTGGGATACCAGATTCGTTCTGGGATTCCCTGGAAGTTCAAGTTGCCTTCCAGGGGCCTCAAAGACCCTCGAAGTGTTAGGGGAAACTCACTGCCTGAAACTGCCCGCCCTGGCCAGACACCGCAGTGACCATTTAGGTGAGTTATTTTACAAACAGGAGGTCCTGGTAAGGCACGCAGAACTAACAAGTCACCACCAACCGGAAGAACTGGAGGAAGCCAAAAGGAGACACCACGTGTCTCACTATCTCCCAGAACCCTTCTTGCTGACATCCACCTTGACTGAGCAACAGCTGCACCCCCAGGAAGGACTCTGAGTAAGAGAGATTGGCCAAAGACAACTGGGAAACTGCTCCCATCGCCGCAAAACCTGAGACCGTGCGCCGCGCGGTGCAGCATCTCTCCCGCGTCCCCTCACGCTCCTCTCTCCGCCCGGTCCCCTTCCCTATGAAGTCTCTTGCTTTGTCAGCAAGCATGTCTCCTTGGACAGTTCAACTTCAAGTGTTAGACAAGAGCCCCTCTTCCTGCAACACAAGCAGGCACTGTCCCACCCCCACTCCAAAGGCCCTTCTCAGTGCAGGGTGACCCCTGCCAGGCCACCCAGACACCCCCAATCCCACCATCGTGGACACGGCTGAGGGTCTGCAGTCCCAAAGCATCTTCTCTCCCCTGAGCCCTGATGTGGCTCAGAATCCTTCTCCACATGACCAGCCTTTGATAGGACCTTTTCTCTTCTCCCTAAGGAGCCCCCAAGGCAAATGCTGCCTGCCCAGATGAGCTCCAGGGGAGTGTGCATGGCTAAGTGTCGAACGGATGCTTTCGAACTATGGTGTTGGACAAGACTCTTGGGAGTCCCTTGGACTGCAAGGAGATCCAACCAGTCCATCCTAAAGGAGATCAGTCCTGAATATTCATTGGAAGGACTGATCCTGAAGCTGAAGCTCCAATAGTTTGGCCACCTGATGTGAAGAACAGCCTCACTGGAAAAGACCCTGATGCTGGGAAAGATTGAACGCAGAAGAAGGGGATGACAGAGGATGAGGTGGTTGGATGGCACCACCGACTCAATGGACAGGAGTTTGAGCAAGCTCCGGGACATGGTGATGGACAGAGAAGCCTGGCGTGCTGCAATGGGGGTAGCAAAGAGACCCAACTGAGCAACTGAACTGAACCCTTAAGGCGGCAGAACGCAACGTGGCCGCAGCTGTTCACTCTTCGGAGGCTTATTTCATGGCTCTAGGAGTGGATTTGGCCACTAAATGCCCCAGGGATTTTCAGAAAGAAGAGTCACCGAGTGTGTGGAGGTCCCTTTCACCAGCACTGAAGAGGGTCACAAAACTTTGCAGAGCAGGAGAGTGCATTCAACTTTAAACATATCTTAGGGTCACAAGCTACAATGTTATGAAAGGTCAGCTCCCATTCTTCCTGTTAAGCCAACCGCTGCCACCTGAAACCCTCCTACTTTATATTTCAGTTTTGCACACCAAGGCGATCCCCAACCAGACCCTGCTGGCGTCTGCAGGGGACCTCCCGGGACCCCGATCGCCTGGCTCAGCCCCCCTGATGTCCCCAGGCCTTGGCAGTGACACCGGACCCTCCCCCTACCAAGGGAAGGCAAGACGCCGAGGCGGGGAGGCACAGGTCTGGGTCTGGGGTCTCAGACACCTCGCCTAGGCCAACCTTTTCCATCTTTGCTTCCCAAACGAGCCTGGGCTCCAGGCTTTATCAGATCCCCCCAGCGGTTCAGGCCGCCAACACCTCCTGCCTGGCCCACAAGCCAGCCCCGGGCTTAGGCCGCCTTCAGGCTCCTCTCTGTCTCCGGAGCACTGCCAACGGAAGCTGGATAAAGACCCACCCAGGGTCTTAGCACAGGGGAGATGGTCAATCCGAACTGCATGTGGACTTACAGCTGAGCCTGGGGTAACCGCTTCTGTAAGTGGGAAGAGTAACAACAATTTTCAAACGATAGTTGATGTGATGAGTAACAGAAACCGTAACATTGGTTCCACACTAGGGTCCTGAGACAAGAGCCCTAGGAACACCACTAAGACACCAGCTCAAGGTCAAGGACACACAGCCTCCTGCCACTGGCTCCTGGCACGTCTAAGCAGCTGTTGGCTGTTCTCCTTATTAAAGTCTGAGTCGACATATATATTAAAAGTAACTTCTACTGTGCAGCTCAGATGCTGCTGGCGAGTAACCTTCGCTTTCTTTGTGAAAGTTAAGACAGCTGAAACAAGAAAATTTTCCTGGTTAAAATAAACCCTGGGAAAAAAGAGACACCTAGTGTGTGTGTTAAGTTGCTCAGTCGTGTCCGACTCTTTGCGACCCTGTGAACTGTAGCCTGCCGGGTGCCTCTGTCCATGGGATTCTCCAAGCAAGAATACCGGAGTGGGCTGCCATTTCCTCCTCCGGGGGTTCTTCCCAGAGATGGCTTAGATGTTTACAATTCATAAGCTGCATTTCAGTCTGTCCTGTGCTGGATATAACTGAGTCTTGACAGTTTTAAATTCATAAAGAATTGTAAATAGTAATATTTTTTAATTCATGGAGCAATTAATGTTTATAATAAGGGGTGGATTGCTAACAGATCCAATCCAATCCAGAAGATGACTACAGAATGAGCAAGCAGAAACAACTCTTCTCCTGCGTGCATACTGTTGTGTCCAACTCTTTGCCACCCCAGGGACTGTAGCCTGCCAGGCTCCTCTGTCCCTGGGATTCTTCAGGCAAGAATAATGGAGTGGGGTGCCATTTCCTTCTCCAGGGGATATTCCTGACCCAGGGATTATACCTGAGTTTCCTGCGTCTTCCGCATTTGCAGGCAAATTCTTTACCAATGAGCCACCAGGGAGCCCATGAATTCTGTCCCTCCAGAAAATTATAAGGTCAGCAGAGGCGCGGAGGCCATGTGGCCGGTGGGATCCAGGACTGCACACCCCCAACAGCGGAGCAAAAGGCACAGAGCCCACTGTGGGTCTGTTGCCGCGGCCTGCCCATCACCAGCACAGAGTCGGCTCCCGCCTGGGCCTGCAGGGGACACGGGTGAGCGGGCGTGGATGTGGTGAACCCCTTCTGAGCTGCTCCAGGAGGCTAAGCATCTGAAACGGGAGACGGTAACCAG
>SJYT01013938.1:0-69458 GCA_006410635.1 Cephalophus harveyi
TTGAATAGTTTGCCTTGGAAACGAACAGAGATCATTCTGTCATTTTTGAGATTGCATCTAAGTACTGCATTTCAGACTCTTTTGTTGACCATGATGGCTACTCTATTTCTTCTGAGGGATTCCTGCCTGCAGTAGTAGATATAATGGTCATCTGAGTTAAATTCACCCATTCCAGTCCATTTTAGTTCTCTGATTCCTAGAACGTCGACGTTCACCCTTGCCATCTCTTGTTTGACCACTTCCAATTTGCCTTGATTCATGGACCTGACATTCCAGGTTCCTATGCAATATTGCTCTTTACAGCATAGGACCTTGCTTCTATCACCAGTCACATCCACAGCTGGGTATTGTTTTTGCTTTGGCTCCATCTCTTCATTCTTTCTGGAGTTATTTCTCCACTGATCTCCAGTAGCGTGTTGGGCACCTACCGACCTGGGGAGTTCCTCTTTCAGTATCCTATCGTTTTGCCTTTTCTAACTGTTCATGGGGTTCTCAAGGCAAGAAAACTGAAGTGGCTTGCCATTCCCTTCTCCAGTGGACCACATTCTGTCACAGCCCCTTCAAATTCAAAGCAGTTTCATGGGCTGGCTGCAGGCCTCCACTGGGACTCTTGCAGCCACGGTGTCTCACACAGGGAACACACCGCCCTCTTCCACTGTGGGCCCAACTCATGGGGGCGCCTCTGGAAAGGGCAGCCCCAGAGCCCTGCTACATCCAACCCTCAGAGGGTAGGTGGGGAAAGCTACTCAGAGGCAATGGCTTCCCCCACCATGGTGCTTCTGCCCGAGGGAACCACAGGAGATTAACCAAGAGGCAGCAGAGTGTACAGCGAAGCAGCTAGCTATCTGAACTCTCTGGGCTTTCCTACCTGTGAAACGGAAGTCCTGCCACCTGTGCTTTACAGGCCAAGGGTGGTGACTACGCAGTGGAAGGTGTCTGGCTCACTGTGTGATATACAGGAGGAGCTTCAACAATTCCCTTCTTGCCTTTCCCAGAGTTTCTGACATCAGTGGTCTCCAAAAAGCAGAACTAGGTTTAAGTTGAGGTTGGAATACCCTGGGTGTGGGAATGACCATCCTGAGCCCTAGCTGGGTTTGTGTAATTTAGTAAAGTTTTCTCTTTGAGTCAGGCTTCCCAAGGGCTCAGCGGTAAAGAATCAGCCTGCCAATGCAGGAGATGTGGGTTCGATCCCTGGGTCAGCAAGATCCCCTGGAGGAGGAAATGGCAACCCACTCTAGTATTTCTGCCTGGAAAAATCCCATGGACAGAAGAGCCTGGTGGGCTACAGTCCATGTGCTTGCAAAGACTGAGCAACTGACTGAGCGACTTCACTTTCACAGCTCCTATCCCAATCCAAGGAGAAAAGGCCACACCCCTAGTTCAGATGCCTCAGAGACTGCCTGGGGCCAACTGTCTCATTCTAGTCTCACCAGTTACAGTGGTCAGTAGTGACTGACATCCATGGGCACCAATCAAGGAGATTTTCCATTTCTGCCCTGTCACTCTCTGGTGCCTCAGCCCCCAACCCCTAAGGGGAGGAGTATGCAGAGTTACACTCTGCCCCCTTGTACACCAGCAATCCCAGTCCCCTCCTTTCCCTTGAGGCTGAAGGCTCCATGACTGGGAATCAAGCCATCCTTGATTATCTCTATGCCTCAATGGGTGGCACACAGCAGGAGATAAGCTGGGGAATGAATCAATCAATGCCTCATCTCTAGCCCCTGACTACACACTCACTTAATTGCATGGTTTGGTTCTCCCCACTCTGAATGGGCTTCCCTAGTGGCTCAGATGGTAAAGAATCTGCCTGCAATGCAGGAGACCCTAATTCGATCCCTGGGTTGGGAGGATCCCTGTAGAAGGAAATGGTAATCCACTTCAGTATTCATGCCTGGAGAGTTCCATAGACAGAGGAGACTGGTGGGCTATAATCCATGGGGGTCACAAAGAATCAGACATGACTGAGCGACTAACACATGCACTTTGAGAGCCTGCCAATGATCAACACCCCACCACAGTCAGCAGCAAGATTCTGGTACCTTATGGCAGAGGGAGAGAGGAAGCTAGGAAGTCACTGACCGAGCCTGCCCTCCTGGCTTCTATGAGGTCATTCCACCACCACAGGGCCCTTGAGGCGAGACTGTTCTAGAAGTGGTTCTAAGGTGGAGGGCCTAATGGAACAGATGTCTGGGTGTTGAAGTGGGCCTTGAAGAGTTCGGCACTCCCAACCCCCCTTAAATATGCCTTTGTCCTGCCAGGCCCAACTCAGCACAGCTGAGTCCGAGCCCTTGGCCATGGCAGACTCTAACTTCACTCCCCAGAAAGTGAGCAATATCATCATCAGCTCCTGTTCCCCAACCCTGGCGTGTCCCTTAGCCTAGAATGTGGGTATCTCCAACCCTGTTCTCTGTCCTGGTCTCTGGATCAGAGTTCCAAGCAAACCTGCCTCTGAATCCATCCAGGCGGTGGAGGGATGGCCCCATGGGGGCTGAGAGATCAGGGTATGAATAC
This sequence comes from Cephalophus harveyi, assembly GCA_006410635.1. Classification (NCBI taxonomy): domain Eukaryota; kingdom Metazoa; phylum Chordata; class Mammalia; order Artiodactyla; family Bovidae; genus Cephalophus; species Cephalophus harveyi. Next base: position 2,512 of record SJYT01013938.1, read on the forward strand.
TCTGGCCCCAACAAAAGCGGAGGCCTTTTGAGTCCAAAGAAGGGAGTTTGTGTCAGCTGTGTAGTGAGACCTGGGACACAGGACTGGAGTGGGAGCAGAAGAGTGGAGTGAAGCCTTCATGGGGAGGCGCTACAGCAGGAGCCCTGGCTGCCCCCTGCCCTGGTGCGAAGCCCTGCTGAACAGGCTGCCTTCCTCTCTGTCCTCCAGGGAGCAGTCAACTACAATCCCTATCTTAAGTCTTAAACTCAAAAGTCAGTCATAGAAGTTAGAAGTATACTGGAAATATAGATTGAGAAATAAGGGCATATTAATATGCCCATAAGGGCATATTAATTCTTCAAAAGGGATAGTTTTGATTGGCATCTGGGAGGGACAGCTTTCAGAGACGTGGGACAGCCGCTATAACTAGGAATGTTTAGCCTTTTTAAATATGAAGCAATGAAGTGAAAAAAAGTCACTTAGGAACAATTTTAATAAAATGATGAAGGTCTCAGATGTGCTCAAATAAACTCTTAGTGAAACACAATGAAGTAATGTTGTTTAAGGGGAATGGCAAATAAGCGAAAACATTTGTGAACAGGGCAGACTAGTAATTCAAACATCACAACTCTGCTGGCAAGGAGGTTCAGGTGTTCGCCAACTCCGGTCTTGCTCCCATTACCAAGGTCAGGGGAAGCACACCCGTCAGCGCCAGTACTCCTGGTGCAGTATTATTTACACCCAAGTGTGAAGGAGTTGATCTGGTTCTTGCTAAAGGGGTGCTGGATGAAGCAAGGGGAGGGGCTTCCCAGGGCTAGGTGGGGCCAGGAGGGGTGAGAACCCCATTATTTTGTTATCCTTACAGGCTGGTCAGAGTCTGCTCCAATGTGCTAAGCCATTTTCATTATATCCCCACCCCACTGTTGCTAGGTACATGGTAGATATGCAGAAAACGCCAGCTTAAACAAGCAGAAGGGTCAAGATACTTGAATGGTGGGCAAGACGGAGGCAAGGATGCCCCAGGTAGACAAGAAAGACTCAGGGGGAATGGACTTCTCTAATTCATCACCTCAAAATGAACTGGGCTAGACAAACCCCTGCCCCCAGACAAGTGGAGGCTGGTGGACGCCTCCTATGCTGGGCCTTCGGGACTCTGCACTGGCTTGAATTCTGGCCTCTCTTCTTAAGTCCCAGAGCGATCGATTTCACAGATCTCGTTTAACTTGAGAAGGACGGGGGAGGAGGGGCAAGGAAAACTGCATTCTTCCCCTTCAAAGCCAAGAGTCCAAAGTAATACTTCTGGTGGTAACTGATCCCGGCCTGTTTGTGATTACAGCCCCTTGCTCGCTTTCTGGCAGAAGGGCCCTGGAGCCCCACAGCACGGCTGACAGGGACAGACACCCTCGTTCATTTGGATAATCTTGTCCTCGTCTGACATGACCAAAAGCGTCTTTCAGCCACTCTGCTTTCAGCAGTTCCCTAGGGCAACTCTTCAAAACATCACTTTATTTTAAAAGGGGAGGGGAGAAGCCACCTCTAACCCTTATCACGAAATTCCACAACACTAATCATATTCCTTCTGTTACCAGCACCAGCCTGGAAAATACAGCAGCACCAGCTGCCTCATTGGCTGATGCAAATTAAAGGAGAGAGGGAGGCTCACGAGTGGACAATCTTCCTCCTTTGCCTATCCCCACCCTTTTATCAGTGGAGAACACACACACACACCCCTTTTACTGTCATAGCACAGAAGTGGCTTAGCAAAGCTCAAGACTTTCTCAGCTGTTCTTTCTCCGGAAATTTAATCTGTGGAGCATTTGGCCTCACAAAGCCCATTCCAAAGGTGTCCAGGAGCCCACGGGCCCTGTGATCATCATTACAAACCCAGGGATGTTTGTAGCCAATGACCCATTTGGCTGCTTGGAGAGCTGGCTGAAAGTTGCCAACATGGTCAGATTCCCCTTGCTTGCTCTCTCTAAGCTGAAACTGGCTTTTTTTTTGGAGCCCCATGGCTTAGAGGGGATCTCAGGAGTCCTGACACTATGGAGATGAATGGCCTGAGTCCTGCCTGGTTTGGTAAAAGCGCAATGGTCATGGGAAACAGGAGAGCCTGGTGTCTGGAAAGCAACCGTGCCCACTGTCTTCACTCCCAACCACAGGTGAGGAAAAGTGATGCTCAGGAGGAGGAGCAGCTTGCCTAAGATCACCTGGTTAGTGAGTGGCTCAACTTGGAACCTAGACTGAGATTGACTTTTATACAAAACTTGTCATTCCTCCCACGAGGGCACACGGCTGCTCTGCCCACTGAGATGACGCCCTGAGCATGGTGCCAAGTGGCAACCTGCTGACCCAATGCCTTGAGCAAGAAGCAGGTGGCTGGAATTGGCAGAAAGCCCCCCACCCCAGGTGCCAGGAGATCACTTGGCCAGGCTGGGGGTGGGGGCGGGCGGGGGGAGGCCTGTGGCCAACACTGCAGTCACTGGCGCAGGGACGAGGTCCCAGGCTGTCCTGATTGCAGCAGCTCAACATTCTGCCTCCATCAAAAGACGGTGAGCCTGCTGAGCAGAGAGGAGGCTGGGGCTTTTGTGAGGGCGCCGGTTAGAGGTACAGAAAACAAATAAGAAAAGACAGAGTGTCCAGAAACACCAGGAGTGGAGGCCCGGCCAACCTCAACAGAGACCCCACCACCTTCCTGCGGGGAGGGAGGGACCTAAGGGACGGGGAAGGCAGCCCTTTGGGCTGGAGCGGCGCTGTGTGGGGGAATGGGGGGCGCCAGGGAACACAGCCAGCCAGTGGGATAGCCCCACCTGGGTCCCGAGAAGTGGTGTTGCTGAAAGGGGGTGTTTGCCTTCATGCCGAGGCATCTGAAGATGACCTTGCTGGGGGGACAGCACCTTGTCTGAAAAATGAGCCTGTGTGAGCGCAGGTGGTTGGGGAGGATACAAGGAAAGAGGTCTCCCTCTCGGGCCTGCCTCTGCTCACTGTGTCCTGGCTCCCGCTGCAGGACCAGGCCGACGGGTCCAGGGTGGGGAGCTGAAGAGCCCACTCACCTCCTCCTTCACCTGGGGGACAGGCTGGGCCCCAGTCCATGAGTGGCTGGGTGGTGAGGCCTCGAAGGTGCCAGGAGATGCCAGTGTGCCCAGAGACAGCTACCTTGGCACCTGCGGTCCCTGGCCCATGCGGCAGACCTGCCACAAACTCCATGGGACACTGGGCAAATGATGTCAGGCCTCCATTCCTCCTCCGTCAAAGGGAGGTTTGGGCAGATGGTCAGAAATGTCTCTTTCTCCTGACATTTGAGGCCCTTGAGACCGTCAAGACGTCCCCTCGGCCTCTTTATCACTTAGGGGACGTCTCCTCTCCGGCAGCCCCAGAGCCTGGCCAGATCCCCCTCATCCGTGCCACCACCATACCTTCACACATGCCGTTTACTTACTCAGCTTAGAGCACTTTCCTCCTTCAGCTCCTTGTTCATGGCCTGCTTCCTCCAGCCATGACCACCAACTCCAGGCGCTGCCCCATCTCTGAACCTGGAGCAGACCGTGCCTTACGGTCCCACCCTCCCAGCCCCTCAGTAACACTGGCCCCAGCGGCACTGGGCTTGCTGCCTCACACATGGAGGTGCACTGTCAATATGATAGACTTACTGCATCCAGGCCTTTACCTTGAGGAAAGAGAAAGCCCTAGAATACCGTCTATGGGGAAGACAGGGATGACTGCTTGTCAACTGCTGCACCCAGAGCTGGGCACACAGTAGGTGCCCCGTGTGTGTGGACTGAATGAGCAAACCGCATCCTACGGATGCAGTCCTTGCATATAAGAGGTCATTCAGACAGTGCTGAGACCACTGAGAGGAAGGAGGTGGGATGGAGCTCTTCACTGGGTCATGAGGGGTTGGGGAAGGGGCCAGGGTAGGTCTATTTATTCTGACAAAGGGACGGCAGAGCAGGTTGGGGTCCTGGCAAGCATGGCTCAGGCACAGTTCAGGCTCGGCCCTCACAGCCTCAGTCCTGGTAAGCAGATCTCCAGGGAGATCACAAGTGCCCTTGACCCATCCACCCATCCAGTCCAGCCCCACCTCATGGACCTGGCTGAGCCAAATGCCAGAACACTCACAACTCTTCTGCAGGAAACCGGGCCAGCAAGCATCCCTTCCCTTTCATATTTCCTCCACCCCACGCCTTGGCCTTGCTCCTACCCCAGCTGGGGCTTCAGCGGGACTGACCTCTACTCTCCTGCTCTCTGTGGCCTGGAGAATTCACACAGCAGAAAGCTCTGGGGCTTGGCTTTTCAAAGAAGTAAAATCCACAAGGAAGAGAAATGCAAACATCCAGATTTCCCAACCCTGGATAAACAGCGCTGGATAAGTATTATGGCAGCCTGGGCCCCATCCCCCAGCTATGCAATCTCTAGGCAAGTCACTGACCCACTCTGGGCTTCAATTTCCACCTGAAAAGGAGCGGATGCCAACATCTGCCATTCTTCTTTCCAAGATGTTATACAAACACAGGGTTTTATGTCTTATAAAACATAAACTATTCTGATTCATACAGAGGTCACCTTGAAAAATGTCCCAAATCCACTACTAGCTGGCATAAGTGGTCACTTGCTCCCCAGGAGGCCTTGACATCCCCTATCACCCCCTCTTCCCCAGATGAGTCTTCCCCAGAGAACAGACACACAGGCTTTAGAGCACTTAGGATATCCCTTAAACACTAAGGTTCTGGGACACAGGGATCCAAGGGTGGCCCGTGGCAATGCCGACAGGCCAGACAGAACAGGAGAGAGGGCCCTGCAATCACAGCACATTGGCTCAGAGACCCACTCATGGTTCGCTCACTTCGTGGACAGTCCCTGGCAGACTTCTCCTCCGAGTCTGGCTTTCTCTCACCTCTCACGATGCCTGGGCCACTTCCCCACCATCTAGTCCAATAACAGCTCAGGCAGGCAGATGCATTTTAGCCTGAGGCTGAGAGGTGCCTGACTAAGAAGGGAACGTGGAGCCAGGGCTGAGACAATTAAATGAAACTCCCCTCCTGAGAGCTCCATAAAGCATGTTCCAAACATGAAGTTGGGGGTTACACGAGCCAGAAGCTTCTCTCCACTTCCTGACACCTTCTTGACAGCTCAGCTCCCAGGGAACACTGGCTTCCACCAGGCTTCCCACCTGGGCTAACTGGGTCACCCTGCTGTTCCTCCACAGTGAGGCCAGGGAGTCCAGGTCAGCATCGGGAACCCAGAGGATGAGATTACAGAATCTGAAAAGATGCTGAGAGAGATGAGAGCGGCTAGTCGGGCAAACCTCACATCTACCAGAGTGATTACTAAAAGCCCAACTGCAGCAAATAAACAGGCACTACGATAATGATTAATCAGAGGATAGGAGGTGATAGGGTGTGGCTGGGAAAAGCCTCTGAAGAGGTGCCGGTGGAGCTGAGAATGCTTGGAGCTGGGAGAATGGAGGAAGAATTAGAAGCAAGGCACTCTGGGGGTAAGAACAAGGGGTAGCAATTTTTCAACCCAAATTCCCCGAGTTCCCTAACAAATTATATCCCAGAAAGCGCTACAGTGAAGTCTGTTTTAAGACTACAGGAAAGCTGCAGAGGGATCTTTTTCTTGCACTTCAGCAGGACTGTCACTTTTCCTGGAGACAAAGCCCGGTGTGAGTGTGTGTGTGTTGGGGGTGGACAGAGGGTCTCCGGGCCAGGATATGTCTGGGGCGCGGGGGCAGTGAAGTCACCCCCTGGCCACACCGCAAGACTCCCACCAGGCGAGGGGTGGTCACTACCCCTAGAACAGCATGCCTTGGCCTGCTACCACACGGCTCCTCCTCCTTTGCCCTCACTCACCGCCTCTCCCCCAGAGTGCCTTGCTTCTCATTCTTCCTCCATTCTCTAAGCTCCAAGCATTCTCAGCTCCACTGGCACCTCTTCAGAGAGGCCTTTCCCAGCCACACTCTATCACCTCCTTCCTCTGATTAATTGTTATCATAGTGCCCGTTTATTTCCTGCACTGCCCTTATCAAAATCCAGACTTATTTTCCTTTTTCACATGTGACTGTTTCTCTAGCACATGTAAGCCCTGTACGTGTGGGACTCTGCTGGTCTCTGTCACCTCTGAGCACCAGTCTGGAACTTAGCCAAGTAGTATGGACTCAGTGATGACCGATCACCTGAAGACCGGCCTTGCTGGGCTCTGGGCAGTGTGTGGTTCAACTGGTCCCTTGCTGTTCAAACCCAGAAAAGCAGCCTTTGAGATGCAGGTGAGAGGACTCAATGCGATCTTGCTTTCTCTCCGCTCCACTCCCCTACAAAATGCAGGTAGCTAGGTGTTGCTGTGGGGCTGAGGCTGGGATGAGCTGGTGTCACTCTGGCACTTCAGCTGGGTTTCCAAGGTCACCTCGGATCCACATCTTTTGTTCAGAAATGTCTACTCAAGGAAAGGCTGTGGGACATGAGTGGTCCATAAAGCCAGATGTGAGGTCAGGGTGACTGGCCACTCCACTTGCCCAACCTAAACAGATGGAGGTGAGACAGGGAGCGCCCAGCTGGCTGGCAGCCCTTCGTGCTGGCGAGCCCCTGGATGCCTCCCTGACAATAGCCAGTGTAGATCTGGCTTGAGGGAAGATCTATTTCCAGTCCCCCACTCCTGGACACACCTTTCCCCACCATCTGCCTCCCCACAGCCGGGACTGCTTGCTTCAAATACTCCTATTCCCAGGTCCCTCTTCTGCCCACCTATTTTCCATGGCCCCACCCTGCCTCCCCACCCGCTGCTGGCTACCTTCCGCCTTCTTCATCAAGTCTTACCTCCTGGGGCAACTGTACACCTGCCTTCCCATCTGAGCCCCAGTGGGCTCTGCCTTCCACCTGGCACTCCACTCACGTGGCTCAAGAATTCCTTCCCCTCTCTCCTATCTATGCCCCTCTCTCCTATCTATGCCCCTCTCTCCTATCTATGCCCCCATCTCCTATCTATCCCCACTTTCTTCAAGGCCCAGCTCAATGCCTCCAACTCCTCGAGGCAGCCTTTCCCAACTATGCTAGACCCCACCTCCAGCCCATCAGCTCTGTGCATGCCACAGAGCCGCTGAGTGGCAGCCAGCCTGGGGTATCACAGGGGGGCCTCTCCTCTCCCCAGCCTTTGCACGAGGCCCCTGATCTCATGAGGTCTACTCCTGGGTCACTAAGAGGATTCTGACTCCAACTCTTCATGACACACAGACGGGGCCAAGAACAGCTGCCAAGCCAAGGCTCCAGAGGCACACCCAGGTCTCCAGCATGGTCTCCCGCTGCCATACCCCATAGAGGGCCCCCGCTGTCACACCTACCCCACAAACCACCAGGGCTGAGAGAATCCTCAGACACTATGAAGTGCAACCTGTTTTCTGGCCAGGTGGGAAACTGACGCCACAAGAGGGCAACTGACTAGCTGTGTGTTCCAAGGTCAGCTGGGGGCCGAGCTGCCCCAGTCCAGCATCTTAATGTCATGTAGTGGTGGCGGCTTAGTTGTTGTGTCCTACTCTTGCAACCCCATAGACTGTAAGCCACCAGGCTCTTCCCAGGCAAGAATTCTGGAGTAGGTTGTCATTCCCTTCTTCAGGGGATCTTCTCGACTGGGGGATCGAACCTGTGTCTCCTTCACTGGAAGAGAAGTCTTTACTGCTGAGCCCCCAGGGACTCAGCCACCAACAGCTATCACGTACTGAGCACTTAATTGCTCTTGAACAACCACATACTAACTCCACCGCTATGGGTACAATTAGCACCATTTTGCAGGCAAGGAGACTGAAGTTTTACTTAGAACATTCAAGTAACTTCCCAGGCTCGCCACTCAGTTCAGTTCAGTCGCTCAGTCGTGTCCGACTCTTTGTGACCCCATGAATCACAGCACGCCAGGCGTCCCTGTCCATCACCAACTCCCAGAGTTCATTCAGACTCACGTCCATCAAGTCGGTGATGCCATCCAGCCATCTCATCCTCTGTCGTCCCCTTCTCCTGCCCCCAATCCCTCCCAGCATCAGAGTCTTTTCCAATGAGTCAACTCTTCGCATGAGGTGGCCAAAGTACTGGAGTTTCAGCTTCAGTATCATTCCTTCCAAAGAAATCCCAGGGCTGATCTCCTTCAGAATGGACTGGTTGGATCTCCTTGCAGTCCAAGGGACTCTCAAGAGTCTTCTCCAACACCACAGTTCAAAAGCATCAATTCTTCAGCACTCAGCCTTCTTCACAGTCCAACTCTCACATCCATACATGACCACAGGAAAAACCATAGCCTTGACTAGATGGACCTTTGTTGGCAAAGTAATGTCTCTGCTTTTCAATATGCTATCTAGGTTGGTCATAACTTTTCTTCCAAGGAGTAAGCTCACCACTAATAAGTACTAAATCAAGAACCAAATCAAGATTAAAACCAGTCTTATCTAAGTTGAACCCATACTTTTCATTGCTAGACAATCGTGCAATCTTATTCTCAGAACCATCTCCAGCCAGGGTGACTAAAGCTGGGCTGAGGGGCCCCAGATTGGATCAAAACACTCACTTCTGTTCCTGACTGATGCTCGATGGACCCTTGCTTTCCAGCCAGCTTCATGAAGTGGGCAACAACTGCCCCCCAGAGACAGCCTTGGAGCAGCATGGACTTTGGAATTGCTGATCAGGCTGACATAGCAGAAACATGCATGTGTTGTACTTAGGAAGAGAAGTGTGTCAGAGATCAAGGCTTTCTGTCAGCTGGGACAGGACCTCATGGCAGCCAGTTACCACAACCAAATATGGCTCACTCACCAGAACCAAACTCTTAAAAGGCTGTTGCACAGTTAAGAGTGTTAGTTCACTTATCTGTAATGCAGACTGCAAGAAACTTGTCCTTCTAGAAACAGCTTATCCTATCTTTATTTGGACATATTTTCAAGAGCAAATTAGCGATATGAATTACTAATCAGCTGGCTCCTTAGTAAGCACAGAGTCTAACTAAAAGACATAGAGGATATATAAAAGAAGTCCACTTAAGACATCAGAAAATCTGCAGAAGTAGCCCAGTCTCACAATACAGTCCACTCATTTTAAGTACCCAGCATGCTCGCATCAGTTAGAGTTTAAACTCCATAAAGGCAGGAACTGTATGGGTATACATGTAATCAGCATAGGGCCTGGGACACAAGAGGTATTCAAGAACTGTGAAATAAATGGATAAGTGAAGAGTATATACAGTGTATGTCTCACTTACAAAAAGCCTATGTAGAACCAGTTATGACAGTGTTCATGAAGAAATATCTAAGGAACAGAACAGGTACATCTTCAATGTTAAGAAGATTCCAACTCACAAAATATATGGCTGAAGAATGCATCATTTTTGACAACAAAAAATAATCATTAGGACATACAAATCTGAGAGGAAAGCTTATTAGTTTGTCTTATTGATAGATATTTGTCAAATAATAAATGGTTACGTTTCATGGGAGAAAAAAAAAACAAACCCATGTAGTATGTATCACTGTTCTCTTATAGTCAGGAGGAAATGAATTCCTGCTTATATCACACAGTTAGGGTAGCATTAGATTTAGACCTAACATTCAGACTCCTGGTTTTTTGCTCTCTCTAATACGCACAGCCATTAAATAAGTAAAATAGATGCAGCCAACATGTTTTCAGATAACTTACCTCCCTATATCTCTTTTCTTTAAAACATGTACTCCAAGCCCCTGATTAAGCGGTCGGAAAGGCAGCCATGTTTATACCCTATGACATTTCTCCTGGACACAGCTGATTGGCCCAGAGTTGGGCACCTGATCCAAAGTCTGCCAATCCATTGGCTGGCCAGGAACCAATCAGATTCAAGCTTCAAAGTTTGAACCTGTAGAACCAGAGACCATCCTCAGTTGATGTCTATTATCTTGACTGAAAAATCCGGTCCTGACAAGCGAACATCAGGTGAATGGGCCACTGTTATGAGTGAACAGGAAGAGAAGGAAGCCGGGTCTGCAGTTAGGAGATCACAGTTGGGCTTTCAATCCACCTGGTACCCAAGAGAGGGAGAAGGGTAGCTGCTTTGTCTCCTGCCAGCTTTCTGGTTCCCAGTCCTTGTGAGGCTGGGGTGTCCTCCCCATCCTCGGGTTCTGGTGAGATTTTCCCGAATCCTTTCAGTAAACTCTTGAGTAAGTCTGAGTGGGTGTCTGTCTGCTGCTCACTACTCAATTGGGACTAAAGCATTTGGAGGGGACTGAAGATTCTCAAACTTCGCAAGGCTTAGTTTTCTCACCTATACAATTTCTCACCTGTATGGACCAGGAGCTCAAAATTTCTTGCCAATACTTTTACCTTAGTCCTATAGCTACATGCCTCCAAGGAAGTATTGTATAATATCTCCCAAGGTTATCACACTAGTGCCAGGAAAGAAGCAAAGGCTCAGGGTAGGAAAGCTGGATCAGGGGAAAAAAAAAACAAAAAAAGAGCATCTGCTGACTCATATCCCCACATCCCCTGGCTGGCTCCTAGTCCTGAGAGAAGGAAACCATCCTGGAAAGTTGGAGGCAGCTTTGCTTAACACAGAAACCAGAGCAACTGCCATCAAGATCCTGCCAGAAGTCAGACCAGATTTTGCCTGCTGGAAGGTGAAGCCATTGTGGTCTTTGAGGCGTAAGACTGTCCTACAAAGGCAGCATCTCAGGCACTGCTGTTTATGTCAAGGGTGGAGGGCTTTTCAAGGATAAGACAAAAATGGCTGGCAAATCTAATGAAACTGCTGAGTCTTTCTGCTATATTTGTTCCTGTAGATCAGTGGAGAAAGAGAGTCCTTTTCTGGCTGGGCCCCAGGCCCACTGTTTAATCAAAAAATTTTCCCTGAAGCCACTCAAGTCCCACCACTGTGGGCGTCTTTGACATCTATCCACTTGCATTCCCCAGAATATGCTTGTCCTTGGTGTTGGGAATTCACCACCCTTCTCAGATCCTCTTAGCTGTGACTTATCCCCAAGCTCCAACTGACAATTATCAACAAGAATTCCCACTACCAATGAGCACCATGCTGGAAGGAGGCACACAGAGCCATCCCCCTGCAACAATGCTCCAGGGAGCCTTGTCATCATCTCAGCCAGGCCATGTCTGTCCTTGACCTGCAGCATCGCCAATTCAGTGATGATCCCTCCTGGAATCAGCCCATTCTCACCCTCCCCCCATTTCCTCTGGAGAAGGGAGAGATCTCAGCTGTTGGGACTTTAGGGAAATGACTTAACCTCTTAACCTGTTACTTCAGACACAAAGTGCTTAAAGTGCCTTCTACCACACAGGGTTGTTCCATGAATCCAGTAAGATGATGCATATGAAGTGCATGGTCTGAACCTGTGTTTACTATTTCCTGACTCTGAGATGCCTTCCAGACACATCTCTCTTTAGATGAATGAGATTACAGAGTATGGGCACAACCACACATCCAAAATCCCCTGGAGGCTGTGGTCCCTTCCAGAGGGTTCTGACGAGTGAGCAGAGACAGAGGTGGCTGGTTTTCTCTACGGACACCCTATTCAAGGAGCTTTCAGCCAAGTAAGAAGGGCATACAGGAAGAGCCCTGGCTCCCAGAGGGCAAGGCCAGCCCCCAGGGGGCAGGGTGGTGCTAACTGGAGCTGCTGCCCCAACAATTTGAGTGGAAATGCCTCATGACGCCCACCAGTCCTAAGGTCAAAGGCGGCACAATTGACTCTTTGTCCTGGAGTTCAAAAGCCTCACTCACCACTCCTTCCAAAGCCAGTTTGCAGGATGCACAACACATCTCCCCTCCCCCACCGTCAGCCGTCCAACTCCTTGAACTAGGAAACCACTCTCCTGAGGATCTGCAGTTGGCCCTCTACCTTTCTCCTCTTCACCCACTCAGTTTCTCCGGTTAAGCTGGTTTTACACTGCAGGAGGGCTCCTTGTTTCCGACGGCAACAGACAGTGTGGCTTTGTGTGGTGGACACAGCACTCCAAGGTCCTTGCATTCACCAAGGGGAGAGACATGAAGTCCAGGGAAGTGGGGCGGCCATGTCCAGGGAGGCTCTGTCTACCTGACACCCAGGGCCCTGTGGCATCTCCCAGCTGTGAAGCAGGCTTGGGGAGGTCATCTGCTCCAGGCCCTGTTTCCGAGCACCCATGAGGCTGTTCCATTTCACAGAAGGGGCAGCAGAGGCCCAGAGGAGGAAGGAACCTAAAGGCACCCTGCAGGTGGGGTGCTTCTAGGGATGGCAGCTCCCTCAGAGGGTCAGAGTGCTGACTGGGCTGCTCTGGGGAGTCAGGCTGCCTGAGCCCCTCAGACAGCCATCAGGACTCCTCAGGAGAGGAGTACCTGGTAGGTTTGCTGCAGAAGCCCCACTTTGTCAAGGTGCTCCCTCCTCCACTCCCAGGCAGGGCACTGGACGTGGGGTGACAGGGCAAAGGGAACCAAGGAGTCTGATAACAGGCTGACTGCCTTTAGTGGGTGGGGGGGGCGGTGGGGGGGGTCTCCTTTGCGGCCATCCTGGCCAGCGGCTGGTACCTAGGGACATGGGGGCTCACTGCTCCCCACACAGACATAAGAGCTGCACTGGTGCCTCGAGGCAAGAGGGTCCCTAGGCCAGAAATCTACTGAGCAGCCCCGACTTTATATGGAAAAGCTGACATACCTTCCTTTGGGCCACACCCCCAAACAAACGTATCTCTACCTCCTCAGTGGGTGTCTCCAATCCCATCAGTAGAGAGCCCTTTCTCTGGGTCTTGAGGTGCTTAGGGTTCCAGAGCCAGGCTCCTCAGACATGCAGCTTCTGTGGGGGTGGGGAGGTGGGGCTGGTACTGTGACAAAGGCTGAAAGCCACGCCATGCAGGAAGGGGACCAGTGTGGGCACCTGGGGTGAAGGGCCCAGGCCTTACCCTGGGGACAGCTGGGTGGGGACAACGGCTGCCAACCGCGGCGGTGATGACTCCAGGCACAATGGCAGAGCCTGACTTCTTGGAGGGGAACAAGCTCTGAAGACTCCACACCGGGAGGGCCGTGAGTCAGGTTGGCATCATAGCCCTGTTCTTAGCACAGTCCCCGAGCCTCCTGCAGCAGGAGCCTAACCTCACCTGCCCCAGGAGGCCTGCTGGGATTTCCTCAGTATCTTTACTGCTACTTCACTACTTGCTGCCCTTAGGCACATGAACCAGGGGCCCAAGAATATTCCTGTTCTGTTTTTGACTTCAGGTGCCTCACTTCCCTCAGTTTTTCTGTGCCTCAGTTTTTCTCTCTATAGAGTGGGCACAGACGTCCTTTGGCCTGTCTTCCTGTCGGAGCTTAAAACACTGGAAGGATAGAGTGGAACAGGGAAAGAAGAGCAGGCTCCTCCTCTCTGGGAGTGTCCTCCAAACACAACTCAGAGAGGCTCCAACACAAGCACGGCGCGGGGGCCTTCCCCCACAGCAAACCGAAACCAAAACAGAACACCCCAGGAACCAACTCGAGCGCCAGCAGGTCACCAGCAAACTGACGAGGGTGTCCTGGGCCGGAGTTCACCCCGGGCCCTGCAGGGGGTCACACGGGCCTGCACCTCAGACTGACGGACTCAGGCCCTCCTCACTCCCCCCCAGAGACTCCTGCTGCTGAGGCACGGAGGCCCGCTCGGTGAGAACCCGGGAACCGGCAGCCCCCTGGACAGCCAACCTGCCTGGCCCAAACAGGACAAAGCCTCAGTTCCCAATGACAGGGCGGCTGCTGTGGGACCCTCCCTGGCACCAGGACCTGACTTCATCCCCCTGTCTGGGCCCACGTCTCAGCTCAGCAGGGGGCAGTCAGCTCAGACACCAGCCAACCTCCACAGGCCTGGCCTTTCCTCAGACAACCCGCCCGAGGACCCTGGACCCCACAGTGACGTCATGGCCTGCCTGTCCCACCAGCCAGCCAGGTTCTTCCACCCCTGCCTCGTTCCCAGCCTGGAATATGGCCCCAAGGGAGAAGATGCTGTAGGATGCCCCCGAGCTGGGCACTGTCTGCTCCTGGGCCCTGGAGGGCACAGGGTCCCTGCACACGGGCTGGACGGTGGTGCCCGTGCCGCCACCCTGGCCTTGCATTAACACAAGCCAGTTAATTACCCTGAGCACTGGAGACATTCTTCCACCACCAGGCAAACTGCTGGCCTGCAGCCCAAACCAACAGGGGAAACTTCAGCCTCCTCAGCCCTCTCCCCGCCAGATGGAAATAACGTATAGCTGCAGAGGTGGGGGAGGAGGAGGGGAACAAAAACCAGCCGGGTTCCCGGTCTCCGGGCTGGCCAGCCAGCCGGGCACTCACCGCTCTCGTTCTTCTCGATGACATCCACCACCTCCCCGGCCTGGAGGCTCAGCTCCGAGTTCTCCTGCTTCTTATAGTTGGACACCACCACGTACTGTTCCAGGATCATGGGTTCGGCGTTGGTGTCGGCACCTGGCGAGGGCAGAAAGCACGCGGTGAGCCAGCGGCCGGCCATGGCCCCGCGGCCGGGGCGCCCCCTGTCCATCGGCCTCGGGGGAGGCTGCTCGGTCGCCAGCGCCGCTCGGAGAGGCTGCCCGCAGCCAGGGCTCGCAGCTCGCCGGGCCCCAAGGACAGGCCATATAGCAGGACCCCACACCGGCCCGCTATGCCGCGGGGACCGGGGGACATGGGGAGCCAGGGGGCAGCGGAGGGGGCGGGGAGCAAGGAGAGGCAGGCAGAGATGAGACAGAGGCGGAGGGGGCTCAGAGGGAAAAAGCCCGTGGCTGCGATGAACTAATCACGGTCCAGCACAAGGCGGAGGGAGTCGGAGGAGAGGCCCGGGGTGGACGTGGTCTCTCCAGACCCCTCGGCCGCAGGGGTGCGAGGGGAGGGCCGCGGGCAGGCGGGCTGGCGGCCCATGGGGGCTGATTCTGGAGTAGAGGAAAGAGGAAAGGCCAGGCGAGGAGGAGGGCTCGGGGCCTCTCCCCAGCCCCTGTAAACCCAGAGAGAGAGAGTCAGCAGTCCTCCCCTCGGGAGGGAGAGGGAGAGAGCGGGAGAGGACGGCTCCACGGCCGGGCCCAGGCGAGAAGTCAAGAGGGTTTGAGGCCGCCAATCACTGGGGTTTACTCGCAGCCCTTAAATAGAAACACATGAGACCCATCGAATGAGGAGCCGGGGGTGGAGGCAGGGGAGGGGGAGGAGGGCCGAGACTGTTTACTTGAAACCCAAGAAGAAAGTCCCAGCGCCAGCGCCGCCGCCGGAGAGCCCAGCCCGCCCCCCGCCGACTTTCCCTCAAGTTCGGCTCCACTCTCGCCCCGCGGGCTCACCGAGGCGCGGCCACCGAGCCCACGGGCCTGGCGCCCAGGGACTGGCTTCAGGCTGTCGCCTCCAGCCCCGCTTCCCGTCGGGGCCTCGTCTGGCCTGGCTGCCGCCCTCCAGCCACATGGAGACCGACGCAGCGTCCCTCTGCTTTTAAGCTCTGCTGGGGCTTGTGGTCAGGCTCCCGGAAGCCTCCCGCCGCCCTCTCCTGGCAGTTTCAGGAGCTTGAGGGGTCAGAAGGTGGGGCTCAGGGGGAGGAGGGCAGCAGGGCGGAGGTGCCCTGGAGCGATCGGCAGCTCACTGGACTGGTAGGCACTGGACCAGTGCAATAGGCATTAAGCAAACACCGGGCTGGAAGGTGGACAGACCCCGTGCATCCCAGCCTACTGGCTGTATGGCATTGAATGTCCAGCTAAAACCTCTCTGCACCTCACTGTTGTCATCACCAGGGTGGAGTGGAGAGGACCTAAGCACCTAAGACAACACGTGACCGGCTAGGAGCTGAAAGGATCCACGATCCGAGGCCCACTGGTCACCTCCTACAGGAAGCTTTCCCAGACCCCTCCCCTCCGATCTCCCTCGAAAAGGGAACTCCTAGTATACGTCTTAAACTACGTGTCTACTGCCCCACACATCTACCAATCTCCTGAAAAGCTGGGGGCTTCACACCACCAGCCTGGCTACAGAAATGGCTGAGAGGGTCCTCGGGCTCCACACGGCCCCCTTGGTGCTTCAGCCTGCAGTTACATTCCCCACATGCCTGAGTCTAACTTGGCAAATGTTCTATGCCAGGCACGTATCCTGTCGCATTTTTATCCTCACAGCAATCTTATTACCTTCCCCGTTTCACAAAGGACACCTCAGAGACCCAGAGCAGAGGCTTGAGCCAGCCCACACAGCCTTCACGGAGAGAACCCAATTCACTCCATGTTTTAAATTTAAGCCTGTCTTTTTCTGTTACAGAACTGCTCCTGATTTGTTTCCAGACATCCCATTCTCCTCACAACGAACCTCAACTTGATCCCACAAGATCTGGGGAGCTTCTAAAGAACACGGATGCCCGAGCCCCGTCCCCAGAGAGGCCGATTTAATTGGTCTCAGCTAGTATTTTTAAGACCCCTGCCCTACAACCTGTGGTTCTCACACAGAGCCAGGGTGAGGAACACTGCTTAGATCTTTGGGTCCTTCCCTCCGAGAGGCTCCATCCAACCGAGGGCAGCGGGCGATGTTAGGGAAAGAAATCCACCTCCCCTGCCAGTTTTCTCCCCTGAGGTGAGGACTCTGCTGCCCCCGCTCAGCCCTTTGGAGAAGCAGGAGGGACCCTGTCCCAGCTGAGGCCTGCCACATGGCTATGCACACGCACTACCCCAGGCCCCTCCAAAGCCAGGATTGGGTTTCAGGCCGAAATGCAACCAACAGCTGGGCAGCAGGGCCGGCCTGGCTCTGCACTCAGATGGGGCCAGCCTCTGTGCCTGCCCCTGCCAGCCAGCCGGACAGAGGCAGTGCTGGGCATGGGGTTGGCAGAGACCACTTTCCACTGTGTCCCCGGAGGGAAGAGGGGTTGCTGGCAGGGCACCCCACACAAAAAGGGCCAGTCCCCAGCCTGTGGGACACAGAGGCTCCCTTGCCAGTTTGTGGGAGAGGAAAACTCAAGTTACAAAGAGAAGATGGGAGTTCTCCAGCTGGTTAGAGAGATCCAAAGCCCCAAGAGCCCAGAAGATGTCAACCATCAACAGGAAGCCTTCCTTAGTGCCCACTCGGGATGCCCACCTAGCACAGATCACATTGCTGTCTCAACGGAGCCTCAGAAGGATGCAAGAGTAGGCGCGTGTTAGCGTCCCATTTCACACACAAGCAGACTAAGGCGCATGAGGCAATTTTCTCAAGGTCACACAGCTGGGATCGAACCCCTGGACCCACCTGACACCGCTGCTCATGTCCTGACTTCTGCCCTGCATGTGCCACTGCTCCCGAGGAGGGCCCCTGCCTTACCCAACCCTAACACTCTTGACAAACAGTCAGTGCTTACTGAATTTAAGTAAACTCATGGGAGAGTGAAGGACAGGGAAGCTTGGTGTGCTGCAGTTCATGGGGTCGCAAAGAGACACGACTTAGCGAACAACAACAATGGAGACTGGAGTGTGGGTTTCTTCTCCACTGCGGTGTCTACTGACCAGACCCACAGTGCTCACTGCGGGTAGGGACTCTGAAACTATTGGGTGAGATGAGTGAATGAATGAGCAGATGGATGAACAAGGTGATTTAACGGCTTGCTTTGAGCCAATACAGATACACCAAGCAGGGGCCCACCTCCAAAATTTGGAGAAACTACAAATTCTGGAAGGCAGAAAAGGGGAGATGGGGAAACAGAGGCTGGGAGAAGTGAGGAGTCATGGGTTTGAAGCCAAAAGCTGTTTGAGAGGGTAAGCAGGGTGCCGGGGAATGGAGAGACTCACTTTAATCCAAGCCAAGGAAATCTGAGGCTAGCTTTCAAAGAGGGGAAAAATCCACACGCTGCTCCCACCTCCACCCCACCCCTTGGAAAACTGGCCTGAGCTCTCTGAAGACTTGACACTCTGGGACACAGGTAGAAAAGTTAAGAAAATGTTCTCCAGGCATTTCAGAGCACTGAAGACAGGCAGTGGCCCGCAGGTTAGGGGACAAACAGATGAACAGACAGACAGACACTCTGTCTTCCTGGCTGCCTCCACACACACCCCCCCCACACCCCCCAGCACACGCAAGCCCCCTGCTCACTCTCTCTGGCATCTACCTCTTAGGGTGTTGCCTCTTAGGGCTGCCCGGGCGGGTGTGAGCTGGGAGCAGGTATCTCGATGAGAAACCACTCGGCAGGCGGGCCTCTGGGTGATGTCATCCTACAGAGGCCGCTCTGGATCGCCTCCCAGCCCAGGCCTGGAAAATCGGGGGCTGAGGGAGTCAGCCCGAGGGAGGGGGAGATGCAGTGGAGGGAGCCTCCTGTCTTCAGATAGGAAGAGTTTGGCTGAGGCATGGAGAGGGGGAGTACTCCTTTTAGAGAGAAGAGCCCCTCCCGGATTGGAAGGGGACTTTTCACCAGCGTCTCCTCCTCCATCTCATTTTCGTGCCTTTCTCAGAGCCCCTGGCTGGATATGCTGAGGCTCTGGCAGTTCCCCAGAGCCTTGCCCCACGCCTGCCTCACACCTGCATTCCTTCCGCTGCCACCTGGAGGGACCCCTGGCTCCTGCCTGATCTGGCTGCCAACTTTCAGACTTCTACACGAGGCTTTTGCCAAATCAGGCTCCCACACCTTCAGTGGGTCCCTGCTGACGAAAGAAGAAATGCTACATTTAAGCTCAGTCTTTCTTGACAGCCTGAGTTCCCCAAGTTTCCTGACACACAACTCCTCTGACCCAGGCAACATTCAACAGACCACACTCTTCTAGGCAGGTTCTTACATCCAAGCCTCTGCTCCAACTATGCCCCTTGCCTGGAATGCCTTCCCCTTTACCAACCCCAATTCTGCCTGACCCTCCAGCAGCCCCCCAGTCACTCAGCCATAGTGTTTGCACTGGATTTTCTTGTGGGGCACTGCTCCCCAACTAGGCCATGTGGTTTAGACAAGAGTCGCCCTGATGTGGGTAGACAGACACCCCAGGACTGGGGCCATGGAACACGGCACTGGACACAGTAATTGCCTGAGAGTCACGATGCAGAAGCATCCAGCTGGAGTCTCAGGGTCTGGTCCTGATTTGTCCTTATTGTTAACAGCTCTGTGACCTTGCAGAGGACACTTAACCTCTCTGAGCTTTGGCTTCCTCATCCATAAACAGGAACAACAGTACCTACTCCGTGGGGTTGTTCTGAGCATGGTATGAAGTGACAGGGTTAATACCCTATGTAAACTGTAGATGGTGTTTATAAAGCAAACAGGAAACGGGAGATTTGGGGAGGAAAGGAAGGGCTTAGGTTCCTCTGAAGACTCAAAACCAGCAGGTAGGTTAGGGCAAGGGCCACAGGCGCCAGGTGAAGTGGCCATGGCTCTGCCCCTTCTCATGCCTTTCTCAGACCTCACCACCTGGCAGGCAGCGGGCATTTGCCAGCGGGGCCCACTCATGGGTGGGTGCCCACCTAAGCAGCTCAAGGCCCCTTATCTACAAGGGTCCCCAGCATCAGCCCCTTACCTCTGAATTTCCTGTTTCACTGAGCTTGCCAACATTCCAGATGGGGAAACCAAGGCCAGCCCAGAGAGACCTGGCGACTCGCCCAAGACTCCGGCCCTGGACCCCCAGTCTGGCTGGCTTCTCCTGGCCCATGTGGCCTCCCCTCAGCCTCTCTCTCCAAACAGCTGGGCTCATCCTGAGAAGCCAAGCCCTACAGTGGCCCCACCCCCCGCTCCCCACGCTGTCCATGGCCCCCAAACCCTGGGCGTCCCACCAAGGTCCCTTCGGTCCCTCACAACAGATTCCTCCCAGGCCGGCCTCCGCCTGCTGGCCTCTCCATAGGTCCTCGGGCAGCCAGGCCATACGTTTGGTGAATAAAATGTATTGCTGTGGGCCAAGTGGGCTCTGGCTCACTGGCTCAGGAGAGGGGAAAAAGGGCCGGGAGCCCAGTGATTAGCTCAGGCCGAGGCCCTTGTCACAGGCAACACCAGAAGGATGGATATAAGGGGCCTGGGACAGGCAAGGGGTCCTCTGCCTGCTGCCTCCTCCTCTGTTCCCCGCCCCCACCAGTATGTCCACTTCCCCTTCCCAGCCTACAGCTGTGTGAGGGTGGGCCTGGCTTAACCCCTTCCCCTCGACCTCTGACCTTTCTGTTTTGGGCCCCAAACCCAAGCCTCACCTTGGCTCTCAGGTTTGGGCTGGGAAGGAGGGCCAGGTGGCACTCACAGAAATGGAGAGGCTTCTAGAAGACCTTTCTGGAAATCCCCATCCCCACCTGACACCACCCCCATCTCACAGCTGAGAACATTGCTCTCTAGGGTTTTCTGCCATCGTCCAGTAAGACCAAGGCAAAAAGCAAGCCTCTGACCCTGGGCCAAGCCCCACTTGGACACAGGGCACAAGCCCAAGTCCCTGAGGGCCATCAGTGGCCAGGCAGCCCCAGGTTCAGAAGGTCCCCGAGACCAGAGGCAGGTCCAAACTCTGGATCCCTGGGGCACAGGGACTGTGACTTCATCACAGTTACAGGACTCCCCACACCCCTCACCGGCCACTGTCTCAGCTTGGGTGTAGGGACTCCAGCTCTCAGCCTGGGGTTAACAGCCTGGAGGGAGGCTCATCACCTTCAGCTGGCCCACCTCACACGGGTGGATGGGGTGGCAGTCTCAGCACCGCCTGGATACTTTCTGTGTGCCAGCTCCGGGGAGATGCTGCTGAATCCGCTTAGGGCGGCTGGAGAGGTTACGTAACCCGAGACCAGGACGCGGCAGAGCCGGGATGTAAACCCACACATTCTGGGTCCAGGGAGCATCTGCTTCCACACTGTGCTGTGTGGTCATCACCCTTCAAAGGGCTCCAAGGCTGGATCTGGGACCTAAAAAAGGGTCGACGGGAAGGCAGACGGGAAGGCCAGCAGGAAGGAGAAGGGCGGGCTGAGGAGACGCCAGCATGCTGACAAAGAGCTGCTACACATCACAGGGAAGCAGGCAGAACGCAGCCGGCGGGCACCGGCTCCCATGCCCACACGTGGGGACACACATGTTCACACGCATGCGCTCACATGCACACCAGGCGGTACCTGTCACGTCCTTCTTGGGCGACTCAGCCCAGCTGGAGAGCCACACTTCCGAGTCCCCCCCGAGAGCAAGCAGCAGCAGCAGAGGAGAGAATCAGAGGAGGAGAGAGAACCGTTAGGCAGGCAGGAGGTCCACCGGCGAGTGGTTGCAGGCGCCGCATTGGGCCAGCGGCGGAAGGCGGGGGAGGGGAGGGGAGTGATTTCCTGGCCCTGGGACGGCTGCTGGGCGTGGGCCGGAGTGATTACAGAGGCGCTGGGACGCTGCCGGCCAGGACGGGGATAATGAGGTGTCTGCAAAACGCAGGAATCCTCTGGAGCACAGAGAATCCTCCACAATCCCGGCCTGGAATAGGGCCCGTGGGTTATCACTGCCCTGGAGAAGGCAGCCTGGACCTTCCTCTCTAGCCACGTGGGTGGCTGGCCCCACAGGGCCTGGTGGCTCCAAGGATCCTCACCAGGCCAGCAGGCTCAGCAGGCTGGGCCTGAAGGTTTAGCCATCAGGGCTGGAGAGCCCAAGGCCAGCCTCCAGCCTCTCGGCACCACACCACTGGGCCTCCATCTTGTCCAGCCCTTGCCCAAGCCCTGGTGGCTTAGATGGTAAAGAATCGGCTCGCAACGCAGGAGACCCGGGTTCGATCCCTGGGCCAGGAAGATCCCTTGGAGTAGGAAATGGCAACCCACTCCAGTATGCTTGCCTGGAGAATTCCGTGGACAGAGGAGCCTGGTGGGCTACAGTCCATGGGGCCGAAAAGAGTCGGACACGATTGAGCGACTCACACTTTCTTTCACTTTAGAAGACAGGCCCTGGCAGAATGGAAGGAAGCTTCATTTTAAAAAGTCCCAACTGCCCCACCCCCCAACTCCAACACAGAAGAATGGGGCCCTTTAGAAACCAGAAAAAATGAGGGCTCTTGTCCAGGCTCAGATCTGGGCCTCAGTTTCCTCATCTGTCAGATGAGGTTAAAAGTCATCCTCCTGCCAAGAGGAACAAAATCAAAGCATCTAAAATAACCGAAGATCATGAGATGTGACATAGTAACACTATGAGAAAAAAAGCTCCTAGCCTAATCAACGGTGTGAACATTTCTAGACTATCATAGGGTCAGCGCATAACGCTGACAGTTTACCTATAGGGCAAAGTGGCTTGTTTACACTCGAGAGTCCTTGAGCTGGGCATGCCTCATTTTACACGGGTTGAATCTGAGCTCAGACAAGGGAAGGAGCTGGCCTAAGTTCCAATGAGGCCACAGTAGTAGAGCAGAAATGGAACCAGGTCTGGGACACCCCAGCTGGAGCTTCCTCTGCTGAACTGCTCCCTGGTTCCAAGCAAGAATAGCACTGGACGCAGTGGCTGCAGTGGGAAGGAAACGTGGAGATGCAAGTCTGAGAGGCAAAGCCGCGGACTGCTTGCCCAGCGCCAGCCAGGAGGGCAACCTGACAGTCGTAACAGTCATCGCAGCAGCGACACGTACACAGCGCTGGCTGTACACCAGGCACTGTGCTGAGCACTTTACATATAGTAACGCGTCCAGTTTTCACACTAAGCCTACAATTATAAGGAATTCCCTCCATAGTGCAAATGAAGAAAGTCAACCAGAGAGGTTAAATAACTTGGCCCCAGGTCACACAGCTAGTACAGTGTCCATCTCTGGTGGGGAAACCGGCTCAGGCTTCAGTTTCTAGCTATTCACCATTTACAGGACCTGACTTTCCCTCGCTCAGCAAGCCACCTTCCAGTTGCGGGTGGGCTCCCCATGTAGAGCTGGGAGCCTGGCCCTTCCGGAGCTCACTGTAAAACCAACAACGTGGGACTCTACTGGCTGGGGAGGTCTCTAGAGTCTGTCTGAATTTAAATCTAGGCTCTGTCCCTTTGATAGAGTCACTTAACCTCTCTGAACCTCTTCCCTGGGCATAGCCCATGAGCTTGGTTTGGTCAGCTTTCGGGGAGCAGGAAAGTCAGACTCCTGGAGCTATGAGGATGAGAACCAGATGGCAATAAGATATTAGATGCACCAACAAGATGCTGGCACCCAGAGATGCCTACCAAAGAGCCCGGGTCAGCTGGAACTGGGGGGCAGCGGGACGCTGGGGGAACTACACCCTCAGACAAGCATCCTGCGGCCTGTCTCTTACTGGGCCTAGCAGCCAGAAGCTTCCTGGGATAGCAGGAAAGCTTCCCGGCTGGCCCAGCTTTCACACCCTGGTAGGGCCATGACAAGACTGATACACTCCAAGGCAAGAGGCGTTCAATTGTTGTAGCTGAGTGGGTCAGAGTTTAGAACGTGGGGCTTCATTGTCTGGAGCCAGATCTTGCTGGGCTATGACTTCTTGCCATTGTGCCCCAGATAAGGCCCAATGGGCTGCCACCCATTAAGGCCACCCTCACCCCCTTGGGGCAAGCCTAGTGCCAGGCCCCTCCCAGCGCCATCCAGCCCCACTCAGCCCTGGGGAAGCCAGCTAACAGGTTGCCCATACCTCTCTGCATCTCTGCTGGCTTCACCACTCTGTGCACTCTCCTTTGGGTTCTTCAGGAGGAAATGTTTGGAAAGTGCTAATGTCTGTCAGTGAGCCAAGGGAAATCATTTGGCCTGAGCCTGGTGAACCCAGGAAGACGTGTTCTGCTAAAACAGATGGTCGACAGACTTTCTGCAAAGGGCCAGAGAGTCAGTATTTGAGGCTTCGTGGGCCATGTGGTCTCTGTTGAGACGACTCACCTCTGATGTTACAACCTGTAGAGGAATGAGTGAGCCGTGTGCCAATAAAGCTTTATTTACAAAACCACATGGTGGGCTGGGCTTGGCCTGTGGGCAGTGATTTGCCAACCCCTAGGCTAGGAGAGGTGAATCTGAGTGAACTCCGGGAGTTGGTTATGGACAGGGAGGCCTGGTGTGCTGTGATTCACGGGGTCACAAAGAGTCAGACACAACTGAGCGACTGAAATGAACTGAACTGAACTGAGGCTAGGAAATCGGAGAAGGCAATGGCACCCCACTCCAGTACTCTTGCCTGGAAAATCGCATGGACTGAGGAGCCTAATAGGCTGCAATCCATGGGGTTGTGAAGAGTCGGACACGACTGAGCAACTTCACTTTTCACTTTCATGCACTGGAAAAGGAAATGGCAACCCAATTCAGTGTTCTTGCCTGGAGAATCCCAGGGACGGCGGAGCCTGGTGGGCTGCTGTTTATGGGGTCGCATAGAGTCAGACACAACTGAAGCGACTTAGCAGCAGCAGCAGCAGCAGCAGGCTAGAAGATGAGGTTGTCAGAGAAGGGGAGCTGTTCCAAACCCCCAGGAGACAGAAGTGGGTGCTGCTGTGGACTAAATACTCACAAGGCCTTTTCCGCTTGGTTGATCTTTTTTCAATCGTCATCTTGAAGGGTCCGATGCCCTTCCAGGACTCTGGGGCATGGGCAACTGAGCAGGCCAGGACCGGTGGACAGGAAGAGGTCCCTCGGCCTCTGGAAACAGAGCCCCCACGTCTAAACGTGGAACAACCTGAGCTCATGCCCACCCCGTCCCCCCTCAATAAGCAGGCCTTTCCTCTTTCCAAAGGAAAATGGGAAGCGGACCAGAAACGAGCATGTCTTTAAAAAAAAAAAGGCTTTTAAAAACGTGATTTATTTCCCAGTTCCCGAGATCCACAGAATTAACCCAGTTCCGCGGCTCCCACCCCAAATCCCACCTCCCTTTGCAGTGCCTTCTCTCCAGGCCACCAGAGCAATCCCTCTCCCAGGGTGGGAAGGATGCTCCCCCCTCCCACCTCATTACAATGAACAGAGGAGGAGAGGCCCCTGGCTCACAAACCCTGGCCCACCCCCCGTCCAGGAGGCAGACAGGGCTGCAGGCTCAAGGCTGGGAAAATGGCGAGATGAAGGGACAGGGTGAAGGAGCAAGAGGCAGGCGCAGCCAAATGAGCAGCTGTGAGTGACACAAACCAACTGCTTCCTGTCCTCCCTGCTGTCTCTACCCCCCATCTCTGGTGACAGAACCAAGGGCCCTAAGAGCAGAGTCACGGGGCCTGATGGAAAGCACGGGGCATGTAACTGGGAATCTGCACAGCTGGTTTTGCTGGCTGTGTGACCTTGGGCAAGTGGCCTGACTTCTCTGGGCCAATCTGTAAAACCAGGCACTTGGGGCCCACTGATCTCCAAGATACTGGTTTCATGTTCTAAGCTCTTCCAGTAGAAACCCGCTAGTCTCCATAACACAAGTGCACCACAGCTGAAACAAATCTTTCCAGAGAATCAGACTGCCTTTCCTGGGAAAACCACTTGAACACATGCTTAGTATATGAAACTCCAATGAAGCAGGCCAACAGTTCAGGTGGCACATAGGACAAAGAGGAACTGGAGCAAGAATTTTTTAAAAATCTTGGTCCTTGCGCTTTCTCTGCCACTTTAGCTCACTGATTCTGGGCATTTAGCAAATCTCCAAGCCCCCTTTCCTTCTGTGAAATGGTGATAAAAATATCGACTTCGTCTTTTTCTTTCCAGGGTTGCTTTAAGAGCAAAGTGGCCTAGTGCCTGTGAAAGGTTCCAGAGCAGGGGGAATTAGGCCTCTGGATACAGAAGGGGAGTGGGCGATAGGGACAAAGCGGGTGATGGAAGCAGCGTGTGCCTGGGAGACAGGAAACGTGGAGACAGGGTCCCTCCTGAGGTCACCCCACAGGAGGCGGGGTCCCTGCCACAGCCACTCCTCCTGGCTTACTGGCAGCAAGAATCCAGGCCCAGAGGAAACCAGGTCAGCAAGTCCTGACACTTAGATGCTGAACCTGACTCGGGTCAAGTCCAGGTGGTTATGAGAAGTCAAAGAACAATACCACAGGGGCCCCTGACGTTAAGGATGTTCCCCTCAAACACATATTCGCCCACGGACTACATTATAAACACCTGGGTAGACTTCAGTAAGGAGAAGGACTCCTATTGGTTTGTAATAAGGTTTCTTTTAATGTTGAGTAACTCCAGAGCAGTGAGATTTGCATTCAGTTTAACCAAATCTAGTCTCCAACCATGCTTCCAGGAATCCTCCCCTGGTGTAGAGCAAGTTCCACCCATCCAAACTAATAAATCCAGAGTGGGCTGTGAGCCCAGGTGGGAGAGACACAAGAACAGCCAGCAGCACAAACTCCTTGGAGAATGAAAGCAACCAGGGGCTGAGGGGGACCAGGGCAGGGTCACCCGCCTTATCGGCTTACACGGCCCCCGCCCTGGGCTCCCGGGACGGGAGGAGGAGCTGGACCCCTACCAGGAGTGAGCACTCCACTGCCTTCTCTGTGTCCTTCCCTTCTGCAGTATCTCAGCGTACTTGAACACCCAAGACCTCTCTCTTCGGGAATTCTATTGTTCGTACCTCACTGCAACCCTGAACGGATTTCTAAATATCTGTGGTATTTGAGTCTTTTCTCTGCTTTTGTACAAGGGAACTATACACAGGGCTAGATTTCTAAAGTTTCCTGTGGATGCCACGTGCTTCTTTTCCCTTTTTGACTAGGCCACCAGGGAACTCAGCCACTGCTTTCAGGCCATCAACTAATTGTCCTTAGTCGCTCAGTCAGGTCTGACTGTTTGTGACACTGGAGCCCGCCAGGCTCCTCTGTCCATGAGATTTTCCAGGCAAGGATACTGGAGTGTGTTGCCATTTCCTCCTCCAGGGGATCTTCCTGACCCAGGGATTGAACCCAGGTCCCCTGTATCTCCTGTTTTGCAGGCAGACTCTTTACTCTCTGAGCCATACTAGCCCTGTAATTTAATAGTAGAAGGAGAAGGAACTACTTTTTCACTGCTGCTGCTGCTGCTGCTAAGTCGCTCCAGTCGTGTCCGACTCTGCGATCCCATAGATGGCAGCCCACCAGGCTCTCCCGTCCCTGGGATTCTCTAGGCAAGAACACTGGAGTGGGTTGCCATTTCCTTCTCTAGGAGACCATATATCCCTGTTGCAGGCTGTGCCCTGTCGTAGGCATGAAGTAACTCAAATCTTTACCAGAGCCCTCCAGGGCTAACGGGCCTTCACAAAGAAGTAGCAGCTTGACCTACATGATATATGGGGCCTGAAATAGGTCATCATGCTCAGGGCAGCGGAAACAGGCACGACAGTGTAAGTGGCATGAATGGCATCCGGAAAAAGCATGGCATGAATTGAGATGGCTAAGACAGAGAGCAAGTAATAGCTCAAACATGACTTCCAGTCCCAAGTCACAAAGGTACAAGTTGGGGACGGTTTAGTGTCAGGTGTGTGAGCTGCTGCCCACAGTGGGTACCTTTCTGCAGCTTGCTCCAGGGTGAGCGGCAGCCTCCAGCTCGTCATCAGTGCTTGCTGCTGCTGCTGCTAAGTCACTTCAGTCGTTTCCGACTCTGTGTAACCCCATAGACGGCAGCCCACCAGGCTCCCCTGTCCCTGGGATTCTCCAGGCAAGAACACTGGAGTGGGTTGCCATTACCTTCTCCAATGCATGAAAGTGAAAAGTGAAAGTGAAGTCGCTCAGTCGTATCCGACTCTAAGCGACCCCATGGACTGCAGCCTACCAGGCTCCTCTGTCCATGGGATTTTCCAGGCAAGAGTACTGGAGTGGGGTGCCATTGCCTTCTCCTCATCAGTGCTTAACAGTATGAAAAGATCATAGCCTTGGACTGGAGGGGTAAGGGATCAGTGCTGCTACAGTCACAGCCCAGCCCCTTGGCCCTGCCTCTGATGCCCACAACCTCTGAGGCGGGGCTGGCTGCAGGGTGGTGTGACGTGCTTGCTTTAACACTCTTCTGTCCCCAGTTTGAGATGTTTAATAATTTATGAACAAGAGGCCCCATAAATTATGTAGCTAGTCCTGCCCAAGGTCTGAGGGTTCTGAGCCAAAGAATTCTGAACTAAACAAACAAGGCTGGAAGGAGCATGTAGGGACTTAGGACCAGAGAGAAGGGTGCCTAAAATCACACAGCAAGTGAGCGGCAGGGCTGAGGCTAGAACACACACACTACTTCCCACTTCTTTAACATGCAAGACCGTTTGACGGGCACTATCTAGTTTAATCCTGATGACAATCTGTACTTTACAGACACAGAAAGTGAGGCTCAAGAAAGTTAAGGTTTTCCCCAAGGCCCCACAGCAAGGAAGTGATGGGTCGGACTGGAGCCCAGGCAAGCTGGCGGGAATGGGGAACAAAGGGATATAAAAGCGGGGGACCTCATTCTCTGGTTCCCCCCCACCACCGTGGCCATTGGCCAAGGGAGGCTCGTTTATTTCTGTTCGGCTTCCCTTGGTAAACACAGCCATATTTCTCTCATTTTGCTCTCAGTAGGAAGGGGCCTGCCTCCTTCCCTGGAACCCGCCTTTCCCAGAATCCAGAGTCCATGTGGGGGCAGCCCAGCCTGGGGCAGGAATGCACTACTAAACCGCTGGCCACCGAGCCAGGCGGTCAGAGAACAGTCAGTCTCCCGGTTCAGGTGGGGAATGGGGTGGGGGGGGCGGTGCTGGAGCCATTCCGGAGCCCCTTGGGGACTAAGTCCAAGGACACCCACACAGAGGCCAAAGCTGGGGCCAGCAGAGAGAGCCCAGCCCCAGTGGGTGTGGGCAGAGAGGCCAAGGCAGCGGCCCAGGGGGGCTGCCAGCAGCCCTGCCTCCTCCTTCCACCCCGCTCTGAAGACCCTCGGCTCCCCGTTCAAGACAGGTGCTGTGGTCATCAGCTGCGCTGTGGGCGGACAGAGGGGCCCTGGGTGGGGAGGTCTCCTACAGCTGCTGCCTGACCCCATGGCCGCCCCTTGGGGTGATGGCCTCCCCCTCAGCTCTCTGGCCCTCACCTCTCCCCACTGGTGTGCATGGAAGACACAAACTCAACACTGTTCAGAGTTCCCGGATCCCAGCCACACCCCCGCTCTCTGGGGGGGCCTGCCTTGGTGGTCCTCCCCCACTTACTAGGCTATCCCCTCTCCAATTCTCCCACCCACCAGCTCCCCCGGCCAAAGCCGGTGAGAATGAGGCGGTAGCAACAGCAGAAACAGAGGCCCAGAGAAGAAGGGAGCGGCGGCTGGGTCTCCAGGGCCCTGCCCCACAGTCCAGCCGCCCCCCTGGCTCCGTCTCCACAAGAGCCTGGAGAGATGGCATAGACAGCAATGGGCCCGGCACTGACAAGCCCATCCCAGGGCCACACAAAAATGCAAGGCCTTCTTTTCTCCAGACTGGACTTCTGCCATCAGATTACCAATGAATCCACTGCCAACTATGGAATGAGCATTTACCACAGCTGGAGGCTCCCGGCTACGACCCACTGACTCTCCAGCCTCAGGGATGGGGCACGGATATTTACAATCAAATACACTCTCCCAGGTGTTCCTGACTGCTTCAGGGGTCATGGAGGTTTGGGGAAGCCTGTTTGGCTCCCTCAGCCACCTGCCTGGAACCACTGAGGCTGCCACTCAAGTGCATCGTTATTGTCCCAGGCTGCCCAGACCTGACCATTGAACAGGCTAGAGCCAGACACCGCAGGCAGGGCCCCAGGAGGGGATTCATGGGTCGGGGGGGATGACGCAGCGGGGCTGAGGCCTGGAGGCCTTGCATCTGCTGGACCCCACCTCTGGAGTGACATCCGGCTGGACACTGTCGGGGAGGCTGGGGTGGGATGAGAGAGCAGGGACTAGGGGCTGAGTTCACTTGTGGGGTTGAAGATGACCCCTTTTTCAAGGTTTGCAGGCTGCCCTCATCTTGCCCTGGGCAGGGTCTCTGTGTTGTTGACACTGACTGTGTCAACTGGCTCTAGAATGTATGGATAGTGCTGTAGTCCTATCAAGCGTCTGAAGAGCAGGTGCTTCTTCAAGATTTGTTACTAGTCTCTCCAACCAGATCTGAAGTTCCATCGGGGTCTTAACTCTCTCAGCCTCCTTGCGGCACACTGAACACAGCAGGCGGTACGCAGAAAGTCCCCGGTGGCTGATGGAAGGACATCTACTCGGTGTAGATGCACCCAGTCCCCGAGGTTTCATGGGGAAAGTGAGGTCTGGCTGACCCCACTGCTCCAGGGCCTTTTTGATCGCCAGGGCCCTGCACTGCCTCTAGCCTAGGTTTTGGCTGGGGCGGCCCGAGACACATACAGGCATCCTCAGGCTGGGAAAGACCCTGAGCCTAGTTGGTGCTGCACAAGGTAACTCATAGGCAGGCCCCCAAACCCAGCAGAACATCCCTGGAAGCTGCAGGCTTCCAGCATCTGCTGTAAAGCCCTTCAAAGAGATTTAAAAAAATTATCCATGAGCAATATGGTCTATGGCAAGATGGATGTTGCAGGAAATGGGAGTCTGAGCAAAAACAACTGGCTTATCTATGATGTCTGGTGGGAGCAGGGCTCAGCAGAGTTCGGCACAGCCTCCCAGGGTGTGTG
Source organism: Cephalophus harveyi (assembly GCA_006410635.1). Classification (NCBI taxonomy): domain Eukaryota; kingdom Metazoa; phylum Chordata; class Mammalia; order Artiodactyla; family Bovidae; genus Cephalophus; species Cephalophus harveyi. Next base: position 32,816 of record SJYT01013938.1, read on the forward strand.
CCTGCAGCCTTAGGCCTCTCTTCACCCCCATCCCGCTCCTGCTCTGCGTGGGTCTGGACCAATCCCCTGAGCTTTCAGATGCCACGTAAACAGAGAAGGCTATGTGTGTGCACGCGAATGCATGCATGCTTTCTCTTTCTCACACACACACACACGCACACACACATAGTTTGGGAAATCCCCACATCTGGTTCTCACGTGACTGAGCTGTGCCCAGGAGGCCGCAGCTGGGAGGGTCAGGAGTGTGCAAGCTCTCTGGGGGAGCATGAAGTTAACTCTTCGGCACCACAGCTCTGGGACTCCGAGGGAAAGCCAGGGAGGAGACCCGTGCTCAGAGAGCCAGGGCGTGGCTCACTGCGCAAGTGTGGGAAGGTGGGGCCACTTCTCAGGGTCCCCCTGGTCTTCACCTGTGACTTGAAAGGGCTGCTCTTTCTTTGTCCCTGTCAATCCGGGTCAACCATCAGCTGTGAGGGAGACCCAGTAGATGAAGATTCCCTCCCCAACAGAGACCCATCTGTCAGTCAGGGATTTAATGAGCCCTTCCTAGTGCTGGGCACCTGGCTGGGTGGGTTGTGGCCCTGGAATCGTATGGAAACAGGGCATGTGGCCCCCAGGAGACCACTGGAAGTCACAGTCCTGCTAACAATAAGGAACAGGTCAGAGGGGCCTTTGGTCTTTGGGGCAAGTTCTCTCCAACTCAGGCACGTGTATTATTTTATAAATCAGAACTTTTTAAGCTTCAACAACTTTAGTGAACGAGTGACCATCTGCAGTGGTATCTCTGAAACAGCACCACCCAGGAGGTAATCGGGGGACACGGAGGACGTGCCCCAGTCCAGTGGCGAGGATGTGGAGCACTCTCACAGCCAATGCTGAGCCTGCCCAGATGCCTCTGCAGGCTGCTCTCCCTCTCCTCTGGGCTGACTCATTGAAAACCTCAGGGAACCAGGGGTGGAAGGCCTCACTCAGCACCCCACCCCCAAGCAGATCTATGCCTCCCCGGGGGAGGCTCCCTCCATCACCCTGCCCCCCACCGTAGCACTTGGACATCACACCATAACTGCTGCTTACTTTCCCACCTCCCCGACCCAACTGGGACCCAGACCTCAGGATGCCCACCTCAATATCCCTGGGCTTGGACCACAGGGCCTGGCACAGAGGGGATCCTGAGATGTTCACTGGACAAAATCTACATGACAGCCACAGCCAGTGACAGGGAGTCAGCTCGAGGTCTGGCAGAAGCACCTAATCCTAGGGAGCCTGATACCAGCATTCATCGGGAAACTCACTTCTTATCAATCTAGCTAGCCCTTGAGGGGTCCCCCACCCCCACCTCTGGCAGAGCCGCCATGAGTGTCGGCGGAGCCCTGGGCTTAGAGCAGAGAGGGCAACCGAGGTCACTGAAGAAGTTGAGGAAGGGGCCCTCTTACTCAGGACCCTGTGACCAAATGCCCAGAGCCACTGGGCTCCAGGCAGGGATGGTGTGTGGCCAGGCCATGCGGACCAGGAGAAAGAGAAACTGCCTGACCCGGACAGATCCGGGACAAAGGATGTTAAAATCTGCCCTGTTTGCAAGGTCTCCCCAGGGGAGCTGATGCCAACAGAGACAGTCTTAATTTGGCTTCACTAGCTGTCATCACCGCTTTGGAAGGACCTCACCCTCCTGCCTGGCACAGTTATGCACCCAACCCTGACACACTGATCCAACACTCAGGGAGCCTAAGGTGGCCCAGGGCCAAGGGGGAGACCCTGGATAACAGGAAAGGCAGACACCTGTGGGGGGCTTTTCCTACACCACTGTATCCACTAGCCAAATGCAACATCAGGAGGAAGCATCTTGAAGAGGATGAGCACAGGGAAGTGAAGGGAATTTTTGACATGGCTCGGTTTTCCTGGTACAAGAATCCAGTTCTAATGTTAACAAAATCCATCTTCTTACCAGCTGGTTGGGTCACATGTGTCGATGACAAGATCCAGGGGGCAAAGCAGAAAGAGTTGGGGAAAAACACTTTTTTTCCTCGCAAAAGTCTAAGTTTCGCTGAAACGCTGGAAAATTTTTCTTTGCCGCCACATTTCAGGACTGACCAATTATAAAAATGTCACAAGCCAACTGCATTACACACGCCACATTTCTGTTTCTAAACAAAGTAAAGTTCAGAGCAGAAAAAGGTGCGAACACAATAAGCAATGCACATTTCCCCCGAATCTTTGTTTTTCCATTGGCTTTGTCGTTACTGGAAATGTTGCCTCTTTTGTCACATGTTTATAAACCAAAAAGCCCAAGCGGGGATTTGCTGGGCCACAATGTAGGCGTCTCTTCCCCTGAAGAAGAAGACCTTGTGGAAACAAATCTGTCCTCTTAACTGCCTCCGCCCCTCACCCCAGGGACATGACCAAATGCACCCTCCAGGAGCAGCCCCATTGAGTCACAGTCCACCCTGGGGGTCCAAGCCTTCTGTCGGCTCACTCTCTGCCTACCCTGAATATGGCCACCAACCCATATGGATGACCCATCCCAAATTGAACCCAGCCTGGATCTCGGGGTATACCTGGGGAGCCCATCAAAGCTGGCTGGTGTTTCTGGGTGCCATCCCCAGAGCTGCTTATTCAATGGTAGATGTGGGTCTGAGAATCTGTGCTTCAACAAGCAGGCTCAGGACTCTCAGCAACACCCCTGGGCCTTAGCACATGCTGTCCCCTTCCAGACCATCTTCCCATCACCCCAGCAGGAGAAGTCAGCTGACAGGACTGAGGGACAGAAAGAAGCCAAGCAAGCAGGATGGAGGGGATCAAGGCTACCCACCCGCTAGTTGCCTCACTTCCCAGGTGTGACATATGTCCTCCCAGGATTCGGGGGGCCCTCCCCTCCCCCACCCCTGCTCCGTGTGTCCAGGCCGGTAGGGCAGTGGGACCACACAGCCTGTGGCCAGACACACACTTTCTCCATCACATCACTGCCACATAGGCTGGCGGTGGAACTGCCAAGCCAATCAGCCTCCTTCATTCCCAATTAGTTGGCTTTGAACTCCAGGGGTGACATCAGGCTGGGGACCCAGAGCCACACAAATAAAAATTACTTAAAAACACCAGCCCGGGCGAGATGCGCCAGAAGGCAATGCCTTCACGAGACACGTTCACTCTCGGAACAGGCCGTCGGAGGGTGCCAGGAATGTTTTGGCCGTGTTCTCCAAGCAGCCTGGGCCTTTCTCCCCGAGGATGGATGGCTTGGGCAGAAAAGAAAGCTTTGGAAAAGGCTTGTTGATATACTCTCCCAGGTTTCCTTTCCAGACACATCTCCTGCCCTCCCCCTCTTCCTAGCGCTTCATGGCTGCCGGGCTAGACCACCTCTTCTTCCCTCAAACTTCTCAAACACATCCCAGACCCAGAGTCCTTGCTCAGACCCAGCTCTTCTAACAGGAGTGTCTGGTCCCCTCTCTGCTCATACCCACCCGTCCCATCCTCCAGCAAACATCCCCAGCCCCTCCCCTCTTGGCTGGTGGCCCCGCCCCGCCCCAGCCCCTTCTGTTTGACTCCCATGCATCACAGCCCATCCTGGCCCTCATTCATCAATGAATCCCCGAGCACATCCTGCTTTCACAGTTGAGCCGTGACCTCCATGAGGCCAGGAACCGGTAATCACTCAAAAGAAATGAAAGCCTCCAGGGGAGGACTGAAAGCTGCCGTCACCTGCTTTGTCTCTGCCCCTCTCCCTCTGCAGCTGGTAAGCAGGGTGGGCCAGGGTCTGAGAGAGGCTGGCCCTACTCTGCGTCCTGGGGTGGGGTGGGGGTGCATTCGTCCCAGGGGAAGACGAGGCACCAGAGGCTTTTACAGACCTGCTTTCTCTGCTTCACCCTGGCCCTCCTCACACCACTGCCTCATTCCAGGATTTGGTGGGAGTGCCATGAGCAGGAAGCCAGGTTCTGCCTGCCCCTCCCCTTGGGAAGGCAGCAGCCCCTCTCTTAGTCACTTCCTCTGTCAAAGGAGGGCAGACTGTTTTTTTTATAGTAGTCAGAACATACAGGCAGGTTTTGCTTTAAGCCAAATACACCTTATTAAAGACCAAATTCATACAAAGAGAAATGAAGGGATACTAGTCACAGCCTGCAAAGGGACCCTTTACCTCATGAAGAATCTCTTGTGACCAACGGGTCCCCTCTATAGGTACCGCAGTGGGGTTGGGGGCTCTCTTGGGGCAGGCCCTCTCCCAGGCTGGGGAACTCCTGCCAGCAGTCTCCGGAGCCCAGTCCTGCTCTCTGTGGATCCCTCGGGTCTCAGGAAGGAACAGACTTCAGTAGAAAGAGGTTTGCATCGGAAGAACAAGATATGAATCCTGTCTACTTGGCTAGGTGACCTTGGTGACCTGGACCTACCTCCCCTGGTCTATAAAAGAGGGATAAGACCACCTGCCCGGGTTATCGGGGCGCTGGTGGCAACTGTGAGACGCTGCACACGCAGCCTTCCCACTCTGAAAGGAGTCTCTCCTGCAGGACGTAAATGCCAAAGTCAGTGGTCCCTCCTGCTAAGACCTGCTCCTACTCAGAAACGGCTTGACCCTTGGTGTCTCTTGCACCAGACACTTCCCATGTATTAACTCCTATTCAAGCCTCAGACAACCTGTTGAAGCGCTATCATTATACTCATTTCATAGATGAGCAAACTGAGGCACAGGGAAGTTAAGGATTTGCCCAAGACCACATGGCTGGCAGAGCTGGGACACAGAACTAAGTGTTCCGGCTCCAGAGCCTGTCTTAACTCTACAGAATATTCTGAGACTAGGTTCTGTCTCCTATGAGGCCAGAGCCTCGGCTCACAGAATGAAAATTATGCTTCGAGCCAGGTCCTTTTTAACTCTCAAATCCCCTTCCTTTCTGAACCTATCAATAATTAAAAGAATAACAATGGCAGCTGCTATCATTGGGAGCATGCTATGCGCCACCCCCTGCTAATTCAATCCTTACCACTCATAGAGGCAGGCACTATTTTTACCCCCGTTTTCCATATGGAGGCATGAGGTCAGAGGTCAAGCAGCTTGCCAGTCATAGAGCAAATACGTGGCAGAGCAGGAGCTCAGACCCTGTCTGACACCAAAGCAGAAACTCTGAACTCCAGGTGACACGCTTCCCTGTCGTCAGACTACAGTAATACTGATCTCATGCACTCCATCCAATGATGCAACCTGTATGGTACTAAAATGGAAGCTGGGTGAGCTCGCCAAGTTTCCAAGGAAAAGCATAAAGTAAACAGGATTTCACGAGGAGCATCAACACTGACCTAAAAGAACAGACTTGCAACACACTTGAGCAACGTCATTTGAATTTAAATGAGCAGCAGCTCAACACAGGACTCCGGGGTGGGATGCGACCTCAGACACAGTCCCAGGGCCAGGCTGATCCCAGAGGATCCGTGGACGCCTGCGCCCCCTGGTGGAACTTCCTAGCCACAGGAACTGGAGCCATGCAACTTACCAGAAGGGTGGGGGCCCCAGCCCATCTTTTCAGGTCTGAAGAGAACGCCCTGCTCTGGGTGGGTTGGTGGGGGGCTTGGGGGATGGGAGTCTCCTGCAGCAGTGCTCACCTAGGGGAGGCCAATCACCGACTGGCTCAGCCTACTGCTGGGCACGGCACAAAGCCCTCTAACTGCATCACGCCCTCGAACCTTCTGCACGTTCCTGCAGGGGGCCGCTACTCCATTTTCAAGGGCGTGCCCATCACTCGGGCTAGGCTATGATCCCCAGTTATCCAACCACACACTCATGCAGGAATGGCTCAGGAGGTATTATGCAGGGGTGATCAGGTTCAACATCAGCTGGTTTTCACCTGTTACACTTGATACTCTGAGGGGCCCTGGGTCCCTCAGCTGAAATGCTTTAATGGGCAGAGCTGAGGTGTTACTGCAGAAGAAATTTCACCTGTGGACTGCAACCCCAGCCTGCTCTTGGGTTTCGGACTTGCCTGACTGGCCCACAATTGCATAAGCCAGTTCCTTGCATGAAATGTAATATACAGTAGCTCCCATGGGTCTGGCTTCTCCAGTGGAATCTGGCCAATACAACAGGAGAGGTGAGGGCATGGAGCTCTGGGGAAGAGATCTGCCCAAGGTCACGGGGCTGCGAATGGGAGCCCAGGCAATCTGGCATAAGCTACCCCCACGGCCCACACTGCCCTCCACTGCTGTCCTTGCTCCCTCATCGCTGGTCTCCTCCCCTTGACCATCTCTACTCACTGGTCACAAAAAACCGTTCCGAGAGCTAAGGCAGATCATGTCCCCTCTGCTCAGAATGCCTCAGTGGCTCTTCGCCTCTCACCGTGAAGGCCGAAACCCTTAGAAGATCTGACGCGGTCTGAGCTGCTGCCCCACTCCCACATCTCCGCTCTCCCTCCTAACACTTTAACCTCCCCTCCACCCCCGCAGCCACAGGCCTCCCGGCCATGCCTTGAGCAGGCAGACCAGCACGCTCCTTCCTCTGGGCCTTGGCACTGGCTGTGCCCTTGGCCTGGATGGCTCTTCCGTGGGTAACCATGCCACTTCCTTGCTTCCCTGTCCAACAGTACATTGTTGTCTGCACAGTTCATCACTCAGAGTGGACTGCAAACCCCTCAAGGGCAGAAAGGCACATTCCAGTCACCTCAACACTTTACCAGCATACAGCTGGTGCTCAATAAGGGCAGCTGCAGTAGCTGGTCTCCAAACAAGCTGTGCTGGGTCCTGCTCCCCGACCTGTGTGCAAGTGCTGTGTCTTGACTTGGCAAAGGCCCGGGTCTCCGCCCCAATCACCAAAACTCCTCCTCTTTCCAGACATCCCTGACTTGAGGCTGCAGCAACTCTCCTTCCTGACCTGCAGTGTCATTCATGCACCCAGGCCTTCTTCCATCCACCTGCCATTCAACCAGCACCAGGGATTCCTGCTACCCGTGCGGGCCCTGCTGCAAGGTCTCTGCTTTCAAGGTGGTGGGACACAGATAACACAAGAAAACCCACAAGGTAACGAGTGTGGTCAGTGACATGCAGGGAAGAAGCAGGGTGACCTGGGGGGGCAGCTAGATAGTGGAGCATGGGGCAGCTTCTTTGAGCAGAAATCTGAAGGGGCCAGCCACGTGGAAGAACAGGGAACAGCATTAAGACCAGGGGGAACAGCAAATGCAATGACCGTGTGAAGAGAATGAGCCTGCTGCGTTTCAGGAATGGAAGGTGACGGGCGTGAGAGTGCTGGGGTGGGAAAGAAGGGGCAGGGGTGAGGGTGGAGCCCGGGGTGGGATGGATCAGGGGTTTTTCTGGGTGGGTGGGAAATCCTTGGAATTTAAGCAGAAAGGCACATTATTTGACCCACATTTGGAGGAGTTCACTCTGACGTGGAGAAAGGTGTGGAGGGGCAACGATGGGAGCAGACAGGCTGAGGAGGAAGCTGAGGTCCTCTGAGGGACGAAGAGGGCTTCTAACTGATGTGATGGTGGAGGTGGGAGAAGGGGATGGGTGTGGAGGTCAGGTGAGCAGGTGAGAGTCAGGGATGACTTCTTGATGCTGGGCTTGAGCAACAGGGTGGGTGGTGGGAGGAAGGTGTGAGAAGGAGCAGGTTCCATGGAGGGAAGGAGCAGAGATAAATTTGAGGCTACACTGTCTTCTGGGTATCAAAGTCTCCAGTCCTGCCTCCTCCGTGAGGCTGCCATCTGTCTGAGCACTTTCCTCCTGTTCACCCAGGTCTGCCTCGTGGTCCTGGCTCTGCACTCCACAGGAGATCCCTCCAGGAGATTCTCAGAGGATGAGCCAGGGCTTTGGGGACTACTGTGTGACAAGAGGTGGCCAGGCAACAAGCATTTGTGTTCTTTACGCAAACATCCCTGACTGGAGTCACCCTGGGAAGCTTCATGACCTCCATCACAGAGCAGAGTGAAACCCCAAACATGAACTCAGACCCCCACTTTGCCACAGACTCCAGGCAGCCACCCTTGGAGACTTAGCTTCTCATTTGTGAAATGGGAATCCCATGAGCCACCATGCAACATGGCTCTGAGTAGGAAATAAAGAAATAGATATATAAAGTAGCCAGTACATACTGAAAGGGAAGTTGCTCAGTCGTGCCTGACTCTTTGCAACCCCATGGACTGTAGCCTACCACACTCCTCCGTCCATGGGATTTTCCAGGCAAGAATACTGCAGTGGGTTGCCATTTCCTTCGCCAGAGGATCTTCCTGACCCAGGGATCAAACCTGGGTCTCCTGCATTGTAGGCAGGCGCTTTACCCTCTGAGCCACCAGGGAAGTCCTCCAGTACATACTAGGTGCTCACTAAATAATAGTAGCTAGCACTTCAGGAGAACTGTCCAGGGTGCAGGCAGTGTTCTAGGCAGACTTATATATAGAAGTTAATGTAATTTTCATTATAACCATGAGCTGTGTATTAGTCAGGATTCTCCAGATAAATAAAACAGAATATTGATAGAGAAAGAGAGAGGAAGAAGAGAGGGAGGAATTGGCTCATGTGACTGCGGGGCCTTGATGAGCCCACAATCTGCTGGGGGTTGGCATATAGGCTGGAGACTCCAGGAAGAGCTACAGTTCAAGTCCAAAGGTGCTGGCAGAATTCCTTCTTGCTTGGGGGAGGTTGGTCTTTCCCTTAAGGCCTTCAACTGATCGGATGAGACCAACCCACATTAGGGAGGGTAATCTGCTTTACTCAAGGTTCACTGATTTAAAAGTTAATCTCATTCAAAAAACATCTTCACAGAAACATCCAGAATAATGCTTGACAAAGTATCTGGGCACTGCAGCCCAGTCAAGTTGACACAGAAAATTAACTCTACAAGGTGGTAAGAATAGTATCCCTAGTTTACAGAAAGGAAGACGGGCACAGAGAGGGTGGGAGGAACGCCCAAGGTCTGAACAGCCAGACTCTAAACTCTTGCCGTCTGGCTCCAGAGCTGACTCTTTTAACCATGACAGTAAGTGGCCATTTTGATAAGCACAGCAGCATAAATTAAATTTCTCCATCCATCCTTTTCCTGGCCTGAGAGTGGAAGGCAGAGAAACCAGGGAAGCTTTCCCTGGGTGGGGCCCTCCCTTGCTTAGGAAGCAGCACAGACTCTGAGGCTCAGAGATTGAGGGCAGGGCACCTGGGAGGCTATCTGGTCCAGTCCACAGCTCTACAGAGGAGGAAACTGAGGCTGAGAGTAGAGAAGGGACTCACCGGGGCAGGGGGGGCGGGGGGTCCCAGGGCTTCAGAAAGTGATGAAGACAACAATAAATCACGCTTCTCCAGCGGTTATTGTCTCCTGCATTAACTTCTTGAATCTTCTACATGTGAGACAGAGAGCATCATTATCCCTGTTTTTTTAAGGAATGAGGAAACTGAGGCAGAGAGGTCATGAAACTGGTGCCAGAATCTCAGCCCAGGCTCGACCAGTCACTGCATTTCTGAGGTTCGGGGCATGTTTCTTGGGGAGGAGGGGGTGTACCTGTGTGCTAAGTCACTTTGGTCATGTCCGACTCTTTGAGACCCTATGGACCATTAGCCCTCCAGCCTTCTCTGTCCATGGGATTCTCCAGGCATGAATACTGGAATGGGTTGCCATGCCCTCCTCCAGGGGATCTTCCTAACTTAGGGATCGAACCAGTGTCTCTTAAGTCTCCTGCACTGGGAGGCGGGCTCTTTACCACTAGCGCTACTCCCAGGCTTGCCCCTCCTTCCCAGTTCCCCCACCTGGGGCTCTGGCTACAAGGGACCAGTGAGAAGATGCTGCAGTTCACGTTCATGAGGCAGCCTCAGCCTCCTGTTCACGGAGGAAATGCCCTGCCGGACAGCGGTGTGCACACCTGAAACACCCCTGCCCAGGTGATAGGCATGTGTTTGCATGTGTCTCATCCCACAGCTGAACACAAGCAAACACGCCAACCCCCAAATGGCTACATGCCAACACACTGGCACCTAAACAAGCGAACACATCCTCAAGCGCACACAACTGAGAAACCCCACGTGAACACACACAACCCCCCCCACACACACACACACATACTCCCTATATAGGACACATCTTTCCTCATCCCAATTAACATATAAGCAAACACTGAAACACACAAAACATAGGAAGCCACATTCAGAAACACACCATACAATCACAGCTACCCCAATTCACAGCCCATCTTTCACACACAGGCATATTCCTCTACTGATCCAGGGTTCAAAGCACCTGGACACAAGTACCTGCCCACAAGGTGAGCCGCTAATGTGAGCCACCTTTTCTTCCACACTTCCCACACCCCCAAGGGCCAGAACCCCCTCCTCGGCTGTCCACCCCCACAACTCACCACCCCCATAAGTAGGAATAACACAGATCGTTCCAATCCCTTCCCTACCCGGCAACTCCCAGTACACACTCATCCCTAAATACAAGGGACCACCCTCCCCCAATTAACTGCACCTCGCCCACGTGCAAGCATTTGCCCAGTTCCTTCCCCCACCCCCCAGCGAGAATCCTGACCCCAGCGGACAGCGCCCAGCACACAGCGCCCAAGGACTTGCCCCCGCCGCTCCCTGTCTCCACCCCCTCCGCAAACTCGGGGTGAGCCCTGGCACCTGCTGGGCCAATGTCGGGGCAGGTCAGTGCCCTACCACCCGGTCTCCGAGGGCCACCGCGCAGAGCCCCCACCCCCGCAGCGTGGACCAGGCGCTCGCAGTCCGGGGAGGAGGGGCAAGGCTGCTCCTCAGGCATTAGAAACTCACAGTCACTCGGGCACGATCCCCGCCCCCCCAACACCCCCCAACGCCCTGCTCCCGGATCTCACCTTCTCACGGGGAAAACCCAGCATCTCTATTAACCCTTCCGTGGCTGCCGCACCGCGGTAAGGACCCAGGGAGAAATCCCAGCAGTGCCCAGCAGTCGGCCCCGCAGCCCCAGGAGGGGGATCCGGCTGCACACGTAGCGCGGCTCTAGGGGGCTTAGGCCCCCCACTCTCCATGCACCCACTCCCATCAGCACCGGGGAGAACCCGAGGGACGCGGAGGGAGGAGGGGGTGCGAGTACCAGAGGTCTTAGGGGGCAGGAGTCGGGGATGGGGGCAACAGAAAGGGAGCAGGACCACGGGGCAGACGGGCGAGGACAAGCCCCCAGAAAGTCCCCCGCAGGGTCAGAGAGGCGCGTGCACGAAGCGGGAGGGAAGGCTGGAGGGAAGAACGACCGGAGGCCCCCTTACCTGATTTCCTCTTGGAACTGCCGTAGTCTCTGAAAAAGAAGCAACAACACACAGACATGGTTAGGGTCGTGAGGGGCCGCGAGGCTGCTGCGCTGCGGCTGCAGGGCACTCGCGGGCCGGTGCTCATGTGATTCCCGCTGCCGGCGAGTCGCGCGCTCCGCAGCCGCACGCACTGCGCGCCGCGCCTGCCCGCGGGGGCCCCCGCCTGCCCGGCCTCCCCTCCGGGCGCGATCGGCCCGCCCCGTCCCGCCCCGCCCGGCCGCCTGCACCAGGACACAACTGAGCGACTGAACTGAAGGTTTGAGAAGAAACCTAGGACCAGATCATGTACAGCCAGACATTCATTACTTATTGCTGTGTAACAAATTACCTCAGGAATAAGCGGCTAGGAACAATATTTGCATTTATCTCCCAGGCTTCTATAGATCAGAAATCCACGTGCAACTGGGCTGGATCATCCGTTTCAGAGTCTCTCATGGGCTATTAATACAATCAAGGTATTTGCCAAGGCTGGGGTCATCTGAAGTCTCAACTCAAGAAAGATCCACTCCCAAGCTCATTCACAGGGATTTGAATTCATGATGCTGTTTCTTGCAAGCTCTTGGACTGTAGACTGAGGGCTTTGCTTTCTCACTGGTTTCCGGCCAAAAGCTATCTCCAGATCTTTCACTTTGGGTCTCTCCAACATGGCAGCTTGTTTCATCAAAGTGAGCAAAGGGGGAAGTAGAATCTGCCAGGAATATGGAAGTCTCAGTCTTTGTAATCTAGTAGAAGTCAAGTCCCATCTCTTTGCCTTATTCTATTTATCAGAATAAATGACTAGGTCTAGTCCATATACTAAATAAGAAATAATGTAAGAGCCTAATTACTGGGAAACAGGGATTATTGAGGGACATTCTAGAAATTTGCCCAATGAAGGCCTCATGAACCATGATAAGGAGTGGGAATTGTACCTTAAGACTGATTAAGAGGCACAAGAAGTTTCAATCAGGGCACTAATATGATCTGATCTTCAATTTAAGACCTGCTGTTCTACAGAGAAGAGATGTAGCAGACCATCTATGGAAACAGGGACAAGAAAATAATCGTGAAAAGTAATAGAGCTAAGAAGATAGTGAGCCACTGTCAGAACTGTGATCTATTTTAAAGATAGAATGTACAGTATTGGCTAATCAGGTAGATAAGGAGGGTGAAAGAGACAGGAAGCCTAACAAAAAAGTCTGAAATAGATGGACCAGTAACCACAGAATGATTTCCCATGCTTGTGTGCACTTTCTCTTTGCTTTCTCCCTACATCTTCTTTAACACCTCTCTGATAATCTTCACAAGTCACAGGATAGTGTTAATGCTTAGAAAAATCTAGAATTTCCACACTTTTAATATGTCACAATAGGAAGTCACAGTGCTAAGAGCTGTGAGGAAAGTGGGCATAAAAAAAAATGGTTGTCATTCAGTTCAGTTCAGCCATTCTCACATTCAACTATTTGCGACCCCATGGACTGCAGCATGCCAGGCCTCCCTGTCCATCACCAACTCCTGCAGTCTACTCAAACTCATGTCCATTGAGTCGGTGATGCCATCCAACCATCTCATCCTCTGTCATCCCCTTCTTCTCCCGACTTCAATCTTTCCCAGCATCAGGGTCTTTTTCATTGAGTCAGTTCTTCGCATCAGGTGGCCAAAGTATTAGAGTTTCAGCTTAAGCATCAGTCTTGCCAATGAACTTTCAGGACTGATTTTCTTCAGGATGGACTGGTTTGATCTCCTTGCAATCCAAGGGACTCTCATTGCTTATTATCAAAAACAGGACACTGTCTTTTAAGTTTGTGCCCCAGATTCTTATACATACCAGCAAACATATACCATCATCATCCTTATTTTCACTTAGAAAATGAAAATATTTTTATTCAAACAAAAAAAAACTAATAAAGAGAGAAAAAGGAATTAATTTCTCAAGAACATAAGGAGGCTGGCTGTACATTTTAATGCTTCAACTTCAATAACAAATTGCTGTACTCCATGCAATCACAGTGTGAATATGAGCTATTCCAGGAAGAATCTGATTTGCAGCACCTATCTCCCCAAACCACTAAGAAATCAGCAGATTAAATGGGGTAGTATATATATTTTATATGCTTTCTTGATTAATTCCATGTAAAAAGGAGTATGTCAAAGCTGTATATTGTCACCCTGCTTATTTAACTTATATGCAGAGTACATCACGAGAAACACTGGACTGGAAGAAACACAAGCTGGAATCAAGATTGCCGGGAGAAATATCAATAACCTCAGATATGCAGATGACACCATCCTTATGGCAGAAAGTGAAGAGGAGCTCAAAAGCCTCTTGATGAAAGTGAAAGTGGAGAGTGAAAAAGTTGGCTTAAAGCTCAACATTCAGAAAACGAAGATCATGGCATCTGGTCCCATCACTTCATGGGAAATAGATGGGGAAACAGTGGAAACAGTGTCAGACTTTATTTTGGGGGGGGCTCCAAAATCACGGCAGATGGTGACTGCAGCCATGAAATTAGAAGACGCTTACTCCTTGGAAGAAAAGTTATGACCAACTTAGATAGCATATTGAAAAGCAGAGACATTACTTTGCAGAAAGTGAAGGAGGAGAGTGAAAAAGTTGGCTTAAAGCTCAACATTCAGAAAACGAAGATCATGGCATCTGGTCCCATCACTTCATGGGAAATAGATGGGGAAACAGTGGAAACAGTGTCAGACTTTATTTTGGGGGGGGGCTCCAAAATCACTGCAGATGGTGACTGCAGCCATGAAATTAGAAGATGCTTACTCCTTGGAAGAAAAGTTATAACCAACCTAGAGAGCATATTCAAAAGCAGAATCATTACTTTGCCGACTAAAGTCCGTCTAGTCAAGGCTATGGTTTTTCCTGTGGTCGTGTATGTATGTGAGAGTTGAACTGTGAAGAAGGCTGGGCGCTGAAGAAAAGGAAAAAAAGAGAGAGAGAGAGAAAGTTTCATAATGCATGTTGATTCCAAAAGGGCCACTGTTAACATTGAAAAACACTCTTAGTTTTAGAGATACTTCAAGTGCTTGACATTTAACCTAAAAGAACAGTAAGAAATCTTCAAAGGAAGCATAACAACTCTTTGAATAGGTGGAGGATTATCAAGTAAAAAAGTGAGTAAAAGCAGGCTCTAGGAACTAACAGGAAAAAGGCTTATTTCATTCATTTATAATTGAGAAAAATGCATAATTCTTCATTAGACAATCCACACAGAATCTAGAGACTAGTTATTGGTGATAGCTTGGTAATAGTATGTTATGCTTAATCCTAAAATTACAATATTCTGTTAAAGTTTTATGGTCTTTTATTAGTCTCTTGTTTAGAAAGTTGTTTTTGGAGAAACACTGACAGCTAACAGAATAACAAAGTTATTATAGAAAGTATTCAGATTTATATAATCTTGAAAAAATATAATCAAGAGATCAATAATTTGCTATGATTTTCAAAATGGTTTATTCTAAGAACAAAAGCTGGTTGTTCATATTTCCTATATCACAGTGGATTCAAACAATATGGCAAGTATTCTGCTAGAGAAAACAAATGGACTTTTATTGATTTTTAAGTGCTGGACAGACTTCAGAAAATAGTTGTGAAACTTTCATAATAGCAAAATTTTTATGATATATGAAGATGCTATACAGCATCTTCCTTGGATGTTGTAGAGACTCACCTCACCATCCATGTTTCAGACAATATCTAGTATGATATTTCCATTGGTTTCTTTTCCATTTCTATGGCCTGAAAACTGCCTCATGTGTTATATAATAGTTTATCTCCTATTGATTTTGGAATAGCTTCTCCATTATAAGTAATATCTTGTACAATTTAATTTTATGGTGGTGATTAGTGCTCTGTTGGTTCTTTTCTATTAAACAAAGTAACCCAACTTATTCTTTTGATATTAGCTATGTTGGATTATTTCAATAAATTAAACATCTATATATTTAAGTGTCTTCTAATATACATCCAATAATACTTTTGAGTCCTATTATTATGAATAATCGAGTTAGCTTTTTTTTTATTTCCAGGAGAAATATTAACCTCAGATACACAGATGACACCACCCTTATGGCAGAAAGTGAAGAGGAACTCAAAAGCCTCTTGATGAAAGTGAAAGAGGAGAGTGAAAAAGTTGGCTTAAAGCTCAACATTCAGAAAACGAAGATCATGGCATCTGGTCCCATCACTTCATGACAAATAGATGGGGAAACAGTGGAAACAGTGTCAGACTTTATTTTGGGGGGGCTGCAAAATCACTGCAGATGGTGACTGCAGCCATGAAATTAGAAGATGCTTACTCCTTGGAAGAAAAGTTATGACCAACATAGATAGTATATTCAAAAGCAGAGACATTACTTTGCTGACTAAGGTCCATCTAGTCAAGGCTATGGTTTTTCCTGTGGTTATGTATGGATGTGAGAGTTGGACTGTGAAGAAGGTTGAGCACCAGAGAATTGATGGTTTTGAACTGTGGTGTTGGAGAAGACTCTTGAGAGTCCCTTGGACTGCAAGGAGATCCAACCAGTCCATTCTGAAAGAGATCTGCCCTGGAATTTCTTTGGAAGGAATGATGCTAAAGCTGAAACTCCAGTACTTTGGCCACCTCATGCAAAGAGTGGACTCATTGGAAAAGACTGATGCTGGGAGGATTGGGGGCAGGAGGAGAAGGGGACGACCGAGAATGAGATGGCTGGATGGCGTCACTGACTCAGTGGACGTGAGTCTGAGTGAACTCCGGGAGTTGGTGATGGACAAGGAGGCCTGGCGTGCTGCAGTTCATGGGGTCGCAAAGAGTTGGACACGACTGAGTGACTGAACTGAACTGATTATGAATAATGTTACAAAAATATAAGATAAGCTCTTCTTATTATCAAATATCATAAAAATACCACTGAAAATATTTCTCTGTCTTTTTAATGCTATCTTTATTGAATCAAGTTGAAATCACTTAGAAATAAGATTTTTCTTTTAAAAATTACAAAATGCATTTTGCAGTAGCTCATTCTACAAAATGTACTATTCACTGAAATATTTTGTCTTGGTTTATTTTCATGAACTAGAAACATGTTTAATTCAACTGGATTTACTTAGCTTACCAAGTAAGCATATAGAGCAGTTCAGGGGTGATATGACAGCTTCACAATGCAGGTTTTCATTTTCCTATTCAAATATCTTTAACTATAAGAAGTACAAATGCAAAAAGCTGGTTTTGTCTTTTTGGAAGTGATCTCTAGAGCTCTAGCCAACAATTCCTGCTTATATCCCAATGTCAATTATGCAGCACTAAGGAAGAAAAGTTGGGAGAACAGGAAACTTATCCAGACACAGTTGCCCCCCACTCCAAATAAGCTAGCATTATTAAGGAAGAAGAAAATGAACATAATTTATGTAAATAATGATTTGCCATAGAATTGAAAGGAGACGAATTTCAAGGAAAGGGAGTATGTGAAAATAGCATCTTACAAGATAGGCTAGAATATTGTTCCCTTAGAAGAAAATTGTCTCTAATACTTATAGCCACTGTAGTCGACTATTTTCTAATTTTTTAATATTTTGTTCAATAGGAAACAAACCCTTCACAGACTTAGAGAATGAACTTATGATGCCCAGTGGGGAAGGAGGAGGGATTGACTATATCGGGAGTCTGGGACTGACATGTAAACTCTGTTATTTAATGAAAAATAGATAACCAACAGAGATCTACTATATAGAGCAGGGACCCCTGCTCATACTCTGTAATAATCTAAATGGGAAAAGAATTTGAAATAAAGAATATATACCTGAGTATGTATAACTGAATCCTTTTGCTGTATATCTGAAACTAACACATTGTTAACCAACTATACTCAAATATAAAATAAAGATTAAAAAATATAATAAAGAAGCAAAGGCATTCAGTCCACTCAACAAAAATAAAGTAAGCTCCCTATTATGGATTAAAAACTACTTCAGGAAAACTGCTTGAAAAATGTTCATTGATTGAGGTACAGTCCACTTGTAAATGAAATGAGTACTCGAAAAAAGAATGACGATATAATGCCCTTGCCTTCAATAAGTTCACCTTTGTGAAACAAATGACAAGAGAACACACAAATGATTATAGCACAGCGATATAAATACAAATAGAAGTGCCAATAACATCCCATTGGAATTTAAAAAAATAACAATTTATTCTCACTGGCATGGGGGGAAGGTCAAATAAATTGAAGGCAATACAGAAATAAAGAATATAAGGATTTTTCAAAATGTGTCAAAGTTACAGAATATGGTTGGCAGAAACTATTCATTTTTTCTAACAGATGTATGTAGACACGGTTTTATAAACTTTTTAAAAAGAAGCCTTAAGAGGGTGATTTTAAAAAATGGATTTTATGTTCAGAGTTCATTGATCCATGAAATTGCTTAGTCTCCCATGTCCCAAGATTTAGACTGTCATAATTATAATTTGAAGAAATCTCTCAAAACCTATAGAATAATATGATACTCTTCCCTCAATGAGAAGATTTGAGCTGAAAGCTGACAGGTGATTCAGAGGTTGTGAACTGTGTTAATAGAATAAGTCAATTTTCACACTGAAAGACATAAAACCCTAAGTGCTATCAAATGGACATATGAACTCTTTAGCTTATTTTTCATCTTGTGATATTTTACTATGTATACACTACATTCCAAATTAACAGTTGAAATCAAAACCCATTATTAAATTCATTTAACTATTAATACATAGGAGGTATACGAACAAAATTCTTCACAGCACCTTGTAACTGGATTCAACCTCAGTGATTAAAGAAAAGACTGTCATTTTATGAAAATGGTTTTTTTTTTCAGTTATTTCCATATATAAGGTAACTTAAAAAAAAATGAATTAGTGAACTACATACAATTATCATTCTAAAAATATGTTCAGAGTTGCATGTTCAAGGTAAGTTCATCTGTATCGTATTTTAGGTTCCACGTATAAGTGCTGTCATAAGGCGTTTGCCTTTCTCTTTCTGACTCACTTGACTTAGCATGGTAATCTCTAGGTCCACTCCTGTTGCTGCAGATAGAATTATTTCCTTCTTTCTTATGGCTGAGTAATGTTCCATCTGAACAATATTCCATTATATATATGTACCATATCTTCTTTATCTGTCCCTCTATCGATGGACATTGAGGCTGTTTCCATGTCTTGCAGATGGTGAACTGTGCTTCTGGGACAGAAGGGTGCAAGTATCTTTTCGACTTACAGCTTTGGGTATATGCCAACGATTGGGGAGTGCAGGATCATACAGCAACTCTACCTTTAGTTTTTTGAGGAAACTCCATATCGTTTTCCACAGTGGTAACACCAATTTACATTCTCACCAATAGCATAAGAATATCCCTTTTCTTCACACCCTCTCCAGCATTTGTTATTAATAGACTTAAATTGTGGCCATTCTGACCTTTGGGAGGTGGTACCTCACTGTAGTATCAATTCATGCTTTTCTAATAAATAGCAATGTTGAACATCATTTTATGTGAATGTTTCCATTTAGGTGAGCTTGAATTTTTAGTTGAAAATGAACAACTAACTTTCATCATTGGGAAGGTTTCTTTTAATACTAACATCCGCTGGATCATTGAAAAAACAAGAGAGTTCCAGAAAAACATCCATTTCTGCTTTATTGACTATGCCAAAGACTTTGACTGCATGGATCACAATAAACTGTGGAAAATTCTGAAAGAGATGGGCATACCAGACCACCTGACCTGTCTCGAGAAACCTGTATGCAGGCCAGGAAGCAACAGTTAGAAGTGGACATGGAACAACAGACTGGTTCCAA
This sequence comes from Cephalophus harveyi, assembly GCA_006410635.1. Classification (NCBI taxonomy): domain Eukaryota; kingdom Metazoa; phylum Chordata; class Mammalia; order Artiodactyla; family Bovidae; genus Cephalophus; species Cephalophus harveyi. The sequence goes on from SJYT01013938.1 coordinate 51,847, forward strand.
ATAGGAAAAGGAGTACATCAAGGCTGTATATTGTCACCCTGCTTATTTAACTTCTATGCAGAGTACATCATGAGAAATGCTGGGCTGGAGGAAGTAGAAGCTGGAATCAAGATTGCCGGGAGAAATATCAATAACCTCGGATATGCAGTGGAGAAGGTGATGGCACCCCACTCCAGTACTCTTGCCTGGAAAATCCCATGGATGGAGGAGCCTGGTAGGCTGTAGTCCATGGGGTCACAAAGAGTTGGACATGACTGAAGCGACTTAGCAGCAGCAGATATGTGGATGACACCACCCTATGGCAGAAAGTGAAGAAGAACTAAAAAGCCTCTTAATGAAAGTGAAAGAAGAGAGTGAAAAAGTTGGCTTAAAGCCCAACATTCAGAAAACTAAGATCACGGCATCCAGTCCCATCACTTCATGGCAAATAGATGGGGAAACAGTGGAAACAGTGTCAGGCTTTATTTTTCTGGGCTCCAAAATCACTGCAGATGGTGACTGCAGTCATAACATTAAAAGATGCTTATTCCTTGGAAGGAAAGTTATGACCAACCTAGACAGCATACTAAAAAGCAGAGACATTACTTTGCCGACTAAGGTCCATCTAGTCAAGGCTATGGTTTTCCCAGTGGTCATGTATGGATGTGAGAGTTGGACGATAAAGAAAGCTGAGTGCCAAAAAACTGATGCTTTTGAACTCTGGTGTTGGAGAAGACTCTTGAGAGTCCCCTGGACTGCAAGGAGATCCAACCAGTCCATTCTAAAGGAGATCAGTCCTGGGTGTTCATTGGAAGCATTAATGTTGAAGCTGAAACTTCAGTACTTTGGCCACCTGATGTGAAGAGCTGACTCATTGGAAAAGACTCTGATGCTGGGAGGGACTGGGGGCAGAAGGAGAAGGGGACGACAGAGGATGAGATGGTTGGGTGGCATCACAGACTCAATGGACATGGTTTGGGTGGACTCCGGGAGTTGGTGATGGACAGGGAGGCCTGGCATGCTACAGTTCATGGGGTTGCAAAGAGTTGGACACGACTGAAACGACTGAACTGAACTGAACCAAACTGAACTGAACCATCATCCATTTTATCTTTATTTAAAGATTTCATGTATTTAACCATTCTTACAAAGGTTCTGGAAACTGAATATGGTTCCTTGTCTCTGCTGCTGCCCTTGTGCACCTAACCTCAAACCCATCTTCTTGAGGTTAAGAAACAGGGTATTCTATTTCACATATAAAAGAAAATAAGGGAGATACTTTAAAAAGTACCCTTTATTATTTTTGCACTGTACTCAAAAGAAATGGAGCCAATTATCTTGTCTTTAATGAAGGTGGGAGTCGTTTCATAAGTTATGCAATAAAAATATGCAATTTTAAAAATGAATCTGCATCAATCTACTGACTGTCGCAATGCTCTTTGAATTTTAGCTGTAACTATTGTCACCATATTTTGAAAATATGACTTCAAATAACCAAACTAACAATTTTAAATATCTATCTTAAGAAGGCTGCAAGACATCAGATCACTAATTTCTGACTCATGACAGCTAGGAAACAGTCCTAAACTCCCAGGTATAGAAACATCCTCTTGAACAAGTGACTTAAATTTTCCAAGTCTCTTTTAGCTGTAAAGTGGGGATGATTTTCATCTTGGGAGAGTGTTTTAAGAGCCAAATAAGATAGCAAATGTAAAGTATCATATTGACTTACTAATAAATATTAAAATGTTACTCATTTTCTCTCCTGGCAGTTAAAACATAAGTTGTTCTATTTGCTAGGCATCATTATCAATTAGGAATTAGACATTAGCAAAAGTATGTAATTAATGATTTCAAGAAATCAACTATGTATATCATTTTTTTGCTGACAAGTAAAAGGTAGCATCTTGATGTTATATCTCTAAAAAGTAAGCAAATCTAAGAATCAGATGATGTCTACTGACTATATGATTATACTTAGTCTCCCTCTGTTAGCTTTCTTAATTTCAAAAGTTAACACAATTTAGAATTCCATGGATGTAGAGTCCATGGGGTTGCAAAGAGTCAGACATGACTGAATGACATTTCACTTTCATAAAGCCCTCTAAAAGTATTTTCTTCAAAAAAGAAATGAATCTGAGGAAAAATAAAATAGAAGTGAATAGAGATGAAAGAAGACAAAACTCAAACTGATAGGAAAAATTACAATTAATAGTTTCAGGTGTTATATGTAGTCAATAACTTAGCTTCAGGAACTGTATGTACCATGTTACCCAGAATCTTCCTTATTTATATTTTTTATTAGTAAAGTAATCTATAATTATCATGCTTCTTCAGTCAGTGCTGAACTTTACCATTTCATGATTTCTTCTCCAGAACACCTTCCAAGGAAGCACAGGTGAGAGCTGGCATTCTAGCTTTAGTGAGTCTCCCCCCAAAACTTCTTTGAGTTGTGTTTTGTAGATAAATATCAGTGTTCTACGTTCTCTTGCAAGAATGTCCAGCTATACAGTTAAGGTAGCTTCCCCTGCTCTGTTCATGGCAATACATGAGTAAGCTCCTGAACCTGAAGCTCTGCTCACTTCAAGGGTGAGTGAATGAAAACCCTCCTAAGACACTATCATTTTGCAAAAAGCTTCCATTTATATACCATGACACATGAGGAGCTGGCAGTCTCCCAACTTTGAAGTCCATTCCTCAGAATCTACCTTCTTCACTCAACATGTCCTCTGACATTTGAACACAGTTTAATGAGCTAAATTTCTCCTGTATTGCACGCTGTTCATTCACATCTCCTTTTGAGTATGATCTACTTCTTACTTCTGACTTAGGAACCTGTTGTCATGCAAGTTCTGAGTTGTGCTATGATAAATCTTGTGAGTCATTATCATTTTAGCTTGAAACACAGCAATCTGTGAAATACCTTATCCTCAGATGTTACCTGTGGATTTCCATAATGAAGAAGCGGTCCTGCATTTCACCTTTCTCTTTCAAACCATGAATCAAAGCTTCTTTTTACTTATGTATGTATGTATGCATTTATGGCCCTGGTGTTTCAGGGTTGGGAGTGTTTGGTATGGGTCTAGCATTTGCAATTTGGCCAACAGAGGGTTATTGACAGTTGAGGTGTCCAGTGGGACGGATTTTACAGCTACTGTCATCAGGCCGTAATGACAATATAGAGCCAGGGAAGCTGCCGGGGAACTGATTATAGGTGGCATAACCTTTTTGCTCTGGCTGCAGCCAGAAAGCTGCTGGAGAAAGAGGAAAAACAGAGGAGGGCACAGTGATGTGAGAGCCCCCTCTTGTTGAAGCAGGGATTCGCACTGTCAGGGATGGATGAAAATGGAAGGCTGCCTGGTCGGGCGAGAGGAGCTGAGGTTTTAAATGCATGCTTTTTATAAGTACTGTTTGTCTTGTGAATTATAATACTAATTAAGCAAAGTAGAAGCAAAAATAATTTTTAAAAACAGAAAGGACGAACTCTTTCATATAAGACTTAAAGTCAAGTGCCTAACAGGGTTATTATTAAAACGTAATTTAAAATAATAACTTGAGTGTGTTGAAGTATGCATTAAATCTCATAAATGCTCTATAAATGGGCTATCATTTGGGAGTTATACTAGTTACCATTTTATTTGAATTTGTAAACACTGTGGTAGATGTTTTAATTTAATAATGTCTAAAGCCTACTCTTGAGAGTCCCTTGGACTGCAAGGAGATCCAACCAGTCCATTCTGAAGGAGATCAGCCCTGGGGTTTCTTTGGAAGGAATGATGCTAAAGCTGAAACTCCAGTACTTTGGCCACCTCATTCGAAGAGCTGACTCATTGGAAAAGACTCTGATGCTGGGAGTAATTGGGGGCGGGAGGAGAAGGGGACGACAGAGGATGAGATGGCTGGATGGCATCATGGACTTGATGGACGTGAGTCTGAGTGAACTCCGGGAGTTGGTGACGGACAGGGAGGCCTGGCGTGCTGCGATTCATGGGGTCGCAAAGAGTCGGACACGACTGAGCGACTGAACTGAACTGAACTGAAAGCCTACTTGAAACGTGCTTATTTTAAAACCTTCTAATCATTGTTCTTATACTGATAGGTGAAAGATTAACAATATGATATAGAGATTGGTGGTCCTAAGAAGTTAATTTAAACTAAGTGTTCTGTTTAGTGTTAAAGTCTGTTTTGAACAAAAGTGTTTTAATTAAGGAGTGTGAGTGTGCTTTCTGAATAAGATAAAAATTTCATGAGCTTTGATATCAGAAGACCAAACTGGACACCCTGGGGTATGCCAAAATTTATGACCTTTGATTTTTTTTTTCTTTTTTTAAATAGAATACATACCCACCAGTGTTCACCATATGTGTGGCTCTAGCTAGTATATTGTGTTTCACTCTCATGGCCCTTGTGATACAATGGATATAGTGCATGCCATAGGCTGTTTGTAGTCACTTGACCTTGTTCTCATTATATATCCTGCTCAGGTCACTTGAGCTTTTGAAGATATTTTTAAAAGGAAGCTACATTTACTGAATATGGATTTACTACAAACAATTCTATGTTCATGCATACATGTTGTTAATGAATATGTGTAATACCACAAAGTCGTTATTTTCAATTTCCAATTTCACCAGTAAAACAAGCCTAAGAAAAATTTATTTTTCTTACAACAAACACACATTGGAAGTAGGAAACTTAGGGGAGTTCATCTCATTTTTGTATCAACATCCTGAGTTGAGTACTTTTTTTTCATCATTTTTATAATGCATGCATTTTTTTAACTTAACCGTATCACAAAAATTGATGTGATTCTTATTCATGTTTCACAGGTGAGAAAACTGGGCACTAAATAGCATAATTTATTTTAATATCAAAAACAATATGTAACTAGTTGAAAATAAGGTTTTATCCCCAAGATCAAGTGACACAAGATCTTTAGCTCCCAACAGCTACTCTTACTAGTATACTTCAAGGTGGCAAGGGTTACAGATTAAGTTTGGTAAGATGTGTAACTACCAAGCATCAAGATAACAAAGGGCATCCCTCTGATCTTAAAAAAAAAAAAAGAAAAGAATTAATCTCTCAGATATTTAAGGGTTTAGGATTTTGATTCCTATTGCACTGACGCATAGTAAAGTAATGACTATTATATACCTATATTCTGTTATCTATATAGATTGAAAATTAGCCAAAGATATTTTTTCATGACAGAACCTATAGGAATATAATTTTAGCTCTCATTTTAATTTATGTACTGAAAATTAAAATTTTAAAACCTTAGAACAGTACATTTTTGTTCGAGAGTCTTACTACTTTCATTCAACATCTCACTGTCCTGTCATTGTTGTTAGTTGCTAAATCATGTCTGACTCTTTTGCAATCCCAAGGACTGTAGCCCGCCAGGCTCCTCTGTCCATGGGATTTCCCAGGCAAGAATACTGGGTGGGTTGCCATTTCATTTTTCAGGGGATCTTCCCAACCCAGGGATCGAGCCCACATCTCCTGCATTGGCAGGCGGATTCTTTACCACTGAGCCACCAGGGAAGCCCCTCATTGTCCTTTATCACCTACCTATTTCAGAGCGTAAATCCTACTGCCACTCTTGTCAAAGATAATTTTTAAAATTTCACCATGTAAACAATCGTGTGCATACATATAACTGATAAGTGTTCATCAGGAACATATCAAGGTATGAAAACAGGAAAAATAGAATGTCTTATCTGAGTCTATGAATGTACTGAAATTTTAACAATATGTTAGTTATTATATCTCAATTCAAATGGACAATTCAAATGTCAATAGTTATCTTTTTCTACTGATCTAATCTATATAAGAGTGAAAAAGTTGGCTTAAAGCTCAACATTCAGAAAACGAAGATCATGGCATCTGGTCCCATAACTTCATGGCAAATAGATGGGGAAACAGTGGAAACAGTGTTCCAGAATCCATATCTGTGGATTCTGCATCCATGGTTTCACTGTTTCCGTGGTTTCAAACAACCATGTATTCTGGGCTCCAAAATCACTGCAGATGGTGACTGCAGCCATGAAATTAAAAGACACTTAGTCCTTGGAAGGAAAGTTATGACCAACCTAGATAGCATATTGAAAAGCAGAGACATTACTTTGCCAACAAAGGTCCGTCTAGTCAAGGCTATGGTTTTTCCAGTGGTCATGTATGGATGTCAGAGTTGGACTGTGAAGAAAGCTGAGCACCGAAGAATTGATGCTTTTGAGCTGTGGTATTGGAGAAGACTCTTGAGAGTCCCTTGGACTGCAAGGAGATCCAACCAGTCCATTCTGAAAGAGATCAGCCCTGGGTGCTCTTTGGAAGGAATGATGCTAAAGCTGAAAGTCCAGTACTTTGGCCACCTCATGTGAAGAGTTGACTCATTGGAAAAGACTCTGATACTGGGAGGGATTGGGGGCAGGAGGAGAAGGGGACGACAGAGGATGAGATGGCTGGATGGCATCACGGACTTGATGGACATGAGTTGAGTGAACTCTGGGAGTTGGTGACGGACAGGGAAGCCTGGCGTGCTGCGATTCATGGGGTCGCAAAGAGTCGGACACTACTGAGTGACTGAACTGAAAGAGTTAGACACGACTGAGCGACTGAACTGAACTGAACTCAATCTATGTAACCATCTATCTATACACACCTTTATATACACATGTACACATATATATGTGTATGTATACTATTTATGCATATTTACATATTTACACACCTGTACACATACACACATATAGACAGAGGAAGAGAGACATCATATATTAATCTAGCCCCAATAATAATTAGATGCTTAGAATAGTAAACTGTATAAATGATACAAAGGAAACAATGTTATCCTTGCCCTACATGGTCTTAAAATGGTGATAGAAAGATTAGGTAGATAAAATCCTTCCTATCAGCAAACACTTAAAATATATGTGATACTGGCAGTTTCTATATTCAAATAAATATAAAGATTAAGTTTACTTAATCAGAGCATAGGTGTTCAAGGCAATGAGTCTTATGCATGGAAGAACTCAGATATAGAGATTGTACCTAAAAACATGAAGTAAACTTGAGAATAACACTACAGAAGTGAGAAGCACAAAGCACAGTTGGCCCTCCATATCTGTGGATTCTGCATCCGTGGTTTCAACCAACCATGGATTGAAAATATTTTTTAAAAAAGATCCATAAACTTCAGGAAAGCAAAACTTGAGTTTGTACACAACAGCAATGATTTATGTAGGATTTACGTTGTATTTACAGCTCTTTCCACAGCATTTACAGTGTTTTAGATTGTATAAGTAACCCAGAAATGATTTTAAGTATACAGGAGGCTTTGTTTAGGTTATAAGCACAACAGTGTCATTTTCTATAAGGGATGGAGCATCCGCAGAGTTTGGTCTCCAAGGAGTTTGGTTGCCAAGTACTGGAGGGGATTCTGGAGCCAATCGCATGTGGGTAGCGCAGAATGACTGTTTTACATGAAAACACTATGTGAGAAACACAGAGTAATCTGGGTTTCCTGAGATTCTCGGGGCATCAACTTTTGGACCGCAAAAAGGCCATACGTAGAAATATTTATGTATAAGATTTGGATGTTAAAATAAGTTAAACTCACAAAAGCAGAATTGCTGAACAACAGTCTAAAGTGCATGGGATGACTCTCATGAGGAGTCACAGGAGACACTTGGTTGACTCAGAGGTGACAGTGAATGTTTGGGGAAGATTGGAAGAGTAGTTTATATACCCCCAGCCTCTGAAGCCTACGTTTTTCATAGGACACTTCATTATCAAGGAACAACCTCACCAACAAAATTTGTTTCCCAATGTAGAAGAGAAGATTGAAAAACTGGCTATAATCCCTCAGTCCTCCTTATGTTCACACCCTTTAAATGTTGCTTTACATTTATTTCTATCCAGGAGTGAAGTTTTTATTTTTATTTTTTACCATCTCTTGAATACAGGCTGTCTGTGTGATCTGGTTGGCCAATAAAACGTAGTATATGTCACAGCATGCCAATTCTGAGTATAGATAGGGCTTGAGTCCAGAGTCACTTCTCTCTTTCTTGAATTCCTTCTCAGTTGTCATGTAAATAAGTTCCAGCTTGCCTGCTGAAGAATGAGAAAGGACAGAGAGCAGAGGCATCCTCCTAGCTATACTAATCCTACTTAGCCACTTCCCAGCTGACCAGTGTTCAGCTCAGACACCTGAGTGAGCCCACCAACACAAGAACTGCCCAGATAAGGCCAGCCCAACTGCTAATCAGAGACTCGTGAGTTAAACCACTAAGATTTGCAGTCATTTGTAATAAAACAAAAGCTAACTGATACACATGGTCAATATCCTCCTGATGAAAGAATAAGGTTAAGGGTTTACCACACAGACAATCTAAATGCATTCCTGTTATATATGAAATAAGTTTAATTGACACTTCACTCAATTATAAGATAAACTTTTTCACGAAAATATGTTAGACAAGTCAGAGGTATCAGTCTCGATCTTCAGGTTATACTTTAAAATGGGTTTGCATTGTGATTTTAGTTTCCAGTGAGTTCTGGATTACTGCTCTTGCCATATGAACACCAGGGGCTTTGTTGATTGTTCAGTTCACTTTTGGAATAATCTCCATACAATCAACTTCTGGTTTTAAATAATTTTACATTAAATGCTACACAATTGTCTATAACATGAAAGAGAACAAGGGATTTATTCTGCAGAAAAAGAGTTGCGTATTGTTAGGTAAGCTTGGTGTAACTCCAGATAGAGAAGCTTTCTCACATTCACATAGTTGCCTTTCTAACATTTCACACACTTGTGATGATGTGTATGTGTGCATCAAATAATGAATGATAATATAAAGCAAATTGCCTTTCTTATGGTCCAATGTTAATTAAAACCAAATGTCCCTTCCACAATGTAGCCAATGCATGTTAATTATTCTGTTTTGTGCAGAGGTGACAAGAGGGAACACACAATTATTAAGGAGAAAAACATACACGTTGTAACAATAAATGTCCACAGTGTGAAATATATTGCTTTTTCCCTATGAGTTACTTGAATACTTACCAAATAATCCTTTCTCCACCACTTAAATAATGTAAATTGTTCTTTCACAATAATATATAGTTAGAATTACCTTTGTATGGAGTTTAACTGAAACATGTTTATTTCCATTTACCTCCCCCGTCTCCCAGTTTTAAACAATGCAAAATCACAGTAAGTTTTTAATGTCTTTACTGACATAAATATAAACATTAAAAAATGAGTTTTATTTTACAGAAGAAAGAGATCACAAGCATAATTAACTTGGAATATGCCTTTTTATTTAAACTTGGGAAAATCTTTTTACTTTCTGAGATAAATTGTCTTTGTCTATTAAGTTGGAATAAGAATACCTAGAAAGGCAGTGGATGGAAAATGGCTGAAGAGATTAAGAAATGACATGTGTAAAGTGGTCAACACAAATGATCTTCTCTATATTGCTCTGTATGGGGAATAGAAATTAAATCCCTTAAGATAAATTCAGATTTTCAGATGTTTGAACTCTCAATCTCAAGCTATCTTTATCTGTGTTCTCAATGCTTTACCAGAGAACACTCTCTGTTTCTAAGTAATGACACTGTGTGATAAACATTTGAGAACCTCACTCAATCAAACGCTGATACATCAGGAAAGAAAAGCTCTAAAGAATAACCACTGTCTCCCAGGGTCTTTGTATCCCCTCCCCAAGAAGGAAATGGTGTTCCCCAAAATGATGATGAAAAAAATGATTAAAAGGCAAAAATATGGCAGAGACCATTTTCAGTCCAAAACTGGTGGTAGTTTCTCTGCAGTTCTTTTCCATAGCCTATCTGTCACTATTCTGTAAGTCAGATGTCACTTCTGGTGGGGACTATTGGTTCTGACATTACCTTCTATGGTGGCTTCAGAGGAAGTAGCTGTCCTAGTGAATCATTTCTTCACTGTGGAAATGATCCTGGACCCTGAGTTGGAAACTGGTTTGCCCTTCAGCATTTCTACCAGTTGTGGAGTCACTTAATTCCCTATACCAAATATCTTTCTTGTTAAAATACCTAGAGATTTTTCTCGGATTGAATTTTTCTATCTCTTGGACTAATCCCTGACTGATACAGCTTCAAAAGATTTTTGATAAGGAATAAATCTGTTCAACAAAGAGAGAGATTGTAGGAGAGAAATAATGATAAAGAGCTAGGTTAGATATAGATTATAGAGATTCTTAAATGCATTGGTAAGGAAGTAGAATTCATTCTAAAATTCATGAGAAGCCACTTGAGCAGAGAAGGAGCATGATCAATACATATTTTAAGAAGATGGTTCTGGAACCTGTGAGTGGAATAAACGGAAAGATGCTAGACAAGAAGTAAATGGCTTGATCCAATGAAAGCTGATGGAGCTGACATCCACCACAACAGAATAAAAGAAGATCCTCTGAGACAGCAGCACTTTCACAAGCAGGCAGGCAACTGGCTTTAATACTATTAGAAAAATAACCAATAACAAGGCTTTTTATTTTTTTTCCTATTACAGCTCACAGCTCTCATTTTGTTTAATGCTTCAATGTTAAATTTATAATAGGTTTCCCAGCTGACACAGGAAGGGTAACATGTAAATGAATGGATATGAGGCGCACCTTCAAGTATCATTTCTCTGACAGATGTTTCCTGGCAATATGTATCAGTTCTTATCACAAACACATTGGTTGTTTTAATTAAAACTATGAAACATTAGAAGAATAAAAACAACTTGAATATTTCCCAGTGATAAAACCAGGTGCCCAGCTTTGTATAAGTACTCAGTACACAATAGTTCTCTTACTTTCCATAATACCTACAAAATGAAAAACCCCAGTATTCCATGATAAAGCCAGGTGTGGTCTGAGGCTAGAATAGGCCCTTGAGTATAGACGCTTTGTCTGTGGAATACCCAAGTAACTCTGGGACCATTGAGCAAACTGACTTAAAGTGTCATTTGAAAAGATAAATATCCCCTGGTACTTCAGGGGAAAAGAAAGATAAAATCCAATTACAGAGTCAGAGATAAAAACAGCTTTTTGAAGAATAAAGCACTTGAAGTGGGCCTTGAAACAAACATGGAAAAGTTGATGGAAATGATATGATNTGACTTAAAGTGTCATTTGAAAAGATAAATATCCCCTGGTACTTCAGGGGAAAAGAAAGATAAAATCCAATTACAGAGTCAGAGATAAAAACAGCTTTTTGAAGAATAAAGCACTTGAAGTGGGCCTTGAAACAAACATGGAAAAGTTGATGGAAATGATATGATGAAAAGTACTTGCAAATGAAAAGAAGGATATAAGGATTTAATAAGTAAGATGGTAGGTGCTGCAAGAGGGCATCAGAGGGCAGACACACTGAAACCATACTCACAGAAAACTAGTCAATCTAATCACACTAGGACCACAGCCTTGTCTAACTCAATGAAACCAAGCCATGCCTGCAGGGCAACCCAAGACGGCTGGGTCATGGTGGAGAGGGCTGACAGAATGTGGTCCACTGGAGAAGGGGATGGCAAACCACTTCAGTATTCTTGCTTTGAGAACCCCATGAACAGTATGAAAAGGCAAAATGATAGGATACTGAAAGAGGAATTCCCCAGGTCAGAAGGTGCCCAATATGCTACTGGAGATCAGTGGAGAAATAACTCCAGAAAGAATGAAGGGATGAAGACAAAGCAAAAACAATACCCAGCTGTGGATGTGACTGGTGACAGAAGCAAGGTCCGATGCTGTAAAGAACAATATTGCATTGGAACCTGGGATGTCAGGTCCATGAATCAAGGCAAATTGGAAGTGGTTGAACAAGAGATGACAAGGGTGAACGTAGAATCTGTGAACTAAAATGGACTGGAATGGGTGAAGTTAGCAGTAAAGCTAACGGATCTCATTTATGAAGATCCATTTATGGAGAAGGAACTGGCAACCCATTCCAGTGTTCTTGCCTGGAGAATCTCAGGGAAGGGAGAGCCTGGTGGGCTGTCGTCTATGGGGTCGCACAGAGTCAGACACGAGTGAAGTGACTTAGCAGCAGCAGCTTTACTGAGTTGGACTATGCCTACTCTTTGAGATCCTGTCTTCTCCAGAGAATACTCAAGACCTGCTAAGTGTTTTGTGCAAGAGAAGAGTGCCCAGATTAAGAAATGAGAACAGATACTTTCCTTCACTGTCTGTATTGGTTTCATTAGCAATGTCTGTGCCTGTCGAAAACTAGCCAATATTTAGAGGTGGTTCCCAATAATGGTGGCTCAGATGGTAAACCGTCTGCCTACAATGCAGGAGACCTGGGTTCGATCCCTGGGTCAGGAAGATCCTCTGGAGAAGGAAATGGCAACCCACTCCAGTACTCTTGCCTGGAGAATCCCATGGACAGAGGAGCCTTGTGGGCTACAGTCTGTGGGGTCGCAAAGAGTCGGACACGACTGAGCGACTTCACTTCCTTCCCAATAATGAAGCCTAAAAGCAAGATAGTGCTTTTCCATTCACCTGCATGCATGCTCAGTTGCTCAGTCACGTCCAGCTCTTTGAGACCCCATGGACTGTAGCCCACCAGACTTCTCTGTCCGTGGGATTTTCCAGGCAAGAATACAGGAGTGGGTCGCCATTTCCTTCTCCGGGAGATCTTCCTCACCCAGGGACTGAACCTGTACTTCCTGTGTCTCCTGCATTGGCAGGCAGACTCTTTACCTCTGAGCCACCTGGAAAGCCACTTTCCATTCACACTTGACTATTATTGAGCACCTACTCAATGTACTTTGGCCACCTGATGTGATGAGCGGACTTATTGGAAAAGACCCTGATGCTGGGAAAGACTGAGGGCAGGAGAAGAAGGGGACAACAGAGGATGAGATAGTTGGATAGCATCATTGACTTGACAGACATGTGTTTGAGCAAGCTCCAGGAGAGAGTGAAGGACAGGGAAGCCTGGCACACTGCAGTTCATAGGGTCACAAAGAGTCGGACACAACTGAGCGACTAAACAACAACAACTCAATGTAATAATGCACTACCTCTGTTATCTCATTTAATTTACCCTAAGGGCCGAAATCATGCTTTGAGTGAACTGTTTCAGACCTAGCGCAGTTATAGGACTGAGAGTACTGCCAGGATGGAAAATCCTTTCCTCTATCCTCCTAGGTTCAGGCATGTGAATTAAACCAGCAAAAGATAGATTAATAGAAGAAAAGGCACACAGTTTTTATTAATATTTATTTCCACAGGAGTTCACAAGGAATTGAAAGTCAAAGAAGTGGTTAGACTCAGGGGCTGATGTACCATTTCAGCAAAGGAAAAGGAATTTGTTCTCCTAGGAATGATAAATAGTGAGGGAAGAACTAGGAAATATTGGTAGGAACTAATGGGAGAGAAGAGTTATTTTTGTAAGGTCTGCTCATGCAAACTCACTTCATTGTTAACTCTCCATCTTTGATAATAAGAGTACTCTTTTCCTTTGGGAGGTGATGGGGGGCAACTTCCTGAAAGGGAAATGTATGTCCTGCTTTTAAGCAGATAAGTAGAGAGCAAAAAACTCTCTGCGTCTGTTGATGTTCAGTTGCCTTCAGCTCAAAATAATCCTTGTGCCAAAGTGGCATGTTTTGGGGCGGTATATTCTGGACCACTTCAATACCCACTGGACATGCAAATGTTGACTCTTAGAGGCATTCAGAAAACTTCACAATGAAAGGAAAGAAGAAATAGGCCATAGGAGCTACTTTGAACAGCTTTACGTAAGCTGGTTATAGCTATCAAGGACCATAAAGCTTGGACTCTCACACCTATTTAGAGAGACTAGAAGGTAATTAAACACCCTTGCACCTAATCTACTTTTCCAAAGGAGAGTGGAGAAGCCAAATTGCTCAAACCGGAGAGTCCTCACTTTTCCACCATAGGACTCCAAGGCATTGAGAAAAACGGAAAATCAGTATTTAATATATAAAATTATGCAATATTAACAGGAATGGAAAAACCATATCCAAACTCTGTGACAGTGACAGGAATAAGAAAACCACTCAGCCTTTTTAATAAATAAGCCCCTATCAATTGATAAAGTCCATGATCAATCAGCAAATATATTTGAGGTCTATTGCTTTTCATCACTCTCTTAGGCATCCCAATTTTAGATTAATAAACCTAACTGTCACAATTGTAGAAACTCTGGATTGGAAGAAATCATCTCTGTTCCACAGCAGTAGTCTTCTCTTCAACCTTTGGTAGTTTGTTAATTCACATGTGTAGGGGAAGACTTTTCTCTGTCCTCTTAGTTTCTGTATCGGGGGCCTATAAATTAAACAGACAAAAAGATTAGCAGGAGAAAAAGCATGTGAATTTTATTTGATGTTAATATTTTTATGTGGCACGGGGTGGGGGAGGCTTCACGGAAAGAAGTGAAAACCCCGAAGAAGCAGTTAGACCCAGGGCCTTAGATACCATTTGAACAGAGTGATACATTGTGAAGCGCTGCTGCTGCTGCTGCTGCTAAGTCACTTCAATCGTGTCCGACTCTGTGCGACATACTAAGACAAAGAAAAAGGTATTTGGGCTAGAGAGGTGGTATATTGTAGGAACATGACTAGAAATTAATTGGGAAATCTAATGGAAGTTAAATGTTATGTTAGTGAAATTGGTACAGACTCAGCTTGGTGTCAACTTCCTATCTCTGTTGATAGGAATATTCTTCTCTTCATGATACAAGAATGACATCTTTTTCATGGAAAATTTATGACCTGCTTTTAGATAGAAGGGGGAGGTCAGAGAACACTTTCTGCCTCTGTTATTTCTCAGTTGCCTTCACCTGAAAATCAATTGCCTTCACCTAAAAATAATCAATAGGTTCATGGGGTCAAAAAAAGTCAGACATAACACACAAATGCAAATCAATATGCCAATATGCCACCCCAACGTGTATTTGGAGTGGTATGTTCTGATGCCCTTTGATTTTGGACACACACAGCAGTGAGCAGTAGCTTGAAACAAGATTTTAACTCCCTGACCGGGGGTCAAATCCTGGTCTTTGGTGGTGAGAACCACAAGTCCTAACCACTTGGCCAGTGGCTAGAGTTTGAGTCCTGGGTCCTTGTCTGCCTTGAAAAGAAAAAATCGTCATAAGGAGGTGGAAGGTAGAGAGGAAAGTAGAGCATTTGTTAGAAAAGCAGAGTAGGTGTGGACAGAGGCTGGGGTGAGCTCAGTGACAGAGCTACACCTTTGGGAAGTTTAAATGTTTTATAAGGGGGCAGTCTTCCGGCTGTTTGTTTTCCCTCTGTCCAATCATCTTGCTTTGACCCCACAGATGATTTGCCTCTGGACCCGCCCCTGTGTGCATGCACACCCCTCAGCCAAGATGGATTTTAACACAGTGGGTCTCTGGGGGAGGATTGACATGACTTATTATGGTCTGGTGTCCCCTTTATACACCTGGGGAGGCTTTCTGCACGTGTGTAGTGTCTCCCTTGCCCCCTGGATGAGAAATATGTGACTTCTTGATCTTTTACTCAAACAGGGTTTGCTGACTCTCTGTCCCTGCCCTGTTATCTTATAGTGTCCACAGGAAACAAAGTCCATCTATTTACCCTGTTCCTGTTGTTGTTTCTATCTCAAAGTGCAGACTCTGGAGGCTGTTCATAAATATCTAGCCTGGAGCCCACTTACCTCCTGCCCCAAGAAATGTGAACAGGAGCCCAGTTGTAAATATCTGGCCTATAGCTCATCTGTTTCCTGGCTCACCGTTCACTTGGTTTCAACTTTTAAAAATAAACTATGGGGAATATGATTGAAAGAGAGATGCTTTTCTATATTGGCCTACTTTTTAAATAATGTGTATTTTTAAAAATTGAGATATAATTGACTTATAACATTGTTATTAGTTTTAGGTGTTACCACATAATGATCAATATTTTTCTATTTTATGAAGTGATCACTACAGTGTCTAAAAGTGAAAGTTGCTCAGTCATGTCTGATTCTTTGCTATCCCATGGACTATACAGTCCATGGAATTCTCCAGGCCAGAATACTGAAGTGGGCAGTCTTTCCCTTCTCCAGGGTATCTTCCCAACCTAGGGATGGAACCCAGGTCTCCCCATTGCAGGCGGATTCTTTACCAGCTGAGCTATCAGGGAAGCCTAAGTAACATTATTAATTTTCACCATACATATTTACCAACTTTTTCTCTTGTTATGAGAATTTTAAAAATTTATTCTTTTAGCAGTTTTCAAATAAGCAACATAGTTGTTTTAACTATAATCACCATATTCTAATTACATGCTCATGACTTGTTTATTTTATAAGTGGAAGTTTATACCTTTCGACCCTTTACCCGTGTTGCTCACTCCCTATCCCCCACCTCTGACAACCTCCAATCTGTCGTCTGTATCTAGGAATTTTGAATTATTTTTTATTTCACATGTATATGAGATGATACGGGGCTTCCCAGGTGGTGTTAGTGGTAAAGAACCCATCTGCCAATGCAGGAGACATAGATATAGGTTCAGTCCCTGGGTTGGGAAGATCCCATGGAGGAGGGCATGGCAAGCCACTCCAGTATCCTTTCCTGGAAAATCCCAAGGGCAGGAGCCTGGCAGGCTATGGTCCATAGGGTTGCAAAGAGTTGGACACTAATGAAGCCATGTTGCACACACACCTGCGTGAGATGACCCTGCATTTGTCTTTCTATGTCTGACTCAGTTCACTAACACAGTGCCCTCAAGGGCTATCCATGTTGTCACAAATGCAAAAAGTTCATGCTTTTAATAACTGAATAATATTCCATTATATTTATATGCCACATTTTCTTAATGTGTTTATCCGTAGGTGGATCAGTTCTGTTCAGTCGCTCAGTCGTGTCCGACTCTTTGTGACCCCATGAATCGCAGCACGCCAGGCCTCCCTGTTCATTACCATCTCTCCGAGTTCACTCAGACTCACATCCATTGAGTCCGTGATGCCATCCAGCCATCTCATCCTCGGTCGTCCCCTTCTCCTCCTGCCCCCAATCCCTCCCAGCATCAGAGTCTTTTCCAATGAGTCCACTCTTCGCATGAGGTGACCAAAGTACTGGAGTTTCAGCTTTAGCATCATTCCTTCCAAAGAAATCCCAGGGTTGATCTCCTTCAGAATAGACTGGTTGGATCTCCTTGCAGTCCAAGGGACTCTCAAGAGTCTTCTCCAACATGACAGGTCAAAAGCATCAATTCTTCAGTGATCAGCCTTCTTCACAGTCCAACTCTCACATCCATACATGGACTACTGGAAAAACCATAGCCTTGACTAGATGGACCTTAGTCGGCAAAGTAATGTCTCTGCTTTTGAAAATGCTGTCTAGGTTGGTCATAACTTTTCCTCCAAGGAGTAAGCATCTTCTAATTTCATGGCTGCAGTCACCACCAGCAGTGATTTTGGAGCCCCCAAAAATAAAGTCTGACACTGTTTCCACTGTTTCCCCATCTATTTCCCATGAAGTGATGGGACCAGATGCTATGATCTTCGTTTTCTGAATGTTGAGCTTTAAGCCAACTTTTTCGCTCTCCTCTTTCACTTTCATCAAGAGGCTTTTTAGCTCCTCTTCACTTTCTGCCATAAGGGTGGTGTCATCTGCATATCTGAGGT